>JAJMBY010000017.1:0-236975 GCA_030585145.1 Suhomyces faveliae
CAGAACGGATAACGAGAAGCTCAAAGACTGGTGCTGCGGTAGCGAGGGCAGCTAAAGTGACGAATGATAAAGTAGAAGATAATTGCATTGTGTGAATTGATATGTGATTGAATTGATGATAAAGTTGTGATATGACAACAATTGCAGCCATATTTATACCAGACGTCAATCATGTTGAGAATCATTTTTAATTACATGTCTAATTTTAGAGATGCAACCTATGACGTAATGACGTAATAGCGTTATGATCGTTTCGCGAAATTTTTTTGCAACCCCAGTAATCGCTTGCATGAGCATGACCGAAAATGACAAACGCCGCTCATCGCTTGGGCGAATAGAGAAATCCATCACGGCTCGGATCAATACCCCAACTTCTGACCCAGCTAATGACCCCACTATGACATCACGAATAATTTCACAAACCAATCACACTGATCCACCACTCAATTCCGATTGATTCACCACATGTAATTCCATTACTAAGGGATTTCATTGCAAACCCCAGCTGAAATTTCGACGCAACCTAAGAAGGCTTCGAGAAACAATTGACAAAGCAAATAAACCTCGGAAAACCCACACCCTTACACGAGATAATACAAGCTGCGCGATAAGTTTCTTGTATACATAAACTAAAGAGTCAAAAATTTAAAAATAGCCAGAGTCCATTCTCATCTCAATCTGACTTTTTGAAATTAAAGGTGTAAATGGCAAAAAACCGGCCTTCTTTCTGATCTGTACTGGTAAAGCTTGTATGTTAAAGGATTGTCGTTTGCAGCCTAAGATGTAGTACCAGGACGTTTACAAGTCAGTTAGTCAGCACTACGTGAGCAAGAAACTCATTTTTATGTATGGCCTATTGGCATTGAAGTGTAGAGTGTAGGATGATTGTAGTTTTCAGTGTTCGCGTAAGCTAATGAACCTTAAGCCGTTCAAACTACGAGCGTATACGGCTGTTTAGATACCTGCTTCAGAACCAAAATTTTCCTGCATATAGGCCACAAAGTTGTAACTTTCCAAAAGGTTGTTTGGGTGCAAATACTACAGAGGAGTACCACGACGTTTATATAGTAAAATATAATAGAGTTGAGCGACTGGTTTGCTTTCTGTGAAATCATAATGCTAGGATGTTTCCTGTCTGAGTCTAAGATGTTTCTAATAAGAGTTAAGGATGTTTCTAATTAAATGCTAGGATGTTTCTAATATGAGTTTAGGATGTATCCATGTATATGCATCATGTACATATATATGTATCATGTACCATGTTTATGTATCCTGTGCCGTTTATACTCAATCTGTATCATGTACAGCTATCCTGTATCCTGTATATGTATACTGTTTTATATATACGGTTTTTGCGCACCCAGCTAATAAGAAAATAAACTGGAAGCACAGGTCCGCGAGTATTCGACACGGCCAAGTACCTTGAACGATATTTAGAATCTAGATTCTGATCTTTAATACGGGTCAAGCGCTATAGTGAGCATTTAAGGTGTGCAATTCTATTCTATGGAATAAGTCTGTGAGTGAATGTGTAATCCAATACTACTCACGAGGTGAGGGTAGTTACACAGCAGGTTCAAAAGATCATTTTTACGTATTGACATCTGATGTGAACAATATGTCTTAAACTTTCTTGAATAAATAAAATATCCATCTTTTCAAAATTTGCGATATCACTGCCATATAATATCCACCAAGAAATAAGAAAATTTCAAAGACTGCAGCATCTGTGAACTAATTAGATATTTAGAGAGCCAAGCACACTAAGAATATACTACTGAGATCTCTTAATTAATATTTATTGCTTTATCAGAAGATATATAATATCAAGTGCTGCAAAAATCAAAAAATAAATTTCGAGTTGCAAAACTCCCAAAAAAGTTGCAGTAAAATATGTGTTGCAGTTGCCAACAACTGAAGACGACTATTTATATATTGATTCAAAGAATATACATCGTGGCAGCATGCTTTTGCCAATTTGCTTCATATGCAACAATTGAATGGGTATCGTGGTTTTCGGAAACTCTGCAGCATTTATGATTGCCTATTGAATATATACTATGGAGGCCTATTCAAGCCTTGTCACTAATTACTTATGGTTATGGTTTCATGATATACTACCGTACTTTGAACAGCTCAAGTAAAAAGCGTAAAGTGGTTGTCTAGTCAATGTCAGATAAACCTGGCGAATACGCTATGTAATAATTTTGCGATTACAATGACACAAACGAGAATAAAGAGTAATTAGCTCTGGTTGATGAATTGGTGCTATAATACGTATTTCCACTTCATCCATGACATTACTACACGCACTGAGTATTATATTTGTCACTATTTACTCGCCAAATCTATTGCATTTCTCTATTCCACTCGCTACATTTCTACTTACACAATAATTTTCACTGTTTCGCTCGTGCTAGCTGTATTGATCTACGCTCGCTATTTTGCTCGCTACCGCTTCACTTTACCGCGCTGAGCATTTATTTCGGTCGCTCCGCTTCACTTCTCACTTTACCGCGCTCAGCGTTTATTTCGCTCGCTATCGCGCTCATCATTTTTCTATTTCTTCGCTACCGCCACCAACAGTTCAATAGTATGGATGACGATGATATGATCGACAGGCTACTGTCCACACTCAATAACGGACCGGCCAAAGACCTTACTGCCGAAGAAAAGGAATTGGCACGGCTCCAGCTGGAAAAACAGCAGTTGATGGTGGATCAGAGCAAGCAGTATCTCGAGCAGTTGTTTCAGGAAAACCGGTCGCAGCCGGTGAAAGTCAAGAATGTGCAGCTCACCAATGGCCAGGACTTTCGTGATGGGTTCGTGGCAGCACAGTTTGGTCCTCTTCTTCGCCATGGCACTTCTCCTGTGCTGTTGCAAACGTTGTTGGCCGATATCGATACCATCTCCAAGTCGTTTGTCAAGCTCAACGTGGTGCAAGATATAATGGTGTCGGTGAACCAACTTCCGCGGCCGATGTTTTCACGGAGCAGATCGCCTAGTCTAGATATCGTGCCGGTATTCAATATCTTGCCTGTCAAACGGTTCTATGCTAAAACAGGCACGAATATCGGGAGCGGCGAGGGCGATGGCTACATCCAGTTTCTGTTCCGGAACTTGTTTGGCGGTGCTGAAAACTTGACCTTGGACGCTATATCAGGTACAAAAACAAGCTCGTCGTACCTTGCAAACTATAACCAGCCTCTATTTAACCATGCCAACTATATCTGGGAGAACGTGGCGTACGTCAATACCCGCAAAAGCGACTGGATAGGCGCCGATGTGATGCTGCGCGGGCTTACTTCCAAGGTGTACACGCAGTACGACAGCAACGTCAACCACGAGGTATCGCTAGAAAGCAGCTGGCGTATTCTCAACAACATATCGTCCAAGGCAAATGACATTATGGTGCAGTCGGGCTCCAACTTCAAGTCTGCATTGGCCTATAATGTGCGCTACGACACTCGTGACAACACCATTCTTCCTACAGCAGGCAAATTTGTGCGATTGGGACTCGAACTCAACGGCTTGGTGCCCAAATGGACATCGTCGCCGTTCTTCAAAAGCACGCTTGAATCGCAAATGGCTGTGGCGGTGCCACTACTCAAATCGAGCTTGGTGTTTTCCAACAAGGCTGGTTTGTTATACTCGTGGGACCGTTCCAGCTTTGTGCTTGACCGTTTCTTTACGGGAGGACCCAACGACGTGCGTTCCTTCACCATGAACGGGCTCGGGCCCAAGAGCCACGGCACGTCTCTTGGGGGAGACGTCTTTGTGAGCGGAGGTGTTTCGTTGGTGTCAAAACTTCCTGGAGTCAGTGCTGACTCCAACTTTAAACTCCACAACTTTGTGAACTATGGCCGCCTCGTGCCGTTGGCGGATTTGGGGCTGCTCTCCCTGGCATTGTCGGGAGGGTACTCTATCAGTTATGGGTTTGGGGTGCTATTCAACCATCCTATGGCACGGTTTGAATTGAACTTTGTGTTGCCATTGACGGTCCACCAGCGGGACGGTGTGCGGAAAGGCTTGCAGTACGGTATCGGTGTATCATTCTTGTAAATACGAATAGAAATAATACAATTAATCTAAGTCATAGTTATAGTCATTGTCATTGATAATCACTAATAGTCGTTAATTGTCATTAATTGTCATTAATAGTCACTAAGAATCACTAATAAACAACTACAAATACCAATACACACAATAAATCTAGCAGTCTAGTACTTACCCAATAAACTCTATTTTGTT
This sequence comes from Suhomyces faveliae, assembly GCA_030585145.1. Lineage (NCBI taxonomy): Eukaryota > Fungi > Ascomycota > Pichiomycetes > Serinales > Debaryomycetaceae > Suhomyces > Suhomyces faveliae. The sequence goes on from JAJMBY010000017.1 coordinate 4,252, forward strand.
TTATACGTAACTCTCGCTTGTCAGTTTACTTGTATTCTTATCAAGACTATATATCAGCCATCCCATTTGAGCGTAATTGAATGATAGCACGAAAATTTACTTCTTTCTTAGTTACTCTCATTAGGAACTTCTCTGTCGCTCATTCAGTACATCTTAGGTAACTTCTCTATCGCTCGTTCAGTTCATAGGTTCGTTCAGTTACTGGCGATCCATTCAGAATGAAGACGGACCACCTCGGGAATGATCAACGTTTCAATCTCAACGTTGTTTTCCGCATCCTTGTCCGTCAACTTCAACCACTTCTGGTCACCCTGAGGATTGACAAACACCACTTCCCTTTTTCTGGTCTGCAACAAGTTTCCAATCACAAGCTGGTGCTGGTACCTCTCCAAAGCCTTGGTGGCCTTGGAAACCAAGATGGAAATATCGGTTTCGAGTTTGAACGACACAATCATGGCCGAAGGTGCCCAGTTGTCCACCAAGCGGCTCAAGAACTTGGGTACCTGCTCCAAATCCACCACTAGCTTTCCTCCGCTGTCCTGCGACTGTATCTTATGTTGAGGTGTTCTCGACAGAGGCAAGAAAAAGTCACTGACTGCAGCAGCCAAGTAGAACAACGCCTTGGAGCCGAGAGCATGCATGGCTTCCGACACCGATTTCAACGTATACAAGTACTGGTTGACGGTGGTGAACGGAATAAGCAAGAGCGAGCGGGACTCTTTGGCCTGGTTGTATTTGCGCAACACCTTCAACATTTCGCCCGCAATGCTAGGTTTGATTTCCACCTTGTTGTCGCTTTCGACCATGTAGTCCAAGAAACAGTTGGTGGTGTGGCTGTAGTGCCTTGAATACGGCAACAACGAGAACTCACGGTGGAGGAAAATCACCGCGTAGTCGTTTTCCAAGAACCCTTCGGCAGAAGTGGCTCCACGGGTCCCGGCACTGAAGTTGTCAATGAAGCGAACGGTGTTGTTTTCGAGCGGCACCGTGGTTCCCCCAGAAGTCACCAATACAATTGGCTTGCCGGTGGTGGCGGAATGGTACGCGATAAAGTCTTTGACCTCTTTTTCGATCTGGGGTAAGTAGCTGGGCGGACTGTACGAGCTGAAGTATTTATCTTCGTCGCTGATCTGAGCAATTGGGAACTCAGGCACCGACCTATCGATAGCCGTGCCTGGTTCTGGCTTGGATGTATGGTAGTTTGCCATTGTGGTTGTTAATGGTTGTGGGATGAAGCTGACTGGTGAAAAAATGCGAAATCAGCCAAACGACAAATGGAGCGATACGAGAAGTCTTGAAAATAACACCCTAGCACTACTTTAGGACTGGGTAGTGGAGGTTTGTAGGAGGGTGGTTAAAGTAAAATAAATGGGAGGATTGAGATTTGCAGCCGTTATGGTGATGTAGAATGAAAGAGTATGAGGTATCAAGAGGTATGAAAAGAGAAATAATAGGTGTGGAGAAATAGAAGACATGAAGTAAAGATAGTGAGATACTGGAGATAAAGTGAGACATGGAGATACTGGGGGATACTAGAGATAAAGTGAGATATGGAGATACTGGGGGATACTGGAGATACTGTAGATAATGGAGATACTGGGGGATACTGGAGATACTGTAGATAATGGAAGTAACGAGAGAGCGAAAATCGTAGGCCATGTATAGTCATGTATAGTCATGGCTAGTCATAGTCATGTAGTAATGGTGTGATGACTATTATAGTTGTAGTAATACTATGTATGAGTAGTCATAGTCACGAAGTCATCGTGTGTAGTCATGTGAGACATGGTATGGACTGCAGTACAACGGTGGTCGATGCTTGTGCGAGCGGCATCCCGCGAGTGCAGCATAGATGAAAAGCGCGCTTGCAGTGCCTGGTAGTCACAAGGATGCGACAATGCTCGCGACTCTGCTCAACTGTTCATCTTACACCATCTTATACCATCTTATACCACCTTATACCACCTTATATCCTCTTATTTCCTCTCACATATCTGATATCTATACTGCCTCTCCTCACTATTTGTACCACCTCACATTTGTGCCAGCGCGCGAATGCTTCTCAGCATCGCAGTGCTTAGTACATGAACGCATATTACTATAGACAAAGGTCTATAAAGATATTACATAAGTAGGGAGTAGTCAATAAATGGTGTAGTATTCGATAAATGGTGGTGGTCAATAAATGGCGTCTAGGACAATCCATATAGAGGCAACTTCTCTCGCTATCGCTCGTTCAGTTGCGGTTCAGTTGCGGTTCAGTTGCCGTTCCCGTTCGTGTTCGCGCGCATTGTCTAGGCTTTTGTATTTCTCATCCGCGCTAACGTCATGACCTACTCCACATCTCATCAACATGTCGGCCGACTTTTGGAGCTCATCTCAACGTACCAAATGGCAGCTCACCAGGCACTCGTTGCTTGAAGCCCGCCGCCGGCTTCTTCTCCTCGAACGAAAGATGATCCACAACGGGCTTATCAAGGATTATCCCAACATCACCTACGACTACAACATGAGAATATACCTCCACAATTGTGAGTTGAATATTAACACATTTGCCGCGTCCATACTAACCTCTAGTGCTCATCAAATTGGGCCGCCGCCTCAATATCCGCCAGGTGGCTCTCGCCAGCGCCGAGATCTATCTCACCCGGTTCTTGGCTCGCGTGCTGTTGAAAGAAATCAACGTCTACTTGCTAGTGACTACATGTCTATACGTGGCGTGCAAAATCGAAGAGTGTCCTCAGCATATACGACTCATCACATCGGAGGCCCGCAATCTCTGGCCCGAATACATCCCGCACGACGTGACCAAACTAGCCGAGTTTGAGTTTTATTTGATTGAAGAAATGGACTCGTTTTTGTTTCTCCATCATCCCTACAAATCGCTACTTCAAATTAGAGATTTTCTCAAACAAAACTACGCGCAGTATGGGTTCACCCTTAGCGACGACGAGCTCCAGAACTCGTGGTCCTTGATCAACGATAGCTACATCACCGACCTCCACATCCTCTTGCCGCCGCATGTCATAGCAGTGGCGTCCATCTACATCACTATCGTACTAAAAAAGCACTTGTCGGCCATCAGAGGTGGCAACAAGATCGATCCCACCACCTCCAACATGCACATAGACGACCTCATGACGTTGGCGGACTCCAAACCCGATGCTGCCAATTCTGGCGCACCCAAGGAAAAACTGGAACCGCCTCTCACTAACTTCCAAGACAAAAAAATCGACGAGGACACCATCAAAATCAACAAGTTCATGAACTTCTTGGAACACTCCCACATCAACCTCGACGAGGTCGTCGAAGCAATGCAGGACATGGTCAACATCTACGTGGTGTGGAACCGCTACAACGAGGCGTTTGTGAAAAAAAACCTCCAGGCGATGCTCCTCAACATTTAGCCCCCAACATCGCTGTATTGCGCAGGTCCCTGCACCGGCCCCTACGTCGTCGCAGCCGGGGCTCGTTGCGGACCCGTTGCGTCGACGCCGTACCTCGACGCGTCACGTGCGTCCCGAAAAATTTTAATACCGGCTCGTATTGACACCTATACGTGTTGGCTTGTCCCATCATTCGGTAGCCGACATCTCTAGAAGCACCACGTTGTTGATCGTGTCCTGGTTACATATCCACATAGCTACGCGTCCTGCCTCCGTTTCTGTCGTAAACCAGAGCCTCCAGCCACCATACGCAACGCAACATTCCCCCTAACCCCTCCCGTGTCCTTCCGAGAGATACATACCGAGCACCAAAGTCCCAGATAATTGTGGCCCCATAAACATGTCCAGCAAAGTATACCACCAGTCGTTTTTGGCGTCGATCGAAAGGAACCAGATTCCCATTTCCCGACTCTTGTTGACCGTGTTGTACGCGCTACACATTGTGGTTGACGCCCAGCCAATCACATCCAAATTCACCAGCTTACAATACCAGCACGATGATCCCGATTCCGAGAAATTGGTCTACGGCATTGGCATTGACGACATCTACTATGTAATCAACTGGGTTATTACATTCACATTCTTGAGATCGTTCTTGATGCAGTGGGTGTTTAGTCCGTTTGCTTCATCGGTATGTAAAATTTACTCCAAAAAAGCCAAGGTTCGTTTTGCCGAACAAAGCTGGTCTTTGGCCTACTACACCATTTCGTTTTTGTTTGGTGTCTATCTTTTTATCGGCCAACCATACTACAACAACCTTGACAACCTTTATCTTAATTGGCCCCACGAGCACCACGGCGGTGCGTTCAAGGCCTACTACTTGGTGCAAATAGCGTTCTGGATCCAGCAGATCTTTGTGTTGAATATCGAGGAAAGAAGAAAGGATCACTACCAGATGTTCAGCCACCACATCATCACATGCTTGTTGCTTGTCGGGTCGTACTACTATCATTTCACGCGTGTTGGCCACTTGATCTTGATGATTATGGACTCAGTAGACATTTTCCTTTCGGCTGCCAAAATGTTGAAGTACTCCGGATTCAGTGTGCTTTGTGACGTGATGTTTCTTTTATTTTTGGTCAGTTGGATCGTCTTGAGACACGGTGTATACAATGTTTTGTTTGTGCATGCATGGAAACATGCCAAGGACTTGATGATCGATGGCAAGTGTGTTGCCGGAGTGTCCAAGAGCCGTTGTTGGACCGACAGCGTCATAAATCTGTTCTTGGGCTTGTTGGGTGGGCTCCAAGTGATTACTATAATTTGGATGTACTTGATTTTGAAAGTCGCCTACAAAGTGGTTACAGGTAAGGGTGCCGAAGATGTCAGATCCGACGATGAGGATACTGATGTTGAAGAAGACATAAAAGAGAAGCAGGTGGAAAAAGACGAGGTTGAGGTTGAAAGCGACCAAGACTCCAAGAGTCTTGATGAAAGGCTTGATTTGTCGTCTTCCAGCAGCAGTTCTGATGGAAAAAACTAGCTATTAATGTAATATAGTAATAAAGGTGTAAAAAGACTGAAAGGGGTACGAGCGAGAGAGAAGTTGCCGTCCAATTATCTGTAATTTTCTACTTCTAATTCTTTCTCAATTTTTTCTCTCATTTCAAATTTAAAAAGTACGCGAATAATAGCCATTGAATAGTAAGCGAATGCATTGTATACATACGCACTCTAGATCTATGCCATTCAACCTAGAAGATGCTACAGAAAACTGGCCAGAATAATAATTAAGTTATACAATTCAATTATACAAATTCAGTATAATTACATTTGCAGTATGATTATTTGCAGTATAATTATTTGCAGTATGATTATTTGCAGTATACAGTAATTAGTCTGACCGCGCGACTGTTCTCACATTGCCTATATAGGAACCTACTGTGCGCGGCACATCAGCCCACATTTTTGTTCCAGGCAAATAAATAGAGGTCATTTCTAAGGTGCTGCAAAATCTAGACTAGGTAGACTATGAGTTCTAGACTAGGTGGACTATGAATTCCAGACTAAGATAGATAAAAATTACGGACTGACAGATTAATAAAGTAAGCTATGCTACCAGTAGCATATTCACATATCTGATCACAAAAGACCAATGGTTGAATCTCCTATATCTATGATAATTGGTCTAGTAATATAAATAATTAGATAGATGCTCTCAGGTTACCTATTTTTCACCAGATTATCTGCGGGAATTGGCCGATCGCTGGTCCGTTGACAAAAGTTGTTTCAAAGTTGCGGCAATGAGCACGAAAATTCAATTGGAGTGGAATTGGGTAACCTGGTAATTATTCGAATACCTAACAATGAATTGGTAATACCTAATAACAGTCTGGAATGGGTAACCTATAAATGACATTTTTATAACTGATATTAAATATATTTATTATCTTCACCTAAATCATATCTGTGCTCAGGCAAAATTCACATCCACGCTCCCAAACTCATCATAGTCCCAAGTCCGACCTCTAGATCTATATCCCTAGATCTATATCCCTAGATCTATATCCCTAGATCCATGTCCCTGGATACATATCCGTGTCTCTGCCAGATCTACTGCTACCTCTACATAGCAGCGCCTCCCCTCTTGTGCATCATCTTTCGCAATCTCATCATTTCTCTATTTTGCTGCGTCGCGTTAAATAATTGTAAACAACTCTTTTTACCACCATGAGACCGATGTCGCGAGCGGGAGCAGCACCAACGCCGCCGTCGTCGCGTGAATCGTCGATCACGGTGGCAGTACGAGTCAGGCCATTCACAGAATCAGAACAATGCAATCTTATCAAGTCCGAAACCGACCAGTTCTTTCTAGGCGACGGTTCGCTCAGCTCGTACGAAACAACGCCTACCAAGAAATCAGTATCGCCTCGGGGAATCCGCAAAATTATAAACGTGGTGGACGAACGAATGCTCATATTCGATCCTCCCGAAACCAATCCCCTCACCAGGATGCAGCGGGAGGCGTTTCCCAACAACAAGTCTCGAATTAGAGAACACCGCTTTGTGTTTGACAAGTTGTTTGACGTGCAAACGACTCAGGAAGAAGTGTACTTCAGCACCACCCGGCCCTTGCTCGACAGTGTGTTGGACGGATTCAATGCCACTGTGTTTGCCTACGGTGCTACCGGGTGTGGTAAGACCCACACCATTCTGGGCAACCCCGCCAATCCGGGAGTCATTTTTCTCACTATGAAGGAATTGTACCAGAAAATAAACGACTTGTCTGATACAAAGCTTATAGACGTCAGCTTGTCGTTTCTAGAGATCTACAACGAAACCATTCGCGATTTGCTCAACCCACAAACGCCGCATAAACGGCTTGTTTTGCGTGAGGACTCCAACCAGAAAATATCGGTGTCGAACTTGCTGTGCCATAAACCCGAACTGGTGGAGCAGGTGATGGAACTCATACTTTTGGGCAACCAGAACCGGACGTCGCTGCCCACCGAAGCCAATCTCACGTCGTCGCGATCGCACGCCGTTCTCCAGATCAATGTCATCCAAAAAGACCGCACCGTAGACTTGCAGCAAGAACATACGTTCGCCACGCTTTCCATTATAGATCTTGCAGGGAGCGAGCGTGCAGCTGCCACCAAGAACAGAGGCGCACGTCTCAACGAAGGGGCCAACATCAACAAGTCGCTATTGGCACTAGGCAACTGTATCAACGCCTTGTGCGATCCTGTGCGCCGTAACCATGTGCCCTATAGAGACTCCAAGCTCACACGCCTACTCAAGTTCAGTCTTGGTGGAAACTGCAAGACCGTCATGATTGTGTGCGTGTCTCCGTCTTCCCAACACTACGACGAGACCCTCAACACGCTCAAATACGCCAACCGCGCCAAAGAAATCAAGACAAAGATCATCAGAAACCAGCACAACCTTGATCGTCATGTGGGATCGTACTTGAAAATGATCACTGAGCAGAAACAGGAGATCGAGGAGCTTCGTGGCAGGGAAACCAAGGCTATAGAGGCCGCTATAGTATCGTACACCCGCAAGCGGGAATCGTGCAATTTGTCACTATTTAACAGTATCGATAGTATACGGCAGTCTTTGGCCAATCTTCCCCAAGAGAAGTGGAAACGATACTTTATTCTTGCCAAGCGCAAGATCTTGCTTCTCCAGCGGATCGACTGTGAAACTTTGCTCCATGGGTTTGATCTGATTCTCCAAAACATCGATAACCCCACCATCCGCAGCATCCAAGACTTGTGCGAACAGCATCTTGTCAAGATCGACACCCATGTCGAAGCATTGGAAGGCCAGTACCTGAAACCGTGTGAGTTGGACTATGTAGTCAACGAGTCTGCCAACCAAATCCTTAAACGCCTCAAAGAAGAAGACGGCTGGGCCGATTCTGACACCGCCGTGTACGAAAAGCTCATGGACTCGGTGCGTGAATCGCTCGAACGAGACATTTTGTTCAACTCGTCCGTTTTATTTGACCACCTTATCCACGAGCTTCGCGACTACAGTTTCTTGCCAAAAGAGTTCATCAGTATCTTGTCGGCATATACCACTGCTGGTGGTATTGAAGAGACCAAGGGCCACATTGATCTTGTCATCAAAAACGTCAGTCTGCGTCTTGATCTGTTGATCAATGGCGATTTCGACACCGCCATCGAACAGAGCACGTCCTTATTCATGCGAGAAAAACTCCTGGACCAAAACAGCGAAAACGGAAACAAGTATAAACGAGGTCCCCTTTCTCCACTCCGGTCGTCTCCGCCTCGCACCTTTAAGAAAACTATAACCAAAAAACCATTCACTCCCAAAGTGTCGCCGCTGAAAAAGTATAAGAAATCGGTACGGTGGGATGTTCCCAAAAGTGACTCTACCATGCTTGAAAGTGATGCCAGCATGGACGAATCCATGCACAACGCCTTCAAAAGTGACGTTGAAGAAGAATCGCCCTTGGCAAACCAAAAGAATATTCTTGGCGATGAGCTTGATTTGCAGTTCGATCCTAATCTCGACTCGCCGCCCGTTCCACTAATTACCCCACAATTGAATCAAAAGATGGAGTTTTCTAATCCAAGACTATCGATAAATCTCGAATCGGATCAAGCCCCGTTGTTGAACAAACAAGCCAGTTCCAAGTCCTTGATCCCCACACCAGCGAGTGTCATCAACAAGTATAGCAAAGAACTCAACGGTCGAAATATACAGAGCAGTGATAATGTGGACTAACTACATAGCTTAATCATAGCATAATGAACATGACGAATTACTAAATACTACTATTTTACCATCTACCTCCTTGGTTGTTTCCGTAACCATTGTCACCACCGTAACCACCACCATAGTTGTCTCTACCACCATAGTTGTCTCTGCCACCTGGGCCGCCAGGACCGCCAAAGTCTCCACCGCCGTGGTGACGGCCACCTGGACCACCTGGACCACCTGGACCTCCTGGACCTCCTGGACCTCCTGGACCTCCAAAGTCTCCTCCACCATGATGACGACCGCCAGGGCCTCCAAACTCGTTTCCTCCGCCGTAATTGTCGTTTCTACCGTAGTTATCGTTTCTACCGTAGTCGTTTCTGCCCTCGTTTCTGCCGTAGTCGTTTCTACCGTCATTTCTTCCGTAGTTATCGTTTCTACCATAATTGTCGTGTCTGTCGTTCTTGTCGCCTCCTAATATACCACTGAGTAATCCACCACTGTGGTGGCCTCCTTGGTTGTGGTTGTTGTTGTGGTGACTTTCTTCAAACTTGTCCTCGATCTTGTTAGCACCAATGGCTCCACCAATTGCGCCGACCAATCCTCCTAACGTGGAGTGTTTACCGCCCAATTTAGAGCCACCGTAGCCTCCAAGAGCTCCTCCAGCGACTGTGGATAACAAGCCCTTTTCACCGTCTTGGTGTTCACCGGCTTGTTGGTTGCTTTGTTGTTGGCCTTGGTACTCGCCTTGTTGACCTTGGGAATAGAAATCGTTTGCTGACATTGTAATTACTTATCAATTGGATGATCAATTGCTTAATCAATCGACTTAGGAATTGTTGTCTTTTTATACTATTGCCAAGCAGCAATCGTACCTTGCATAAGATGCAGGCCGCCGTCTACGAGACTAATTTTCATCACATTCTACTGCGGCTGCTAATTGTGGTGTCGTGACTTCATGCGATGAAATATGTCGGCTTAGGAATTAGCGTCAGCAGCACTGGCCCCATGATGCAATACCTGGTCCGGTGTATTGTGAAACGTGTGCGAGGGGATCTCCGGATAGAACAGGTGCCCGTTTTCTTCGGATCCTGATCCAAAGGGGCTCCCGCCGACGTCACAAGAATCCAGTTGCAACCAACCAGTAGCAGTTACAAACGATCATCGACTGTCTACACAGATTTTGAAATATCAGTCGTTATAATACCCAATCTATTAGAATCTTAGATAAAAACACACAACTATTGTCGCTTCGTTCAGTTAATGCATTCCTGTGTAGTAACTTTTCTCACGATCGCTCCTTCAGTTATACTACTTCCTACATAATTACACATTCCTTCTCTTGAGCGGCGCTCTTTCCTCCAACTACACCGTTGGCATTGGCAGCTGCCACCACATTGTTGGACTTTTTCTTCCTCAACTTTTTTTCCAACTTGGTGGCCAACTCCTTGTCATTCATTCTAGTTAACGATTTTTCATCTCCGTTCTCGGCCGCCTTTTTGTACCAGGCTTGAGATTCTTCGACGTTTTTGATACAGCCAATTCCCTTTTCGTAAAAGTTGGCTAATGCAAATTGAGCTTTAGGTAAGTTACACAAGGCTGCTCTTTTGGCCCATTCGAAAGCTTCGCCTTCGTCTTTCGGCAAGTATGGCTCGCTTCCCACCAAGTACCATGCGCACATTGCCAACATTGACTCGGGATCTCCTCCCAATGCGGCTTCTGTATAGTAATGTATCGACAAATTGCTATCTTGGCCCACGACATCACCCACTTCGTAGAAGTGGCCTAGCAATGCTGCCGAATGAATGTGGCCTAATGCGGCTGCTTGAGAATATAACTCTAATGCATATTTTTTGTCGGGAATGACAATATCCAGGAACCCGTTGAAGTAGATCTTTCCTAGTTCGTACGGTGCGGCAGCAATTAGTTCGTTGGCAATATTGGATGCTCTTTCTAACCATTTGATCCCGAGTTTCTTGGTCGTCACGTGTGACGACAATCCCATTCTCCCGTAGAACGAATAAACTCCAAGCTTGTACATTGCTGCAGGATGGTTTTTTGCAGCCGCCATTTTGAGATATTCAATAGACTTTCTTGCGTCTCTTCCTGTTCCCAATCCTTCTTCAAAGCAGCATGACGTTCTGTAGGCAGATTCAACATGTCCGTGTTTAGCAGCCGACAGGAATAAAACAAACGCTTCTCTGTTTTCGATTCTTTCTAATGCACCCGAACTGTATGCATCGGCCAACAAGTATTGGGCCTCGGTGTACCCTTTGTCACTCAATCTTTTAAGATAATGAACCGCTTCTTTCAAAAGGGCTTTCTTCAATTTCTTATCGTCGATTTTGTCCATGTCATCACCATTGAGACTAAGATGCTCGATGGAGTTGGCCGACTTGCTTTTGCTATGGTGCTTAACTCCCAAAGAGGTGGTGGGGCCTTTACGTGGAGAGTTTTCCACTGAAGTTTCCTTGGGAGTATTGGCATTCCCACTATTAGTGCCGTCCAATAGCAAGGCTGTTTGAAGCATGTACTGTGCATACTCAAACAAGACGGTTGGGTCGTTGGATTTTTTGGCATTCTTTCTGTACAACTCGATAGTCTTGATTCTTGGCATCAAATTGCTGGAGTTGTTACCCAAGTACTGCTGGATCAAGTTTTGCGAAAAGTCCACCACGCTGGCATTATCTCTATCGTATGCGAGAGACATGTTCGAAGCAGATCTTTGGTGGCCATGCTTCACGGGGGTGATTGCAAGGTTGGTTTCGGAGTTCGAATACGGGATATTTCCACGGTTAAGATTCGTCACTGACGAGGTTCTTGATGATATGTTTGAAGGAGGCGAATTTATTGGTTCCTGATAGATTTTGGGAATGGATGTTCCTGATGGTGTAGAAGCAAATACAGGAGGAGGACTTTCGGGGTATGGAGCAAATCCGTTTGACGGTTTGACTGGCGTGGTCACACCTTGGCCTGGTAACGTTGGGAATAAATCAACGGTGGGCGACTGGAAACCCGGCGACAAATCCAGGCTGGTGCCCGAGACGTCTGAACCAGCGCTGTTATAGTACTGTTGGCTGAGTGGAGCGCTGTGGTTGGCCGAGATATACGAATCGTCAATATGAGTAGGGTGGCTATCCACGTTCAAGGTGGGATCATCTTTAATGAACTCGTGTGGTTGTGGTTGATGGGCCTCAAATTGTTCGTCGTCAATAGGAAACGGAACCGACTGGGCCGTATCTGAGGGTGCGTTCTGGCGGTACGGATGACTCGAACTCATGTTGAAGTATACTTGTTCAACAGTCGAGGTTGGGGTCATAAATTTTCTTGGGATCACAAATTAATTTCTACAAACGCTTTGAGAACGATCTCACGTGTGTGACCTGGGCAACAGTAGACGGGCGTCGATTCGGAGGGCCAACGATGCGAATTGGATGCTAATATATTCGCGAAAGAAACAAACAGATTGTGGAAATTTTTGCACTCGGTACAACTGATTACATATCCGAATGGACTTTGTTGATGCAAATTATACTTTAACTTCCTGGCGAGGAATGTTTCAAGCTTGTTTTGTGTGTTTATCTTTAGACGCCTTGGCTACTCCAAGGAACGAAAAAAAGAGCAAAAAAAATAAAATTAGAATACACCAACAAACAAATATCGATAAACAAGATAATCAAGTAGGCTCAGCGACGTGAGCTAATTAACTATTTATAATTATATACAAACACACCAGGGAGTAGTGACTCTGGGAGAACATGGTCCTCGGTGACTATCTGATCCCAACTGGACAATGTACTCGGAGACCAGTGATCTGCACAGAGAATAATTACGCAGCAGGGCTCGTGCGTGTGGCGACGCATGGACCGCGCCGACCCACCCAGCGTGGGATCACGCCTGCAAGGTCCGGAGGAATAGACTGGGATAGGGTTCTGGGGAAGTGCTGCCAACAGAACCTCTGGTGAAGCTTGATATATAGCTCCTTTCTACAAAACAATAGACCACACAGCCCGTAAACGGGGTTGACGTGACTACGAGTTCGCAAATCCAATCTATTATGCATCCTAAACCGTCGCTAATGACGTACAAAACTAAAATATACCGCCACGAACGCCGCGGCAATCACCCCTAGCACCGCGAAACGAGGCACAGTGGGCGGCACCACGTCACTGTCTTGCGACAAGCGAACCCGGTCCTCGGGGTCTAAAGACTCAAGGTTGGCTGCAATGTTGATGGTTTCCTCGTGCTCGGTGTTGTCTACTTTTGCTCTTTCCATATCTTCCATCTCAGATTGCTGGGCAGCCTCTACATCTATGCGGTTCTGCAGCACCAAATCGGGAAATTGCTTGACAAATCTGGGACTCTCGGTCATATTCCACTTTTTCGACTCCCTGGCCAATTTTCTCTTTACATTATCGCTGGTGGTTATGGATCCTGCAGTCGACTCATCGCCGGTCATAAAACTAAGTAATCCCGTCAAAATCGTCGACACACTCCATGCGGGGTTCCAGGTATCTGGATGGTAGTCACTCATCGACAAACACAATCTGGTGTTACATGAGAATCTACCGTTGGGAGTGATCATCGAGATTGATGGGGGTTTAAATGGGTACTCGCGAGGGAACCGTAACATTCCGTGATACTGTCCATGTTCAAACGGAGTGTCCGGAGGCCCGGTAATAACATAGTGCCACTCTAATATGTTTTCATCGTTGGGTTTGGCCTCTATGTATGGGGGAGGGTTCGCTGTTATGAGCTTATACTCCTTTGTAAGAGCACGTTGTGATTGTCTAGTGGCCATTGGGTGCCTACAAATGTTACAAATAAGTCCTGTAGATTTTACGTTTTGGCTCGCACGATAAGCCATGGCCACCGCGCACGACCATTTACCCTGAAGTAGAGGGTTGCTGACCAAATGAGAGGATAAAGCTGACTTCAACCAAGTAGAGGGTCTTGCCGCTTTTGTCTAACTTAGTTTGCGACTGGCCGCTGGTGATCTTGTCGATCTGGTCTTGTGGCAAATGGTTTATGATAAACTGTTCGGGTTGCCACAACTCAGTTCTGAATTCACGGGCAGAGCTCACGTTGATAAGGCCTGAATGCTCGCCAAGTGTCTCGTTCAACTTTTCGATTTTGAGACCACCCATGTGGCTGACTGCGCTAGAGGATACCGTAGGTCTTTCTACATCTTCATTGTAAAAGTCTAGAATAAGCAACCACCCGTTTGGTTTCAAAAATGTCGCCAATTTCTTGGTGGCGTCGCGGTAGTTTTCGATGTGGTGGTACGCAATTGTAGACACAATCACATCGTATTTTTTGGCGAATTTCGCATCGAGCTCAGGTGCCAATTGCGGATCCAAAATATCGTAGCAGTAGCTTGATATATCCAATTCGGGGCCTCTACTAGCGTCGGACTTTCTGTCAAAAGCCTTTAAAAACGGCTCGCTGATATCGACCCCGGTAACCTCTGATTGGTGTTGGCCCTTGAGATACGGAAACAACTTTTCGGTGAACATGCCCGTACCGCATGCGAAATCCATAAGCTTGATTCCGGGCTTAATTAAGCTGTGCGGAAATTTGGTTCTGTGATCTTCGACCGACGGTAAATTATTGAACCCATTAAGCAATTGCAGCGAATCGCCTATAAGCTTGGCCGATTCGCTGACTGGCTTTCTTGCTGCAGTGACGTCCAATTCCAACACCACTTTGGCAAAAATGAGACTCATGCTCTGCATGGCCTCTCTTTCGTCATATTCCTTGGCAAAGGACTCGGTGAATGCGGCGGTGTTGGCTTGAATTGAATGGAGGTGGGCCTGCTGGTCACCGCCTGCATGGGCCTGCGCAGAATTTTCGGCTTGCATTGGATCTGTACTGGACATTTCTACTATTCTCTAATAAAAGTAATACAATTTGCCGGCTAATGTCGATTTCTAATTCGCGCCTGACCAAAATTTTGTAGTGCATTACATGACAAGTCGGTGAGTGGGAGCACCAGGCTACAGGATCCATACTCGAAAAAATGGCACTATTTGCGCTTGTTTAGAAATGGCTGCCTATAGTAATGATATACCTGACATATCTGGGGGCCCTTTTGTATCGGATGGAAAGGACAGATTACCTAAATTGTGCAAGATTTCACGAAATTTAAACTTTAATGTACTGGAATTGTCCCATCTATTTATTTGGCAGCAAATATCCGCTCACTGTGTCCTGTTTTGTAGGACTGATACGAATTTCGGCTTGAACTGGGCTTGCGCGCTGATAACGGGTTCTGTGAACCGATTAGGAAATGTTTGAGGGTCGGGCCTTATTTGTTCGTTTTCGCACTCTTAGAAACGAATTTCAACCCGGGATGGATTTTGGTGGTGCTTATCGTTGATCCTTTTTGAGTCAGCCCCTGCATCAGCCTTGACCACTATATATATCTGGGGTGTTTTGCTGATCCATGTAGCTCTATATATCTCATGCCTCATCCTGAATTGATCAAATCTATACAAGAAGGTAACCTTCACCAAGCACTTCCCGAGTCATCGTGGCACGCAAATTTGGCTGCGAAATTTAAGGAAGCCCAGAATTTGACAGGCTACGTCTCTACTGACAACATTGCCTTTGAGCCCACCAAGCATTTGCAGGTTTACAATCATGAACTCTCTAAACACAAGTATAATAACACCAGAAGACTCACCATGGAGGAGCTTGACTTGACTCACAAGCACCAAATCTCTCCAATTGGAGTGAGCGATCCATTCCCTCTCTTCACCGAGGAAGCCATCAACATTATGAGACAAGAAATCTTGAACAAAGATTTATTTTTAAAGTATGCAAGGTACTGCTACAGCTCTACTTCGGGAATGGACTGTGTCATGAGAGGATATGCCAAAAACGGCGACGAAATGCATGCTCCATTCACGTACAATGCTTGGACTCACCCCAAGACCGTCGAATTAATTAGTAGAATGGCCGGCGAAGAGTTGCAAGTGATTATGGATTATGAAATTGCCCATGTTAACATCTCCATGAAGGACCCAAATTTGGCTCTTGAAGAGAGAATCGCCCATACCCAAGAAAGAGCAAAGAGTGGAGAGAGCAATGGGGAGGATATTCCTGCTGTTGTAGGCTGGCACTACGATAGCTACCCTTTTGTGTGCGTCTTAATGCTCTCAGATACTACAGATATGATAGGAGGAGAAACCTCGTTGAGAATGGGTGCCAAAGACTCTACTCAAGTAGCTATTGTTCCAGGCCCTCAATCGGGATACGCTTCTGTGCTCCAGGGACGTCTTATTGAGCACTTGGCACCATCGCCCAGAGGTGTCTCTGAAAGAATAACCATGGTTACATCTTATAGAGCCAAAGATTCTATGAAGGAGGATGGTTCTGTTTTATCTACCGTGAAACCAGAAGTAAATTATGGTTCGCTCTACAACAGTTTCTATTATCAATGGATCGAGTACAGAGCCAATGTCATGAAGGACAGATTAGACGAATTGACCAAAGCTTGCAAAGATGAAAATGGTAATTTTCAAAAGTTGAAGGCAATGGATAGACTAAGCGATATCGAGGCATATTTAAAGGCTACCAGGGATGAGATGGCTGTCAGTCAAGAGGAATGGGAAAAGGCTTCCAAGGGACTGATTAAATAATATATAGGGAGTTAGTATTAGTCCTTTATTTCTATTTTATATAATTGAATGTGAACATTTTCAGTAAATACTCATAAATTAGAGGTGCTTCACTCTTTCTAATAAAACGGTCAAGGATGTGTATTTAAGTACCATTTGATTTGGTTTCTTTTGAATTCAAGTGGAAAGTGCAATAAAAAGCAGCAATTCAACTTTGAAAGGTGGTTTAGGTGGATAAGAATTGAAAAGGTTTCAAGAAACTGTCATAACTTAGAAAATAAATAATGAAATGTACGAAACACTAACATACATTATTGAAGATGTATATGATTGTTCAAGATGAGTTGGGATGGGCCATGAGAAGAAAAAAAAAACCTATAATTATTGACAGCACAATTTGGACCAAATACCCTTATGATCGTCATGATCATCGAGATTTTGCTGTTGTTCATATTGATTGTGTCTGCTGCTTGGAACAGTTTCAAACTTCTGGGAGTTTTGTAGTTGGTTTTTAATAGGTTGGTTGGTTAATAAATCACCATTGCTTGCGTTGATATTATTCTTGGAGCCCGAGTGAGGGATACCCGTTTGAGATTCTTGCTTGATTGGTGGCAAGGGTCTATTAACCAAATGTTGTAATTTTTGCTGATGCAATTGAGCGGCACTGAGCTGCTGTTGTTGAGGGTTTTGACCGGACTGTTGTTGTGGACGTTGTCTGCTTCTTCTTTGGTCGCGGTGACGTCTTTCTCTTTCGTTAGGAGGGTTTGGATGACCGTAGCCGTGCAAGTTTGGCTTCTTGTTGATTGCTGAATCCCAACCTTTTCCTCCATTAAGGTGGAGCCAGTCGTAGTCTTCATCGGCACTTTGTCCCAAGTCGTCCAAAATTGACAAAAGTAACATTCTGTATTCCTCGTAGGCAGGCTCAGCGTCGAATGGCAAGCTTCTGACTGAGTCCAAGTACTCGGCAAACTGTCTAGGTAAACCATCACATAAAGTGACTGCAGGAGTAGTTCTCTTCTTATCACCAATTTTTTCGTATTTTTGCTTATTAGTTGGTGCCTTAAGACCTTGCCATGGAAGTTGGCCTCGCAAGAAGTAAAAGAAAACATGACCCAAAGCTTCCAAGTCATCTCTTCTCAGTTGTTCTCTTCCCAAGTGAGTATTGATAGACATATAACGGGCAGTACCACTTAAAGATTTCTTTTCTCTATAAGGGATATGCTGTTTGGTTCTTGGATCTCTATACTGTTTTGCCATACCAAAATCGATTAAATGGACGTGGTTCTCATCGGCCAAACCTTGACGTCCAATAAGGAAATTGTCAGGTTTAATATCTCTATAAATTAAGTCATGACGATGAACCTCTTCCACCAAATCCAACATCTGGTTGGCAATTTGAACTACTGTTTTGACAGAGAATCTTCTGCCACACCAGTCAAACAAGTCTTCTAAAGATGGACCCAACAAGTCGATAACCAAGATGTTGTGTAATCCTTCCTGGCCAAAGTAGTAGGCATTTGGAATACCTTCGGATCCTTGCAAATGCTTATAAGTTCTATATTCATCTCTCAATTGAGGAGCTTCTGTCTTTCTTGGTTCGAATTTGATGGCAACTGGAACTCCGTTTATTATATTGGTACCTTCGAAAATAACTCCAAATGAACCCTCTCCAATCTTTTTGCCGATTTTGTAGTGTAACCCAACCACAGAACTGTTGGAGTTGGATGATGAAGTGGCTGGAGAAGAAGAATTTGGATTATGGGAAGCAGCTGCTGCAGCCAAAGCGGCAGGATTGGATGCTAATTGGGCACGATTGGACATTTAACTAGAAAAAGGATGACTCAAGTAAAATGTGGTTGGACAAAATGTGGATAGACAAAATGTGTTTGGGTAAAATTTGTGTGATATCTTCGGAAATACAATGAGCTGGATTGAAAGACACTATGTGATCGAATTATTGAATGATTATGGCGTTGATGATATTGTTGATGTTTTTGTTGGCGGCGGAGGCGGCGGCAACGTCGACGAGGTGATCTCCAAAGTGGTTGGAGGTATTGACCTAAAGACTAATCAAGCAAGAGCAGAACCCAACAGATATTGCCAGCTTCTTTCGATTACTCTTATATAAAACTCAAGACTAGAAATCTATCAAGCTAGGTTTCACTTTTAGTTTCAGTTTTGTATTTAATTTTGGTTGAGATTTCTAGTCAAAATTCCAAACGAAAAAAATTGAATTTTGTCGTTTGCTGGTCACAAACGTAAAATAGTCAATAGAACTAAAGATAAAATGATAATCAATCAATAGTAGTGTCTTAAACCTGATTCAACGTAGATGGAGTGGCTCTTATTGCAAGAACTGTAGTGATTAAGGCTCTATATGAAATTAATGATTTACTTCCTATTGAGGCAGTCACTGAATAGAAAAGTTGCTGGTTTTGGTATGCGAGAGTTTGATTGTGAAATTTTCTAGTTCCTTTCACGAGCCGTTTTGTGACTTATCGTAACAAAAGGGGAATGGCAATCTACGCAGTGTGTGCAAATTAGGTTTAGACGGTAACATGGCAGAGATTAGGGCGGTCGCGAAGAGCAAGAAATAGAAGCAAAGTGTCTGGGGTTACTTATTATATGAGATATAAACGACAAACTATCCGTTGAGATCTTAGATCGAATGGCTGGGTTTGTGCTCTGCGAGCCCTGAACAACTTTGGTGCCTAACCTTTTTTTTTTGCAGGGGTCATGAATAGGAGGCCCAATTTGGGCCGTGCGACGGCATCTGTGGATCTAGAGTGTGAGACGACGTGCGACGGTATTTTTTAGCGGTTGAAGAACATGTGACGACCCGAGGTGGCGAGAAAATAGTGCGAAGACTACGCAAGGAGGTGTGGGGCAGAGCGCGAGTCACCGACACGCAGCGATAGTTCCGATATTACCACGACAACTCTACAAGCTTTTTGACGAGTGCAATTCTTGCGCGTGACTTGGAATAGTGGAGCTTTAAAATGTAGGATTGCTTTTAATAAAGCACAATTAGTTTTAGGTACTGGTAGGGAGTTTCACACCAGACTTGACCAAGAAATTCTTCACAGGCCGGTTGAACACATTGTGTAATATTGGTATACATGAGTTCACTGCTAGTTAGAAACCTTGATATCGGTAATATGTATATTTGGGTAAATTTTGTGTAATTTACACTTCTTACTCTGCGGAAAACTTGTTTTTGTTCACTTTGCACAGTTTTTGAAGAATATTGCAGAATAATTCCAAAATACAGGCAATTTCGTTTGCTGTGCTACATGACAGGTTTTCAGTCAGTACTCGTTACTTTGGACTAATTACGTCGCACTTACCACTATTAATCTAATTTTGCACAGACAGTGTATATTGTCTTCCGATCGCTATGGGAAATCCATTGCATTGTAATTTCGCAGCCAGCTCAAACACATATATATTATGCACTAAATACTAATCCAAAGATAAGCCAAGAGCTTCTCTTTGAGACTTGGACTCAGGGTCGAAGAATGGAATTTCAGCTAATGAGGTGACTCTGGTTCCGTGACGAGGTTCCTCACCTTCGTGGTCCCATACAGCGTTGTGCTGAGATATTCTGTTATCCCAGATAGCAGAAGTACCGAGCCCTTCTTTGGTTGGCTGCCAATTGAATCTGACTTGGATATCCAAATTCTTTTCAAAGACACCGTACAAGTACTCCAAGATCACGGCAGATTCATCAGGTAACAAGCCCACGATTCTCACCGTCATCGAGCGATTGACGTACAAGGACTTCCAGCCAGTTGCAGGATGAGTTCTTACGATAGGATGTTCTCTTTCAATATAAGTAGGGCCTTGCAATGGGTTCTTTCTGTCAATGTAAGGGTGGGCCGATCTGTAGATTGCGGTTTTGCCGTCCAAGAACTTTTGAAGTGCTGGAGAAAGCTTATCATAAGCAGCATATCCAGAAGCCCATAAAGTGTCACCGCCTACCTTTGGAATGGCATCATTATGCAAGTGCGTGATACCGGCTGGTTGATGTTCATGGACCAAATCGGTGTGCCATTTTCCATTACCAATGGTTGCATTTTTGAACGTAATTGGCAAGCCTTCTCCCTTTTGATAGTCATTCCAGATGACTGAGATTCCGTCAACCAATCTAGGGGCTTGTGCATGCACTTCGACCTGGCCCCAGTATTCTCCCAATTCCAACTGCTTGTATGGCGACAAGTCCTGGTCTCTAAAGAAAACAACCACTCTTTCAGCAATCAACAAGGCTAACTCGTCCTTTTGCTTATCATTCAATTCGCTCAATTGCAAACCAACTATTTCAGTACCAACACGCTTGGTCAAGTGCTTGACTTCCTTGGCAGCACCAAACAACGCCTTCTTCTCGGGATCAGCATTCTTGGCTCTTTCAATATAAGGGTAGTCATCATTCCTGATGGCAAAGGCTTCGTCAACAAACTTGGGGATCGTTTCACGGGCAGGCGTAACTGGATATCCGTTAGGCAACTGCACGTTGTGTCTCTCAAAGCGGGCTTTAGTAGATGGAGGTAATCTATCAATAGCAGATTTGCCCAGAGAGGTAACCAAACCCAGAGCTTTAGGGAAAACTGGTTTCAAATTGGCCAATTTCTCGACGACAACGTCAACGTCTTCTTCTTTTAAGGGTGCAACTGTAGGAGCCATGGTGATTATAATAAGTGTTTATTATAGGAGTCGGACTACGGGGGATTTCCACGGCATTTATAGTAAATCGAAAGATAACATCCCCCATTTGTCATCGTGCCATTGCAATAGATGATACGTTATTACATGATTTGTTATCCCCTTATTTTCCACAGTGCAAAAAAGGTGTGGCTGCAAAAAAGGCTTTGGAGTAGTAAATGCAGGCGAGCAGCGGAAAATAATACCGTTCTGGCCACAAATCGTTTGCACGTGATATATCTCGAGAAAGTGAGCCATAGGTAGGGTGCTTATCAGCGACGGCACAGGGTCCTCTGCGGAATCCAAAACTATGGCTTAGGTGGATAGAGAGGATCTGCTGATTATGCCATTGTTGATAAGGACTGACTGTGGTGGATACTTTGGTTGCAATACGCACTGCTGATTGTGCGACTTTCGAACGTCCTAACCGGGAAAGGTAAACTGGCTAGCAATAGGATGATAAGTATTGGGGAGTACTGCAATCAATTGTCCGAGTGCCATAATCTACACTTACTGTATTCATCAATTAGATTTATTAATTATACTTAATTACATTCATCAATCATATCACATATCACGCTCTTGCGCGATACGATGTGTGGCTGCAACATATGTGCGTACTGCACACAATCCACGTACAATATTGCATCAGTTAAGTTCTTTTTTTGTAGCTGGACCTGATGTATTCATCAACCTTAATTTCCATCATTTCAGTTACTCGGGTATATACTGGGTGCTCCTTGATCATCATAGACCACGCCGCCAAGTGGGGATACTCTTTATACAAGTCAATCTTACGTCCTAACACTTGATTCACTCCCTCCTCGTTATCAAAGACATTTTCCCAGATAGGAAAGGTCATGATTATATCAGCACCCGTTAGCCTATCACCAACGAAATAGCCGCTTCCCTCTCTTTCAAGCCTGTCCTCCAAATATTGCATGTTTATAAACCACTCCTGGGTATAGTAGCCATTGTTCAAGCCCTTGGTTACGAGCTTGACGAGGGTTTTGGTACCGCGGGGTGCGACTTCTTTGGCTACCGAGTTAATAAGCAATGTCATCAAGATAGGCTGGAGTGTGCCCTCGGCGTAGTGGAGATAATAATCCACCATAAGCTGTTGGCGGGGTAGCTGGGGTGTCAATATTTGGTAAAAATCATAGGTTTTGATCAAGTACAGTATTATTAACCCACTCTCTGCCAACACCAAAGGTTCCAGCCCATCGTGGTGTATGATTTCAAGCACGGGTGCCTTACCAGAAGGGTGTGCGTTCAAAAGTTCTTTTGGACCGCGCCAGGTTGTAGGATGACGAAGGTATATTTTTACATCATAATCTAGATCCAACAATTCTAAAAGAAAAAGAATACGATGGCTTCGAGATTGATCTAGCCTACTCAGTTGTTAGTAAATTACCACGCAATATCAATTATGGTACGTACCAATGTAACAAAAACCTGTCACGTTGGGTGCTTGTCGTGTTGGACTCCGACTTGTAGATGGTCGACGATACGGGAGGCATTTTGACTACCCAAACATGTAGTACCTACACCAACCCTCATCTATATATACATCAATCCCCAGATGTATCCTTACTGCATGATGCCGTATCTAATTTACGGCTATTCCCTATTTGGGTTAACAAAAAAAAAGGTGGGGTCGATGCGCCCCATCGATCTGTTGAATTACCAGATCCATACCAATTGTTGGAATTTTTTAAAGCATACGAGACGCACCCTGGCCTGCCTAAATAGTTGTTAACGTTGCATATTAGTGTTTTTACATTAGCAGGGGATGCTCGCTCAAGCACACACCTAACCTTTGTGGGTAGCGAGCACTCGCTCTGACGCACGCAGACGCCACGCATTAATCTTACATACCAATTAGGAAATTACTAAAAATTAGTTCAACTATTTACTAGCAGTTTGTTGTTCAATTACCTTCTCAGCTTGCTTCAATTTGAGGTTCAGGGACATAGCCTGCGACCATTTGTACAAGTTTGGAAACTCTTTGGATACATCGACCCCTTCAAAGATCGTTTGGGCTCTTTCAAGGTTATCAAAAACATTCTCGTGAATTGGGAAGTACAAGATAATATCTGCGGACGTCAATTTTTTGCCCACAAAATATTCGCTTCCGTTCTTGTGCTGCGAGGCCAATATACCTTCCAAGTACTTGAAGTTCTTTTTCAATTCGGTAGCATAGTAGGCAGTGTTCATACCCTTGACAACCCGAGACACAAGGAATTTGGTTCCAAATGGCGCGATCTGTTTGGCCATGAGTCCCACCAAAATTGACACCAATAAGGGCTGAAGAGTACCTTCGGAATAGTGAAGGAAATACTCGACTTCTTCCTTATCTTCCTCGGATTCTGGAACCAATTTTCCGGTGGTATCATACTTACGAACCAAGTAACTCATAATGTGGCCTGTTTCGGCAAAAATTTGCTTTTTACCATTGGCAGAAATAACTTCAAGCACCGGTGATTTTCCAAGAGGATGAACCAGGTTTAATTCCTTTGGAGCGCGATAGTCCTTGTTTCTTTTATAGATCTTGAGTTCATACTCGACCCCCAATTCTTCCAAGAGCCAAACCACTCTTTGCGATCTTGATTGATCTAACCAATGTAAAATTAACTTGTCTGACATTTTTTTTTTTGGCCTGTTAATCCCCATTCGATAATCGCGGGCAACACGCCATATATACCATCACTTTTAAGGCTTAGCAATTATTCGCATTTAGTGTGTCGCATTTAATGTTTGAGCCTGTGAATGCTACTGGGCATGTGATATGTACAATTTGTAGACGTTAGGAACCAGCGAGATATTGACATGCCATGTGTATCTACACAAACCGTCATCTATGTATACAATAATTCCTAGATGTATCGTGGCTACTAGATGCTGCATCTAAGGTTATTCCCTATTTGGGCCATCAAACAAAAGGCGGGGTCGGTGCGGCTCGATCGCTACACTTTTAGCCCATACGGGTACATCATTAAGTAGAATAAATGCATAATTTTATAATTTCTGGTTTATCTTCCTCGGATTCTGGATCAATTTTCCGATGGTATCATACTTGTGGCCCAAATCACTTATAATAGGGTCTATCGTGAAAGTTTACTCTTTTCCCTCGGCAGAAATAACTTGCACTCTACTTGGAAATATCCTACTCAAAAACATCCTAGTGATACAGCTTCCATCCTTACCTCTTTTGTAGGGCATGAGTTCATATTCAATGCTCAATAAGTCCAAGAGCCAAACGACTAAATAATCATATCGTCAAGCCCATGTAGAGACGCCAGACATTTATTTGACCTGATAATCGCGGAAAATGATGTGTAACATGGTTAGGCTTGGCAATTATTCGCATTTATCCTGTAAATGCTGAGTGATGGATTTGAAGATGTTAGGAATCAGATATATGCATGTCGCACCTACCGTTATCTACATACAGATGCATTTCGACTACGCCGTATCTAACGTACCGCTATTTCCTATTTGGTACGTCAAACAAAAGGTGGGGTCAATGCGACTCATTGATCGTTAGACTTAAAACATACGAGACGCATACTAGGGCATTAATTGGGACATTACTAAAAAATATAACTGAATTATTTACTAGCAGTTTGTTGTTCAATCAACTTATCGGCTTGCTTCAATTTAGGCTCTTCGTTGATTGACTGCGACCACTGGTACAAGTTTGGATATTCCTTTGCTAAATCGATACCTTCAAAAGCGGCTCCAGCCAAAGCTTCGTTGTTGAACACGTTTTCGTAGACTGGGAAGTACAAAATAATATCTGCGGCAGTTAATTTGTTGCCCACAAAAAATTTGCTGCCGTTTTTGTGCTGCAAGGACATTATACCTTCCAAGTACTTGAAGTTCTTTTTCAATTCAGTAGCATAGTAGGCACTGTTCATTCCCTTGACGATTTGAGACACAACGAACTTGGTTCCGAATGGCGCAATTTGCGGAGCAAACACTCCTACCAAAACCGAAACAATCAATGGTTGGATGGTACCTTCTGCGTAGTGAAGGAAGTATTCGACTTCTTCTTTATCTTCGTCGGATTCTGGGGTCAATTTTCCGGTGGTATCATACTTGCGGACCAAGTAGCTCATGATATGGCCGGTTTCTGCGAAAATTTGTCTTTTTCCACTGGCAGAGATGACCTCAAGAACAGGCGATTTGCCAAGAGGGTGGACCTCTTGCAATTCCTTGGGGGCACGGAAGTCGGCCCTTCTTTTGTAGATCTTGAGTTCGAACTCAACCCCCAATTCTTCCAAGAGCCAAACCACTCTTTGCGATCTTGATTGATCTAACCAATGTAAAATTAACTTATCTGACATATTTGCTGTGCTTAAAATATCTCAGTCAATATTGGCGGATAATAGTTTATATATGCAACTACCAGAGGCTTAGTAATTATGCGCTTCTAGCGTTATTCGATCGGAGTAGTGCCAAATGCTTGGCCTGAGATGCGCGCTGATGTAATGCATGTGCTAATGATGGGGCCGGTGGCCACGTGACTGCATCGCATCACAAAATTTTATATTTGCAGCGGCTGTAGTAGAGCATCTAAGCAAGATGGGAGATTCAGCCAAGAGCACTAAGATCAACTCGTTGGTACTTGATGCCACGCCGCTCATCACACAATCGGCATCTGCTATCCAGCAATTTGCCGAAAATTTCTACACCACCCCCGGTGTACGCAGTGAATTGAAAGATGAGCATGCCAGAAATCAATTGTTCTTATGGGCCGATAGATTGCAGGTGAGACAACCAAAGCCGGAGTATATTCAAAAGGTAAATGCGTTTGCTAGATTGACCGGTGACTACTCTGTCTTATCGCTCAACGATATTCATATAATTGCATTAGCCTACGAATTGGAAGCTGAATTGGGAGATGCCACCAAGTTGAGAGCATATCCTGGAGAGGGACAAACGAAAAAGGTGAAGGCGGAGGAAAAGAATGATAAATTGGAATCGAAAGAACCAGTGAAAGAAGAAGTGAAAGAAGAGGTTCCTGAAACGGTCGCAGAAGAAGTGACTGAAGTGGAAGAAGAGGATGATGGATTCACCAAAGTTGAAAAGAAGTTCAAACCAAGATTCGAGAAGAAGCCCAAAAAGAACAAGAAGAAGGCAAAGGAGCCAAAGGAAGAGCCAAAAGAGCCAAAGGAAGAATCAAAGGAACAACCAGAAGTACCAAAGGAACAACCAGAAGTACCAAAGGAACAACCAGAGGAAAAGATAGAGGATAAAGATATTCTCTCACAAGAGTACAATGAAGAGGACGATGACGGTGAGTGGATCACACCAGAAAACGTCAAGGAATTGATGCTCAAAGACGCCAACGAAAAGGTGCTGGAAAGCGATGCGTCTCAGATCCAAGTGGCATTGTCTACCGGTGATTTTGCATGTCAGAATGTGGCCATCCAAATAGGTCTCAATCTTATGAACTCTTTAACGGGAAAAAAAATTAAAAGAGTGCGTAACTATATGTACCGATGCCACGCATGTTTCAGAATGACGCCGATTCCCAAGTCGGGCCAGCCCAAACACTTTTGTCCCAAGTGCGGAGGCAACACTTTGTTGCGGTGCGCAGTGTCAGTAAACAGTAACACGGGAAAAATCATTCCGCACCTCAAGGCGGACTTTAAGTGGATCCGTCGTGGAGATATTTTTAGTATGGCGTCGCCGCTAAGCAAAAACCTGATCAAGGCTCAGGGTAAAGGTGGGTTCCAGCACAACAAGGAGAACCGTCACAAGTCGTTGCAGAACCCACTTTTGTTGAGAGAAGATCAGAAAGAGTACCAGCAAGCCATCAAGGACGATGAGTGGCAAAGAAGACAAAACGAAAAGACGTTGGAGCACTGGATCGGTGGTGGCAGTGCCGACAACTATGTATCGCCGTTTGTCACCAATACCAGACAGTCCGGCGTGCGAGTCGGTCGCGGGAGACACGCCAACTCGTCCCGCGGAAAAAGAAAGTGATAGACAAGATATAGAAGTATGTTATGCAAAAAGATATAGAGCGCTAGGATGTTATTCACTATTTTAATGTAATCACTCGCAATATTTCGAATCATCAATCTTGAACGTAGTCCGGATCGTAGCATCGCATTTCTGCCTTTACTTCAATATTGCTAATCTAATTGTGGTTATTATTTTAATTCTAGTCGCATGATTTGCAGTCCTTGACTTTTTATTTTGCTGCAAAAAAAATTGGTTTTGGTATCAATGCCCACACAAAGTTTCGTACTTGCTAAATGTAGATGATTCAATACGTATATCAATATGGTACTTGACCAACTATCCTGATCTCACTATCTCACTGCTGCCATTGAAGACTCGGTCCTTTAGCGGGGCCCATATTAGCGACCATCCGTAGTGCAGTACCTACTCTACTACGCATGCACCGAACGCTACATACCAGAAAGTTGGCGTGGCGGCTGCCGCAGTACCTAAATACGACCGCGCCCACAAAATTCCCAAGTACTGCTGTCACAGCCACAAGCAACCCTATATATTGCTGCCACAGCAAACCAAGCCCACTAATTCCTCTCGATTATATGCTATGACAGGTGGTCTTTCGGACTGTGGTCCATCGATGAACCTGCTTGTGGAGAGTCAACAGCATTATGGTCAAGCAATAAGTTAGTGTATTGTACGCAGTAAACAAAGACTACAAGAATCACTAAACTAGAGACCAACAAAGAGTGGTTAATCTGACAATTGAGATCTCTTCCGTCTTAGGCCATCTTCAATATAAAGTTTGCTCATGGTGTAAGATGACTTTGGGGTCTTTGACAATAAACGGAAGCTAGGTTACTTTATTAGAGGTACTACGTAAAAGAAAACTAACTCTAATACACCACGACCGGCTGGTGGCCTGACTAGGGGGTAGCCATAGCGGCGACGGGTCGTGCATAGGTTCAAGCACAATAGGTCCTCTTGTGGCAAAGAGCGAAGCTGGTATGGAGCTTTGCGGCGGCAGAATGCTGTCTCGTGCACTCCTAAACTAGTCAATTACAAAATATCAGTCCAATTTTTATTGTCATCTTATCGTTGACTAACAAAACAAATGTGTGTTATTGTTTGGGAAACGGGTGCGAAACTTGATCTCCTACGTCTAAATCATGAGAATGGTAAATAATCCCTCAATTTTCATATCAACCAAGATAAAAATTATTGGACCATATCATTCTAGTCTTTTGTATTTCCTCCTACATCTAGTTTGTCAATTTTTTTCTATAAAGTGAACCGATAGCGAGAAAATCACGAGAATATGTTATTCCTGGTATTTGTATCAAGAAAATAGATACATCAGACAGCTTGTTCTGAATCCACCTTAATTAAAGCATTGGTCGAATTTTCCATATCCTGTAAGCTCTATCAAACGTACTGTCTCATTCTTACTACCTGTAGAGATTACCCTGCCTCACAGCTCTGCCCAAAAAACTCACTACATGGTCCAAATTGCTTATTCTAGTAACAGCTCTACTTACGGAAACTTCGCTCGCGATTCGTTCTGGAATGTACCATCGTACTGTCCACACGACTCCGTCTCATTCGAACCCCTCTTTAGTTCCTGGAAAGAAGAGCTTTAGGGTTCTAGATGTACTCCCAATCAAGCACACTAGACTAGCTAAATAGAGATTGCAACATATAACAATACATAGGCGTCACATTACAGTACAACAATCTATTTATATTCACCTCCTCTTTATTTATTTATCTATCTCGAGATTCCGCGGCAGCGCAGCCTCCTCGCCGCCTCCTCCAGGCTTCCTGCAGCGCGAGCTCCCGCAGCCCAAGCCTCCTCGTGCGCAGGCGCCTAACGCTAGCGAGACAGCAATACACGCAGGGCGCAGGTCACTCTGCTAGTGAAGTAATTGACAGAACAATCGATTCTCGCGATACATCAGGACTTATCCAACCTCCCACCCAACAGACCTGGACACCTAGCTCTCATCAGCTTGTCATCAGCAACAGTCGAATGATATATACCCCGTCTCGATAATGACTTCAGCCCAAGCTGCCGCTATGGCAGCCTTCAAGGGCATCAAGCAAGACGACAACACCAAGAAACCATTCAAGATTCCCACGTCAGCCCATATCAAGTCTCCATATAGCATTCCCCATATCCAAACCAAGGTGACACCCAAAAAACCAAAACCATCAGCACAAACTAGTGTCATTGCAAACTCAAACAAAGTCGTCACCCCCACTAGAATAAAGCCAGATAAAGTCATTACTCCCATAAAGTCTAGAGCGTCTCAGGATATCCACAAAAGCCCTGTTCGTCCCAAGTCTACCACTGGACTTGCCTCGCTAACATCAAGTACCAGCATTCCCAGTGAGATGGTGAGAAAAGTCCGCAACTCTATAGATTCCAAAGCCATTTACAACGATCAGAGCCATAAACGACTCTCGACATCGTACGAACCGTCGGAAATGATCAAAAACATCAGGAGCTCCATCAAATCCAAGTTTCGCCAAAACAGCCCTGCCGAGCTCTCCGCAAAAAACCAAGCCCTTCTTGAAGGGTTTAGAGAAAGCATAGACAACAAACGGTACCTGTATCCAGGACAACTGTCTGGTATAGAGAAGAAGGAAAATGTCAACAATTATGAGTTGGAACGGTACGATCGGTCCTACTTTGGGTTTGAACCGCCCGTCCATGAAGCTCGCAGTACCCGGTCCAGTTTCGAAGACCACTGCGAAAACGGCAGTTTGGAACAGAACTTTCAAATGACAGAGTCAAAACACCATTCTACATACAGCATCGACGAAAAGAGTGAACATTCGTACAGACCAGCCTACACCAACCATTCGTACTCGTCCACTGGATCGACTTATCTGTTATCTGCTGCCACACCTAGTCCTGCGCCTGCCATAGTAGTCGATAATGAGCACGATAGTACTGTGGAACAAGAAGATGTGAGCTCCCAGATGACCAGCCATTCCAATATATTAGAGAATCAGACAAATCAAATAGCGACTCCTTCAAATAAGGACGATGTGAAAAAGGAGAAAGACAGTGATAAGAGGGATAATGATGCTCCCAAAAAAGAGTCTCCCAATACATTACAGCGCGATTCGCCTCGTTGCAAACAAGAACGTAACATTTCTCCCATCACAATTCCTCCGTCGTCCATTTCCACCGCGAGAGGTGCCAACGGGCACAGCTCCGATAACTTGATCCATACCATTCCATCTCCAAATACCAAGCTATCAGATATCCGATCGTTGGTCGACGAATCGTCCATCAAAAGCAGCACTTCGATCAAAGCACCTAAGAGAAAACCACCGCCTGAATTGTTTGTCAAGACCAATTTCGACAATCCTTCCGATTCGTCGTTGCCTTCTGCTTCCAGCCATACCCACCAGCGTCACCTTAGTGCCGGCCCGTTTCTGCACCCGTTGGAGTATTCATTCACTCGCAAATCGTTATTGTCAAACAACGACGATGGATACTCTGCCGATTCCGACTTTGACTTCTTGGACGTTGACCGTCCCAGAAACAGTGTAGACAGCGAGAGAGTACTCCAGTTCCCTCAGTTTCCTTCAAACGACAGCAAAGAACACAAACATCTCTTTAAAAGAACGAACAAGAAGGGCGAACAATCAATATCTGCCCTTCCCAGCGAACTGGTGTTGGCAATTCCCGGGCTCAGTGATAGCAGCAGTGCGTATGGAAGCAAAACCGAACTTGAAGCCAGACCCAAGCTTGGCGCTCGCTCTTCCACCGCGCCCATAGTGACCCACCAAAACCAGCCTATCCAGCTCAAAACCACCATGAGGAAAACCAACAAGAGAAAGGATAAAAAGACCATGTTCAATGAGAATAAGCCATGGAAAAACCATAACTATTTGAACTATATCACCGAGCAGGAACGTAAGAGGTACGAGGGGTTGTGGGTTAGTAATAGAGGAAGTTATTTGAATTTTGTGGTGACCAAATTGGTCGGAATCGACTATGCCGGCAATGAGAAAACCAAAGAAAACGATAAAGAAAATGAAGCAAAAGAAGGAGAGATTAAAGGAAATGGAGAAAATGGAGAGTCTATCAGCGAAGACAAAAATGAGAATGACATTTCACTAAAGGCAGCACGGCTCAGCTCCAAGATCGAAACCAATGATTTCCAAAGCTTCCACAACCTCAATACAGCCAAGATAGACGATTTGATCCACGGAGTAGTGGTTAAGCGCATTTGGAACCGAAGCAGATTGCCGCGTGAAACTCTCAAGACCATTTGGAACTTGGTTGATTTCAGAAAAGACGGAACCCTCAACAAACCCGAGTTTTTGGTGGGTATGTGGTTGGTGGACCAGAGTTTGTATGGGCGGAAACTTCCCAAAAAGGTGGACGACGTTATTTGGGACAGTTTAGGAAGCATAGGATTGAATGTAGTGGTCAAGAAGAAGAGGAGATAACTTATAGAGTAATTAGAATAGAATATATTCACTATTGAGCCAGCGATAGCACGATGGTGACAGTGAAAATTAATAGAAAGATTAGATTAATATCGAAATACGAAGATAATTAAATTGGCTAATATACTATAAACGAAGATTATATTCTAATATTTAATATCCATCATTCGGTGCTTACCAGTGTAATAAAATAAGTGGTCTAATTCTCCAATTTATTATAGAATGTGTAACTAGTATGGTGCTATAAAAATTAGTTGCACTGTATCAAATTATACTAATCTTGAGTTATCAGTTATTAATGTGCGGCTGGTTATGACGTTAAATTCTCAGTTTTAAGGCCAATGTAGACTATAAATATATAACTATTAATGTGAGGTCCTATAAAACCAAACAAATGTCCATTTCTGTGGAGTTAATCACAATATACACCCCGAATTAAGGCCGCTAGGCGTTATTGCAAATAGGTCTTTTATGTAGATTTATCAATTTTGCACTCGCACGACCAACTTGCTCGATCAAATGCAACTAGACAATACAACTTACCAGACAATAAACTCTAGCCAGTACTCCAATGAACCTCAAAGATTTATTGGGTCAATCACAGACACTCTATGACCAGTCAAATGACATTAACGACCTAATTCAGCCTGCGCAATCATTTACATCTTCCATACTATCGCCTGATACAGAGCAGGTTGCACCACAAGATATCTACTACCTACCAACAATTCTCACCCAAATCCAGCGGGAATTGATCAAATGCATCACCACTATCTTCTTAGATGATCTTGTAGCCCAAATAGAGACAAAACGAATGAGAAATAGCATCAACAGCTTACTAGACCTGGCTGGCGGCTCTGAGGGTGCACCCAGCGAGTCTCGCGAAGGCCACTCTGCAACTTCTGGGTACAACAACATATCACTTTTATTCGGGCAAATATTGCTTGTGGAGAACTACCCTTCGTTATTGGTGGACCACTTCATACCCAAGAAGCTTTTGTTGTCGGAAACCAATAATAGAATGACGACGTTATCGGGGAAATTCCAGCTTTTCAATCGCATTGTCGATAGTTTGATTGAAAAATCGCAAACCCCGTTCCATTTGCTAGTAACTGCCCAAAGTGTCAAGGAATTGGAGTTGATTGAAGCAGTTATTATCGGCAAACAGCTCCACTACAAAAACCTCAGCTCGTCTAAGCTTTACGAAGATAACAGGCAAGTGCCGGACGAAAAATCATGCAAAGTTTGTATACATTTAATCACTTCTGATCAACTCTATAACCACTACATGAGGTTTCCCAGCGTTGTTGAATTCAACCTTATCTTTTCGTTCGATCCAAAACTAGACATCACCAATCCAAGTATTCAATTGCTCAAGTCGCGGTCTAATACAAGACTACCCATCGCCATACCGGTTCCTATATTCTCAATAGGGCAAATAATGGGCCAGATTCCGGAACCAACGTCTAGGCTCAGTCTCAATGACTTCAATACCAACCCTATACATAAATGGAAGGCCGACGTGATAAATACCATGATAATGAACCGAACGCAGTATTTGGATTGTTCTGCCGAAGACGAAGATAATTTCTACTTGGAATGGTACGGACGAAAAATGGAAAAGTTTGAGAAATGGGTCCATCACGGAGAAAACGAAGTGTGGATTCAAAACTTGATGAATGAGTTTAATAAGAGATTGGTAATACGATTTTCTGAAGAACAGTTGCTCAAGACTATCAAGACCCATTATAGTGTTGGTGTAGGTATAAAGTACCAAGGTATTGACTACGACACTTTCAAGGTACG
The DNA here is from genome assembly GCA_030585145.1 of Suhomyces faveliae. Taxonomy (NCBI): domain Eukaryota; kingdom Fungi; phylum Ascomycota; class Pichiomycetes; order Serinales; family Debaryomycetaceae; genus Suhomyces; species Suhomyces faveliae. Next base: position 37,433 of record JAJMBY010000017.1, read on the forward strand.
GCTTGTTGAAGCTATTCATGCAGAAATACAGCAAATCAACGACAAGTGTGTGGACATTAAGCAACAAACAGTGGCTTCAAGAGAGCACGAGTCCAAAAGACAACTTCAGTATGATGACGAAGAGGATTCGATAGCCACCAACTACAAAAAATTCCGCAAGTTGACAGAAGAAGCAACGTCTAGTGAAAAGAGATTAGGCAAGCTCGATTCCGATTTGACCAAAGCGCGCGAAGCCAACTCGGAGAGTGAAGCCAAGCTCAACCATTTGGTGGAATATTTCAAGCAGAGTAATTCAAACCACGAATCCGATGTCAAGAGTCAAGAGAGTACCATAAACCAACTCAAAGAAGAACTAAGTATCTTGACTACAGAGTACGACAAGCTCAGCCAAGAAAACGACACCATTCGTCAAAAGTACCAGACCAGCTCTTCTGAAGCCGTACAACTATCTAACAAACTAGCAGTACTAAACGACCAGTACACAAAGATCTTTAATAAAGTGAACGGGCCTGGTATGAGATCGTTGCCTTCGCTTATCAAAAGAGATACTCTCGGTATTTACGAAGTGGAATTGAACCGAGTCAGGTCCAATAACCAATTTCTCGCCAAGTTCTACGATGAAAAACTCGCCAAGCTCACCAAAGAGAGACAAAGCATAATGGAGACATCGGCCTCTGGTTCCAACAGCAGGCCCACCAACCGGATGAGCCGAGGCACCACTCCTTTATAGTAATAATAATGTACAGCAAAACAACTGGTAATGTAATAGCTCTTTTCAACTTGATACGTGGTGGCCAATGACTTTCAAGTGGTTCCATTTTCTAGATGGTGACTCGATCCAGATTGGCTGCGAAACAGAGTGTTTCCGGGTAGAAGCACGTGCTGGGCCGGGTCTCGCAACATCGAGCGCTAAGAAATGGTGTAGAGTAGTGACTTCGAAGATTCCGAGTCAAATAATAACCACATGGGTATTTTGGGTGCTAGAAGTCCAAGGTACTTTTAAACATAGAAATATTCACCAAAATATCGGTTTCAGAGGACCCATATATACTGACCCTGGTGACCGGATCTCGTTGAAGCACGTGTATCCCCGTAAATGCCCACAGGATACTGATTGCACATCACGCATCTCATATACATCTCACAACATCTGCAACGATACAACCTACATTTCGCCTGCATCATTCTTATATTTCATTAAGAATTAGTGAGACGTCAGGTGTAGTTAGCGGAGAAAGTTCATTGCAGAGATAGCGCGAGTCGATTCCGATAACTATTTCGCATGCTTCCGCTCGCTACTGAGCGAGACAAAGTGAGCGCAAAAGCGCCAACCAACAAAGTCAAATAGATCGCAGCAAAATCCAGCTCATACTATTCTTCTACTATGCTATCTGTACTTTGCCGGTTCTCGCCATTTTGTATAGGACAGCAGTATGATACTATTTATAGCTACTAATCGTTAGAACTCCCATGCTCTCAATTCTAATCTCCACTGTCTTTTTGCAATGCTTCCCGCTAAAAGCTTGGCAGTCATGCGGGCATCAATCATTGAAGACTAACGTGAAGACTGTAAATGCTATCTCTATCACACTCTACTACTTAGATGGTACTACCTACACTCTAACTATACTCAAGTATCATCGCTCTAATCTTCAACTATTACACCACAATCTACTAATCTACTACGTCTATTTTTCTGCTATACTTCTACTACTTTATTCTACTGCACTGGTCACTAGCCCGCACCCACTAATCAGTCTCAGGCCCGCCCCGCAAGTTCCGGCTTCAGTCAATTTCGCACAATCCCGTCTTATACTCTTCTTCATCTTTAATATCACTTCATTATCTCACATTTGCCCATTGATGACACTATTAGATCAGATTGAAACGTTACGTGCGGTGGTGAACACTCGCGTCAACTCCAAAAGTGCCCCGTGGGCATACTTGGGACTTTTCCGGGATATCGTCGTGGCGCTCTACATTTTGAACCATCTTTCCCGTACCTTCACCTACGTCAGAGGATATGGGGTACTTGGATCAGCCAGCAGGGCAATCACGACTTTGAAGAAACGGTTCTTCAAGCTCCTTTTGTCGTTGCCACCGTTCAAATCGAAGGTCGATGAGGAATTGCTGCAATCTATCAAGAAAATCCAACAGGAATTGATGAAGAACAGCAATGAGTTGCTTCAGTTTGCGGCGTTGCCCGATGCCGGGTTGCAGAATACAGTGGTTCTGCAAGAGTTGGACAGCTTGAACAAGTTGAAAAGTACCAGCTGGAAGAACGGCCGCGTCAGTGGTGCTGTGTACCACGGAGGCGATGAGTTGCTTGAGTTGCAGACAACAGCGTACCAGAAATACTCGGTGGCAAACCAATTGCATCCCGATGTGTTTCCGGGTGTGCGTAAGATGGAATCTGAAGTGGTTTCGATGGTGTTGGACATCTTCAATGCTCCTATTCTGGGCTGTGGTTCGAGTACTTCCGGTGGTACAGAGTCGCTCTTGTTGGCCGGATTGGCTGCTAGAGAGTTTGGTAAGTTGAAAAAGGGGATCACCAGGCCAGAAATCATCGCTCCCATCACGGTCCATGCTGGTATTGAAAAGGCATGCTACTACTTCGGCATGACTCTTCACAAAGTCGATTTGGACCCCGTCACGTACCAGGTCGATATCAAAAAGGTTAGACGTCTCATCAATAGCAACACTGTTCTCTTGGTAGGCTCGGCTCCCAACTTTCCCCATGGTATCATCGACAATATCGAAGCATTGTCTAGCCTCGGTGTCAAGTACAACATTCCGGTTCATGTCGATGCATGCTTGGGATCGTTCATAGTCACCTTCTTGGAAGCCTCCAAGGTTCACGGAGATGCCAAGCTTCCGTTGTTTGATTTCAGATTGCCTGGTGTGACCTCCATCTCGTGTGACACACACAAGTACGGTTTTGCACCAAAGGGTTCGTCCATTATCATGTACAGAAGTCCTGAATTGCGTCAGTGTCAGTACTACGTTTCTAGTGACTGGACTGGTGGAATGTACGGGTCTCCCACATTGGCAGGTTCCAGACCAGGGGCTTTGATGGTAGGGTGCTGGGCCACTTTGGTCAACGTGGGAAAAAACGGCTATGCCCAATCTTGTCGCGAAATCGTGGGAGCTGCCATGAAATTGAAACATGCAATCCAGACCCATTCTGTATTAAGTCGTCATTTGGAAATCATTGGGGATCCAATTGGCTCGGTGGTGTCGTTTAAAGTCAGAGACGACTCCAAAGATATATTGAACATCTATGAGCTTGGAGATTCGTTGACCAAAAAAGGCTGGCACTTTTCTAGTTTACAAAATCCATCGGCACTCCATTTTGCCTTCACCAGATTGTCTGTGCCAGTAGTGGATGAAATGATTGAGGCCATTTCCCTTTCTATGGCTGAGTTGATTAGCGAATCTTCCAAAAACGGGTCTCCAAACGCAAAGGGTGATACTGCCGTGCTCTATGGTGTTGCAGGTAGTGTCAAGACTACGGGAGTGGCTGATAAACTTATTGTTGCTTTTTTGGATACCCTCTATAAAGTGTAACTGAACGAGCGGTACGACATAAGTTGTAGATATTGGATATTCTCTATAATGGTAGCTGAAGGAGCGAAAGTGAAAGTAGCTACTCCTCGAGGTTTTGTATATTTTTATGATAAATGATAGTGAACATGAAATAAATGACTTGAAACAACTATAATATTATTTGACAAATAGTGAAACAAACCAGTCTTTGATATTTCACAATCGGAAATGTTTATTCAAGACGCATAGTTTTGAAGGTATCGGAATAGTCTGTTCGAAGACCCAGTTTGCGCAATCAGATATGATAAGAATAGCAAAACATGTCAAACGGTGAAATCATGCTCACCCAACTTTATTTGTCCAGATAATCAATTCAATGCTATATTTTACTTTCATATCATTTATCTAATACAAGTATAGAGTATTTAAAACTTGTAGGAGAATTAGTACCCCGATAAGGTCTAGCACGAAGCCAGCAGCGATGTTGACTGGTTACCCCTAGGACCATTTTAAGTCACAGATTAAGCTTACTAGAGGTAGCAGACAAGAGACCCTTGGTACCCCCGGCACTTTCATGCCCAATTTAAGGTCCCCTAATTTCAAGTCCAAATCCATTTCACTCCATTATTTGTCAAAGATCATACCAGAAAGTCTCGATAAAATATTGATGGGTGCAAATTTTTTTTATTTTGGTATTTTTTCACAAAAACGAACCTTTTCGAGGGTTCACTCCAACGTAAGTTATGAGTCACATCTTTTGGATTCCCTCTCGAAGTAACAACTATTAGACCTTGACAACCTACCAGAAAGATGCTCGCCCGAATACCCCTATCATACAATAGACGTAGACAAGCCCATGATCAACGGTAACACACCGTAGCTAGGTAGCCCACCATGCAACATCCCTCTCCCGTCATTGGACTGTGCGCATTGGACTGTGCGCATCCCGATGAGGCAACCGCGCTTCTGCCGCGGTGTGTCGATTTTAGATAACACTTTCTTTAGTGACTCAGTAAACACCACTACCCTACACCTACTATACAAGTAGAACCACTTTAGAACTACTATAGATTCATACATACACACACACCATGGCAAGTTGCGGCAATGCGTCTGCGCTTTCTTCGATCTTCAGCACCATATCGTGTGGCAGCTGGATCTTTGCACAGCTTCCCCAGATCATTACCAACTACCGGCGCAAGTCGGCCGAGGGAATCTCGCCGTCTTTTTTACTATTATGGTTCATGGGCGACTTCTTGAGCTTCACCAGTTGTCTTCTTAACGATGTGGTGTTGAAGTTCCAAGTCTACCTCAGTCTCTTTTTTATATGCAACGACATCACCTTGTGTTTCCAATACTACTACTACAACAGTATATACCCGCAGAAAAATGGCCACTACTTCAAAGTTAGCGAGCCCGAATCGCCGTCGTTGCCGTCGCTAAAACCAGACATCGACTACCTTCCCAACCAAGGCGCCAGTGCCATCCATATCCGTCATCCCACCGTACCCACCGAAACGCTGCCGCTGAACTCGTTGTCCAATGGCAGCAGTTACAATTCTACAGACGATAACACTTCTGGTTCACATATGGCAGTGGGATCTACACTTACCAAATCTGCCATGGTGACGCTTCTCAATTCCCCATCGACGTTGGCCATGCCTACCGGTAGCGACAGTGCGAGCGGCGATGTTTTTCGGTACGCCACGGCGGCGCTCGCGCCCGTGCTCGCGAAACGCAGCGGCGAGACGTTGGGCTTGATGCTAGCATGGGCATGCACCGTGGTGTACATGAGCTCCAGATGTCCGCAGCTCTATAAAAACTACCAGCGTAAGTCCGTCACCGGTATTTCCCCCATGTTATTTGGTGCTGCTTTATTGGGAAACCTAGGCTATACCCTCTCGATTCTCACCAGCTGCGAGTTTTTGTACGGCGAGTCTCGCGCGGACTTCTTTTACAAGGAGTTGCCATATATACTTGGTAGTTCAGGGACCATTGTGTTTGATGCTATCTACTTCTACCAAAAGCATATTTACCGCGATGCTGGCATCAATACCTCCGTCATTGCAATGAGGGACTGGGATAACCAAAGTTAGTGAGCTAGCTAAGACATATATTTTTTCCTGCACGCAGTGTGAATATATCAAAGTAAAATTTCACCAGTAGATCTTGTTCAGTAACGAATGAGACGCCATATCCTCGGGGCGCTAAGTAGATATGAACTACGATCAGTTCAGCGTGTGGCGTGGCTTCGAAACTACGCTTCGGCCGCACCAGCCCCAGATTCTCGTCCAGAATCTTCGCATGTGGCCCTCAACCTCCGGTCTCGGCCCTTCACCAGACCGCACCCAACCTCAGACTACACCACGCTTCTGTTGGAAACACACCCTAACCCGTTGTTCGGCATGACTGCTGCCGAGATTATGGCGCTCTCCAGCTCAGAATACTTGCATTTGATACAGATCTTACCCCAAAATACCCACGAGCAAGACCAGTTCTGTATCAACCTCATCCAGCTCATCGGCGAGCAGATTTTGGTGAGACCAGAGTTGGTTTCGCTATGGCTACTCAAGACTACAAACTCACCACGCTCCATTGAGGCCTTGGATATGGTGGTGATGACGCTCCGCGAATCATTCCACGACAATAGTGTCAAAAGCTCCATCTTGGAGTTCATCATCGCCCCGGAATCCGACCGGTTCCGCCATGGTTTCTTCCACAATATCAGCACCTTGCTCCACATGCGAGAAAAGTCCACTGGGGAAAAAGCCACGCTTCTTCTCAGCTATCTCAGCAAATTGGCGGCACCTGGTGTCGCCAACCCCAGACCGGTGCTCTTGAAAACCAACCTCTATGCCAAAATCATCCACACCATACCGCCAGCAAAGTTTGCCGAGCTCTACCTGTACTTGTTCCACATCAACATCCAAACGCACGACATCACCCGCCTCGAGAAGTTGAGGAAAACTCTCATGCGTGGCACCGAAACCGAGCGCTTCGTTGCGCGCACCGGCTGGATAAAACCCAAGTGGCACCAAACTTTGATCACCACATTTGATGACGCGCACAAGTCTAAAATGGTGCGCTTCTTTTCGGTAAATGATCTAGGCCACTTTACAGATTACTTTGTTCGCAAAAACGATATCGTCAACGCAAATGTGTACTTGAACTTGTTGGTGCAAAAGTTTGAAGCAAAGTGCCTGGTAGCACACCAACCTCACGACAAGCAAACGGGCGACTCGAGGTTCGAGGACGACCTCCACACCGTGCTCCGGACCATCTTGAACCACGTAATGACGTTCAAGGGGCCTCGCAACTGTATGCAAGTGCTCCGGTACATGATCAAGGGCAGGCTCGAGGTACGTTTCGAAATGCTCTTGGTGATCATCAAAAAACTTCGCGCCCACAAACATTACCAAGAAGCACTACTTCTCATGAATAACTTTGATTTGAACACACTCGCACCCCAACACCGCATGCAGTTGGTGGAGGAAATCTTGGTGTTGATCAAAGCACGTTACCCGCGCTCGCCCAAAATTTTGGTGGGGTACACCGCATCCATGTTCGGAGGCAAGGGCGAGCACAACTCCGGTCTTGAGCTCTTGAACTCGCTCGGGCTATTGGGGCTCACGCACGGCAACGGGCAGATCGGCACCATTTCGTCGTACTCCGCGGTCCAACACGCCAGCGTCGACCGCCGGCTCGCCACGTTTGAGTTTTCCGCCAACACTTTGGCCAATGTGTACGAAACAGTGCTAGATTCTGTCGACCGATCCCAACTCACTGCCGAGTTTATTGGCGAGCTTTACTCGCGGTATGTGGCTGCAAAAAAAACTAACGAAAATGCGGCTGCTTTCGAAAATGACCGCGTGGTGGCCAATCTTATCACATACCTCCTCCAGGAAAACCCCCACCTCAACGCATGGGGCGTCAAGGAGTCACAGGCTCGTTTTGAAATGGCAAAGTACATATTCGAAGACTATTACCCACAGTTCTACATGCCACGGCTGAAACGGACCACCTCGGTTTCAGACGTGTTGATCCATACCAGTCTTATGGTACACAAGGACTACAATTTTGCAGCCAAAGTGATCAAAAGCTCGCGCGACGCGCACTTGCCGTTTACGTTCAACCAAATCTTCCCGTTCATCAAGTTCCACTACGGTCGTAAAGAGTACAAGTCGGCAGAACTCTGGTATCAGGAACTTGTCAAGCACTCGGTTCCGGCAACCGTCCAGCCTTCCAAAGAACTTTTTCGGATAGCGCGTGAGTTGAAGTGGGACGTAAATGGGTTCGCATATAGAAAGCTCAACATCCACAAAAACCACCAGGCGCGCGAGCAGTTGGATAAGATCAAAACCGATCCGCTCATATTTCTCGGCGACGAAGACACCGAGGATCTCGTCACCGAGGAGTTGATCGGAATGCACAGCGCCGAATCTGGCGCCGACTCCAACTTCGCCGACGAACTAGCATCTCTCTTGTACAAAGTAAAGTAATATAAGTCACGTGACGCCATCTATTTACCTTTTGCTCCTTACGGCGGGCATCAACAAAAGAATAAGCCATACGATTGAATCGAATACACCACTCCATACTGATGAACCCTACTCTAAATGTGTCTAACGAGGGCATGGGGCAGAGACTAGACGATCTAATGGACACGCTGGATATCGAGTCCACCATCGCCGGTCCCCTAATGGACAAAAGCCGCAAAGCCACAAATGGTACTTCGGCTCAGTTCACTGCCATAACTGCCAATATTAACAAGACTATGGCTCAAATAGGTGAAATCTACCATCAAATAGGGTACAGTCACAGTGAAATTTCTGCCAAAAAGTCAGAGATCTTCTCTGTAATAACCGATACTATCACCAACTTCACCAATAACATTCAACGAGAGAAGTCCTCAGTAGAGAACGAATGTGAATGGCTTCGTCAGGAGATCCAGCTCATTTTGGCTATGGTCGACGATAGAGCCGGACAACACCATATTTCCCCGCAAAACCAAGCCCTAGTGTTCAAAACAATGGACCAAGGTGCCACCATGAGAGATTTCGATACCATGTCGCCGTTCCTCGAAGGTTCAAATGTCCCACACTTGTCATTGTTACAATTGAAAAGTAGACTTAACTGTATCTTCTTAGAGGTGCTCACTGCATTTGTGCAGCCGTTCAAGAACCTCATAAATATCGCCCATGTGTATTGGGACCACAGAAAAGTGGTGGGCGAAATTATCATGGAAACCTGCATGGTCAAGAACTTGCCCAGTGTAGAAGAAATTGACAAACTGAAGGCGCTCGTTGCCAAGTTTGAATTGGCCATACAAGAGCTCCAACCCCCACGTCCCACCAACAACGACCAGTTCTACCAATTTGTCATTTCAAGTCCAAGAAAGTCTCGTAGAAGCCTGATACGCAACAATATAAAAAACATTCAGTTCGAAGAACCACATAATGAGACATCCGATGTGCTAACGGAAATCAACCACGAGCTTATCCAGATAATACGAAGTCTCAAGTTCACCAAAATCAATAGCGAGTTGCTTTCGCTGCTTAAATCAGAAGTTAAGCAGTACGAGCAGGAAGTGGAGATCAGATCCATCAAAATGGTGCAGATCATCGATAGTTGCTTGGATACCATTGCCATCTTGTGCTTGAGCAACGACCAGATAGTCGACATCCAAAAGCAATGTGACTTGACAAATATCACCGATTCTAATGAAGGATACTTTGACATAGACACCCTTCGGTTTATCAGACACGAGCCCAAGAATTTCGGCCTCAAGGATGACCACCTTGAATATCTCGAACGCTTCTTTGGTGTTCTTGAACGTAAACGTGAAGCCAAACAACAGAAGTTTGACAGTTATATTAATTCGTGCAATGAGTTGTGGGCCAAGTTCAATGAGGATGCCACGTATATCGAGCAATTTTTGAGTGCCAACAACTCGTTGAGCGACATTTCGTTGCTCAACTTGGAAATTGAACTCAACAAGCTCACATTAAAAAGGTCCAAGTTTATTCAGAAGTTTATCAGCGACTCTCGTGCTGAAATCGAATCCTACTGGGATAAATTACAATACTGTGATGATAGCAAAAGGCAATTCAAGCACTACGATCGTGACGAATCCTTTGATTCATCTGAGTTGGTGCTAGAAGACCACGAGAAAGAAGTAGCACGACTCAAGGCTGAATACGCGGAGAAGGAGCTGATACTTACTTTATATGACCAGTTCTTGCAACTATTAAAGGACAAACAATTTCTCCAGGAATCGTCCAAAGACTCCTCGAGACTATTGAGCAAAAACTCGTGCAAGATCTTACTAAATGAAGAAAAAATCCGAAAGAAACTCCATAAACAGTTACCCAAGGTCCTAGATACTTTGAAAAAAGAGATACGAAACTACAACGAAACAAGGACCTTCGCCGAAGACGGCCAGCCGGCCACCTTCCAGGTCAACGGAGAGAATCTATACCAAAAAGTGCTTGCTTTAGAAGAACAGCAGGCACAAACACGCAACAGAACCAAAACCAAAGACATTTCACCTACAAAATCAAAAAAGACATCTCCCACCAGAATACACTCAGTACCCGCAAGAATACCGTCAACAGCATCCCAAACCGCAAAAAGAAGCAAAAGTTTCCCGGGTCTCCACAAGTCTCCTGAGGTCTTGAGTTTTGCACAGGATCCTTTTGTACGAAAAAGACCTGTTTTGCATAGAAAAAACGATAATTCAGCTGCCACTAGACTAAGTAATGCACTCACGGGCTCGATAAGCAGCAACTCTTCACATTCAAGTCTAGACAGCCCTATAAGATTCCATCGCAAAGTACGTGGAAACCATGAACCTAAAACACATTTACAACCACTTAATATTCCGTTGATGTCACAAGGACAGAAACAGGAAAATAAAGAAAATAGTGGAGTCATGCACTCCAAAATACCCACAAGAGTTTCTCCCGCACTTCCACTAACCAGTATTAGTCCACCGCGAAGAAACCAGCTCAACATTTCGCCCATAACCAAGAACAGCAAAGAAACCGATTGCTTGAAACTTGGGGGGTTCGAAGAAAGAGAAACCCGATCTAGACGATTAAGTATCATGACGTGCGATAGTTCCACTGTCATAGGAGACGACTATCAGACCTGGAGAGACGAAAAAATCAGACTGTTTAATACATAATAGTTAGAAGTTTAATGAATAACGAGCTATATAATACATATTTGGGAAGCTGGTATAATACCATTATTAATAGTAATCAGAATTAATGAAGTAGTTACTATGCTAGATTTGACAACTTATACTTAAGCTCGATGCAATGTGAAGGTCGTGACTTTATCAGAGAGGTCTTTGACAGAAGATTTGGGCGATAATGCATCCCAGTCCTTGGTATCAGCGACAGCGCCATCGTTTTCGTCGTTTTCTTCGTCGTCGTCGTCGTCATCATCATCATCATCATCTTCATCATCATCCTCGTCATCATCTTCATCATCATCGTCTTCTCCACCAATTACATTCTTTTCGTCAATATCCTCGTCGTCATCTTCTTCTTCGGGATAGCCTCCTAATTTCAAGACAATCTTATTAACAATCTCATTGTAATCCATCATTCCTCCCATTCCGATATCTCCATAACTGCCGACAACTTTCTCCACTGGCTTCAACACTTCTATCCATGGCATCTCTTCAGCAATCAATCTCAACTGCCTTTTGGTGGTGATAGCATTATATGAACATGATACCATGGAAGGTGCCAACAAAATCGGATATGATGTGTTCCAAGCTCTGATGACATTGGTAAGCAAATTGTCACATAACCCCAATGAAAGCTTGGATAATGTATTGGCGGTAAGTGGACATACAACCAAGATATCAGCCCAACGTCTTAATTCAATATGTAAGACAGGGTCCAGCCTAGTCCTCCAAGTAGTCCACTCGTCCGAATCTCTCCACACCCGAATTTTCCTGACATTTTCCAAGAGATTCAAAACTTCTTGCGAAATGAAGTTCTCGCTTGATTTGGTCAAAATCAATTGAATCGAAATTTTTTCAGGGGTATATATTTCATACAACTTTGCAATAATAAGTTTGATCTTGACAGTAGACAAAGCTCCGCACACTCCTAGTAAGACATGTATCTTGCCGTCATCTTGTGGTAATCTTGGATCAATATTCGAGTTTTGTTCCCCATTAACCAAAGAACTCAGCTTTGTATTAGCGTTAGTGCCTTCCGGTACTGTCTCAGAAGGTTGTCTTGACTTTTGTTCGCCCGAAGATGGACTTTCAATACCACCATTGGAACCACTTCTCGAGCGTATTTTTGCAGGCTTAATAGCTTCGTCTACATAGAAATGGGCATGCACGGAAGGCACCTTACTGTGCTGACCCGGCTTGGGATGATTAGATGTGGTGTCTAAGCTGATAAGGGATTCGTTGACAAAATGGCCCAATTGAGGTGACGTAATTGGGCTTGCCAATTCATTAGTTTTTGTAGTGGAATCACTATCAAGCCTAGGCGAACTTTGAATACTTGCGGACTTTTCTTTCAAAAGTGCTCCTCCTGCTGGGATGGTCTCTCTCAGCAGGACCGGTTTCAATGATGGCTGCGTTACTGCGGTAACCAACCGTGCTGACGAGCTATTGGTCAAGATTGGAGGGGGTGAAGGACATCTGAGGTTCGAAATAGCCATAACTGAAGGCGGAATCTCGCCAGTCCCTGGTTCTGCCGCTGGTGGCGATGCAGTCGATGAAGGATGTTTACCTTCAGAGCCGGTATGATCGGGCAGCATGTTAAATGAAAGCTTCAAGTAGCCAAATGTGTCGGAATGTCCTAGTCCTAGACTTATGTCTTGTAGTTATTATGTATTACCAGTATTATTGTGTATAAGCTATGGTATATCTCTTGTCACAAGAGGAGAATTAATTATTCTTCGAAGCAGTAAAATTTTTGGGATCACGTGATCGCATGATGTCCTGCTACGCTTGGCATGAGTGGGTGGGTGCCTGTGGTCAGCACTGTGATTGCGGCTGAGCCAAAGTCTGGTGACTGACCTAGTCCATCCTGCCTCACTGCAGTTTGCCGCCACCACAGGGCCCTTCCAGTCAACCCTGGATGGCATGACGACGTAGTCACGTGACATGAGCAACTACAAGGATGAATTGTAATCAACGAAAAGAATGACGGTGTTGGCATGACGGGACTATGCAGGCATAGCTGGTGCCAAAAAAAGGGATTGGAATGCGAGAGAAGGCGCTGTCTTGCGTTGTGTGGCCGATATTTAGCGAAATGACACATGAACTACGGTATATACGTGGTCGCGGGCAGCCGGCAGAGCTCCTTAGGAAATTTGCAGTATTAGAGATGTTAGACATGGTACAAAATCAACGAGGGTTAGCTTTTATAAAAACGTGAATTTGTAACTTTATTTATTGCGGAGAAGGTTGTGCACTGGTAGATCCACATTTCAATAAAACAATTAGATGCCCTAGACTTAGATCTTACTTGTTGCTAGATGCCGTAGATTCAGCCTGGTTGCATTCAAAATAATAGCTTTAGTTTTTTTTTCAATCTGCATTATAGATGGATCGGATCAACTTTTGCCCCAGCTACACAAGTATGCAATATGTTCGGGTTTTGAATCATTAAGCAAGATCCAATTATTTTATTCCAACTTGAATAGGATTCTACTGGGAATCTTTAACCGTATTGTGAGCTTTGAGACAAACGGAATTACCCTGAGTAGAACGGAAATACTTTTTTTTTCAGTTCTATTCAAGTATTTTTTTATTTCAATTATGGGTTAGTAGCACAAACCCAAAAAGAGCCAAGGCTTTATAAACTCTAGTGGACCAGCTTGGTTGTTTATTCCCTATACACAAACCGTAAATATCATTTTTTAGGCAATCCCTTGCATTGCATTAAAAGCACAGACAAAATATTTTGTGCGAAAGTGTATCAAATTAATTGGCCATTATATAAATTGGATATACACTATTATTGTATAATTAAATTTCTATTTCAGAACTAGATCCAAGTCTTTGAAAGAGTTGACCAAGTCTCGAGCCCTCTGGTCCTCGTTAACCAGCTCAACTTCGATTTCTCTCTTTGGTGGTTTATTGGAATTGGCGCCATCAACTCTATCAGACTTATTCAATTTGGGCTTTTGCGTATAAATCTGGGGATTTCTTGGATATGCACTAGTATATTGGGGAGGATATCCCTGATAATACTGTTGTGGTACAGGTGGTAACGTAGCTGGTACGGAAGTATTATTTGCACCACTAAACGATGGTGGTTTGGTTGGGTGGTTGGTTGGGTGGGGTTGGCTGTTTCCATTGTTATAATAGTATGGATACATTACGTAGCCTCCTGTGTTGGCAGCATTAGGATTGGATCCGTAATAGAACTTCTGCTGGATCAGATTTCTTTCAAACGCCAAATGACTAAGCATAGAAGTCCCAATATTTCTGGTAGCAGGCCCATTATATGCGTTGGGTATAATTCCATTACGGGATGGGTTCATTTGCTGTAAAACATAATTGTTGTAGTCAGGATACTTGTCGTATCGTACAGTTAAGGATCTTCCTTCGAAATCAGCATTATTAAACAACTCAATCAACTTATCGGATGAGCTTTTGTTGGCAGTGGTAACAATTGCAAAACCTCTACTTTTAGAATAGTTCACCGGCTCTAGCATAATTTCATCGCTTAGCGGTCCCCTGGCCGCAAGTGGTTGGTGGGCGTTTGATTGGATGGGTATTTCGACTCTTAGAATTGATACGTTAGACTCAGGATCCAATTCTCGTGATCTCTGGGTAAGGTAATCCTTTAATTGGGCCCATGTAGACGAGTATGGCACATTGCCAATAAAGAGCCGACAAGCGTTTACCCTGATCAATTCGTCGTCATCTTCATCGTTCTTGATAAACATAAACTTATCACTAGAATCGGATTCATCCGAATGCTCTTCACCTTCACTAGGATGCTCTTTGGGAGACTCGGACCTCTTATTAACCATATTGATTATAAAGGCAGGGACCTTAGATGTTCCAGTCACTCCGCTGATAGACGAGTTTGAAGAAACCGATGTTTTATGGCTACTTAATGCAGTGGAACTATTACTTCTCGAAGACTTTTTAGACTCGAAAGACCGATTAGAAGACGATCTCCGGGGAACGTAACGAGATGGGTAACTTGGATTCATCTTGGCCATTGGAGGAGGCGGGGCGATTGGGTATTGGAATGACATTGGTGGATATGATGATGGGGGATATGATGGGTAATCATACAATTGAGTTGGAAATGGCTCTACAGGATGGTATTGTTGTGGAGGGACTTCTGTCGCAGGAGATGTTGACTCTGAATTCGGCTGATTCCAGCTATATGTTTGTTGGGACGGGAAGTAAGGATTGTAACCGATCCCCTGATAGTCAACCAATGGGCTACTGATTAACTTGACGTCCAATATCGACAGTAGCCATTCGTAACCATTCAAGTTTTCAATTAGCTTGGTACACAAGTACCAACTGGATACTTCGAGAATGGCACAATATACGGGATCATCCTCCGAATCATTCAGATCTTGGTAGAACCTAACAATACTATAAGATACATCTTCGTTTTCGACAAAATTCGACTGAATGATTGAATCAATTAGTTCTTGAAGGTCCTGTTCACTTACCAAGTTGGAAATTGATGAGATCTCCAAGTGGTAAGGGTAGTCTGGAGACGATTCCAGACGCGGCATGTTCGCATAGTTGTGGTATCCATAACCCTTGATAGTATTCGGCGCGTACGGGATAAACGGTTGGGCGTACTTGTTCATATATCTATTAGGGGCTTGAGGATGGGGAACCGAGCTTCCGGGTGGAGCTGCTTCGTTGTGTAGGGCCATCCTTGACTTTGTAAAACTTAAACACTCCAGGATTTTTTGGTGGTAATTTAGCAATTGGGAAATTAATTTGACGTGAAAGCCTCTGCGCTACCTTAGAATGATACAACAGTATGAAAAAGAAATAGTAGGCTAGGGTATACGAGAGAATAATTAATACTGATTGATTCTTATTCGAAAGGCAATTTGATCGGGTTTAACCTCAGTAATCGTTCAAAGAATAACGTTGCCCCTGACATCTTCTGTTGCAAATCGTATTGACGTAATTGTGGCCCGACATTGATGCGAATAGTTTGTTTCGAAGCGTCAACAAGGAGTAAGAAAAAGACCCGCCAGGTGAAAAAAAAAAATAAACTTTAATTTCCTCACTTTATTTGGAGTTGTACAAAAACCAGGGAGTCGTTTGATGAGTATGAAGGCAGAGGCTTAAGACTATTAGGGGCAATTGGATCGGGTGCCCTTTCACATCGATGTGCTAGGGTGATTGAGGGTCGTGCATCCAGTTTATCCTGAAATCGTCAATGCATGGCTGGAACAACTTATCTTATCCATACTTTATCATACAACTCTATTTTTGATCTACTCACCCCGCGACAGTGCGAGAATAGCAATCGCTGATCGGGAAATTCATGTGATGCGAGACAATAGGTTTCATGCAGGAATTATTTGCAGCAATTAGACTCTTACACAATAATAATGCTGCAGAATATAAAAAATGTTGAGCTGCAAATGATTCAGCCTTTGCAACAATGCACGCGTTGTTTTTCGAGAATACCTCGGTATTCCAGGCTATGCATCTCGAATAAAACTGGATTCTATGGTATACCATATGAGACTCTTTAAAGCGGTATCTACGCCTATAACTCCTCAATCCTCGAAAGCGATGGTTTTTATCAACCTTTTCAATTCGCAATTACGGCTGGTGTACAGTTGGTTTTGGGTTTCGTGTTGACAGCAGTATCCTTTTGTTTATATGCTTCTCGTCACATCAGTTGTTTTCTTAAAAGGTATGAACGAAAGTTGTATATTTTACTTGTAATTGAACCAGTGTGCCCAGAACGACTAGTTTGGCGGCCGCGCGTCTCATTGACTGTCTACGAGCAAAATATGCTCGGTGTGATAGGATATTTCAGCCTGCAAATTTCTTGGACAAACCGCCGCTGGCCATATACTGTCTTAAATGTATTTTTTCTTGTAGCTCGGTATGATCTTTGAGCTTCGGCAAAGTTTTGATTTCTGCACTCAATCGGGTAGGTTATGAACGCACGCTTTATCGATCCAATCAGACATCAAATAAAGTACCATACTATTTATGCTAAATACTGTGAAGTTGATGACCTTTCAAACATACTAGATTATCAATGATAACATTTTGAATATTGGGTTACTGTGATTACATCTCTGATATGTATCAGCCACAAATGAAGAAGAGAACGATTTTGCAAGCTCAGCAATATTAATTCGGCTTTTGAATTTATAAATCCGAGTAGTCTATTTTATTCTAACCTATCACTTTTCAAGATTAAGTTTCATGCCTATAGCAAACTTAATTTTCTTTGATTTCGCATCAATTGGTCCTAGCGATGCAGTGATCTGAACTTCCTTGCTGTAGTCTTTCACCTCCTATTGATGGTTGTGTTTGTTAGTTATGGGCTTTGGCCATATCTGCCTTAATGCAAGTCTATTAGTTAATTTCCAGTTTTGTAAAACCTCCACAGCTTAGTGAGGTACAGGCGTAGGAACAGGCACTGAGTCGCGCCAGCTGCGCTTCGCAACGCTTGAAGTCGTAACTGCATCGAATGCATGCGGCCGTTGTCTGCGAAAAATGCCAAATACACATGTTATTTTTATGCCGCAAGCAGCCTAAATATGTGTTGGACTATTACTCCGAAAACCGAGTAGCCACTTGATCACCAAAGCCCAAGGGCCATATTGAACAACCTTTTGCAATAGGGGAAATATTATTTAACCTTCTTTTGTTTTGAAACATTGATCCATTTTTTGTACCACTATTAACTACATGCTGGCCAAAAAAATATATGTCGTTTCCATTGAATCTTAAACAAGTAGTCACCTTTAAACGGTTTTTAGTACTATTGTATTCGGGTGAGGGTTTCGGACAGGAATGTTCCGGCCATTCAATTGTTTCAAATCAAAGCATTTGATGAGGTTTTATTTACATGACAGGAGAAATTCAAAGGCCAGGCCTTTGTGAAAGCTTATTATTTACCATCTTGATTTCTGGAGTGCATGACGCGGTGAAGTTGAAAAAAAAAAATTAATAATCAATATCATCAAGGTTCAATCCTTTCTCATCTGTTTTTCCGGCTGTTGGACAAGAGGTTGTTATATCCGGCCAGAGGCATAATTAAGCGGTAGCAAAAATACGTAGCCCAACTCACCCTAGTTTTCACCGAATTTGGTGTTTCGCAGCTACATTGTAGTAGGTTTAACCTTTTTTGTAAACAAAGCTTGCATGGACGAAAAAAATCACTTGTCTCTCGGAGGCACTTTTTCCAACTGATTGACGTTTCATATTTTACTATTGTTGTAAATCCGCAATGGAAGTGAACAGCAAACTTTCTAAAGTTGTGTGGGCATCAATCAGCTCGCGCGCTGGATTTGTAAGCACATTGGTAATTTATTCTAATACAGAAGGAGTCAAAAAGACCGCGATTCAAATACCAATTGACGTAGATAAGTACATACCGTTCGTGATAGACAGTAAATGCAGATCGAACTGGCTTGGCAATGTCGGATCAGGAAGCACGAAATTCGCGTATCGTTTTGATTGTATCCCCGAGGTGCAACCAAAATTTTGGGGTTAGTCCAACAGACAAGAAAACGGTTTGTAGACTAGTTTACCGAACAAATCGACTGTAAATTTTCTATGCTTTGCTGAAGAATAATAATAATAATAAATCAAAGAACTTGCAAGGATGGACCTTAAAGGGCGCGAAAAAGAAAAGCACGTAAATAATTCTCAGGTTAAGTCCAAAAAAAATATGTCTATCTACAATAGGTTCGGGACCAACAGATTTAATTGCTGTCACGACAACCGTTGGTATTAGCCGTAGGAGCCTCACCGAAAGAACATCTAGACTTTGTTCTAGGTGCTGGCCTACACATGCTCGCAACAAGCTTTTTCATTGGCTTCGGTTAAATCAGCTGAGTTCTAAGCAGGTTGTGTCTCAAAGACGTCTCTTTTTTACCTTTAAGGAAATGTCTCCCCGCGGCACTGGCCAGATCCCTTTGATTCCATACATTTGAAGTGTCTAGAGTCCGGACAGATACTGCTTCGGCCGCTTTGATTTAGGAAATTGTGCACAAAAAGCACTTTGTACACTAGTGCTCGTGCCTTTCAAATTTATAGTAAGTATGCGCGAGAAGAATAATTTCTCAGTATAAGAAAAAGCCTTGGAGAAACTCAAGCCACCGTAATCTGCTACAACCACAAGTATTAATAGCTCACCACCATTTAGGGATTATCTGAGTTGTCCCAGACATTTAATCTGTTATCAAGATTGCAAAGTGAAAAAGCTAATCAAAGCCTTATGCATTGCTGGCTAAGCGGCATAAGCACCAAGACCGTTCCTATACTTTGGTGACGTTTTCCGTGTTCAATGTCAAACTAAAATTAAACGAAGCTTAATCTTCCAAAGCCAAAAAAAAAAAATATAAATATATATATATATATATAGTTAAAAAAAAAAAAGAATTGGTTAAAACCTAATGGCATTCTTTGAACGACCTTTGCTACCCTGTTGATTACCATATTAATTTTACCTGTGCCTTCCATGGTTGACATGAGCTTCGCCCAGACGTTTCTGTTGTCTGATACTCATGTTGCGTTTTTCGATTGCAAGCGAGCGTGGTTATTATTTTTCAAGCACATACGGCAACCCTATAGCTTATTCCGTCGTATCTGGTAAGTACATTAATCACCATGTCAATAGATTGGTTCTATATAGTGATATTTCTTTTCAAAAGCATCACCAATCGTATCTTCCTGTTTTGGATTAAAAATTGTAATTTTTATTTTTATTTTTTCATGGCATACTTTATTTTATTTTCAACACTTTTATATTTTTTAGCTTACGGTTTTGATACATGTAGGTTTAAGTATTAAGCTACAGATAAAAATGTCTACTTGTTACAAGTGTCTACCTTGCTTTACAAATAGAGCACCAAGTAATATATTTGGACTCTTCTACGTCAAGACAAACACTTTGAGCACCCTCTACAAATTGAACCTATTTATTAACTTGGGCTCACAGCAAAAAAAAATCACACTCATTCACACACTCACTCACACTCACTGACTCACCGATATATATAGGATCATAGCACCTCGTTAGCAGTAGCAGTATTAAGAATCATCGGTCCGTCTTATTTTCTGATTGTTATATCTTATTTTCGATCCGGGTTTGATTTTCCAACTTGTCAATTTTTGGTTTCTGGTTTTTTGATATTGAATTTTTGATTTTTTGATTTTTGGTTTTTGATTTCGATTTTTTTTGTGGTAACTAAATCTTGACTGTTTTGAGTTCATTCTACCGTAACATACATTGACGGCACCCCATATATTGAACTACCCTTCCTAATAAGTCGAGCAAAAAAATCGATCCAATCGTTAGTAGAGCCTTGGGCGCTTGTCTTCGAATATCAACCCCGAGAGGTACAATAGCACAACAAGTTATTGCTTTATGATCAAGTCAACCACAGCAAAGTTCCGTACCGAATCCAAAAAAGTCATCCACTCGATAGTCTAGATATTTCAACTTTAAATCTCGAATCAGAATCTAAACATATTTGCAGTCTAAAGAGAGGATTTTTTATTATAAACCGTTGTATATCTAACAAAAAACACTGTGACGTCAGGTCCAGGCTAATCTGCAACCATCATTGACCGATAATCATCACATTTTCCAATCAATTCCCCTCAGTTCCTTCGAATTTCTTGCAATTGTTGATTCCGTGTTTATAAATCAAGTATGGCAAGAAAAAGGTTGAATCCAGCAATTAAAAGAAGCAGAACCAGATCAGGGTGCTTGACTTGTCGTGATAGACACATGAAATGTGACGAACAGCAGCCAGTTTGTAAGAATTGCTTGAAATCAAAGAGAAAGTGCTACAGAGGCATTCGGCTCAATTTCACTCAATATACCATCTATAACCCTGAAGAATCATCCAGTTTCAAGAAGAATGAAGAAGAGTTGAATGCTCCCTATGAGCTAAAGTTGTTGGATCAGTCTATTACCATAGCCTCGCTTTATAAAAGCGGGAAGAAATTGTACGAACCCTACCTTCATCTTCATAGACCCGAGGACCTAACTGAGTCAGAGAAACAGTACCAAAGAGATATATTTTGTTCTTTCCCATCAAACTCAGCCATAAACTACGATATCGAAAACGAACCAGGCTTGCCTCCCTCTGCATCTCCTTCAATTCCAATTAAACCCGACACTTCCAACATCGAAAGTGAAAAGTTCACCGAAAATTACGATATAACTAACTTGCTTCTCCATAACAGCTAC
This sequence comes from Suhomyces faveliae, assembly GCA_030585145.1. Lineage (NCBI taxonomy): Eukaryota > Fungi > Ascomycota > Pichiomycetes > Serinales > Debaryomycetaceae > Suhomyces > Suhomyces faveliae. The sequence continues at coordinate 58,411 of JAJMBY010000017.1, forward strand.
TATTTCAACCAAACTCCCCAAAGTACACCCAATGCCCCTATAAACCCAGCATCGGGACGACCCAGTATCCAAAAGGATAAAGACATAAACATCGAACAACTACAAGAGCTACCGAACACATTCCGACAGGCTCATTCACGCAGGCTGTCATTCCCGTCACTACAATCTCAATTCCCCGAAGAACAGAGCCAACGAAAATCTTACCCAAACATGCCATATACCATCCCAGAAAACTTACCATCACACTCACCACTGCGCTCTGAAACCAACTTTGATGAGCTTCTTCGAGATACAAACGCTCACAGCATATCTAGCAATTATCCTCACAATGTTAATGTCCATGCATACATAAACCTTATTGAAAAGGAAAAATATTACTGGCTTCTTGATTTGTTTAATGAGCTCAACATTTGGAAGTCGGTAGTGCCTGCCTACTGTCTCCGCGAACTCGAATCTGGAACCAGTAACAATTCGTTGCTCATCAACAGTTTACTAAACTGTTCTGTATATTCCAATATCAGGTTCAAAGAATTGCTCGAGCAGCAAAAGTCAGAGTGGTATCGTGCCAGAGCACTAGATATCACCGAAACAGATATAAAGATCTTTGAGAACTTGCTTATAAGTATCGCTTTGATGCTATTGGCAATCAACTTGAAATCAAACAAGCATACCTTCACCACATTCACCAAAATAGTTCTCAATAATCAGATCAAAATCTTCAACAAAATAATACACAAACTCGAGCCTGTCCTAAGCTCCACCAAGTACCATTCCATACTATTGGTTAATTCTATTCAGTCGATTATGATTTTGAAGCAGATTCTAATCAAAAAGTTCGAGTTGGACTCGGTTCGAGCCTCCAGTGATATCATCCAGTTTTCCAACCCATTTGCATCCAACCTTACTGAGGAGAACATCAGTTTCAAAAAAGAGCCCATCGACGAGCAGCATATCCAACAACATGACCAGAAGCAGCCAGAATTCGACTTCGTGGCCAATGAGGATCTTGAGGAAGAAATAGTGTATCCTACGGAAACTCATGATACATATGGCTTAAAAGACCGAGAAATTTTATCTAATTTCTTAGAGCTCAACCGCTTTGAAGTTACCAAGTTGAACAACTCATTCAAAGATTTCAACATTCCCTTAGCCAGCAGTAAAAATACTGAAATTGATAAGGATCAACTGGAGCCACCACCAGAGCAAGAACAGCTGCTGCACCAGGAAGTGCAGCAATGTCAACAATCACAAAATAAGTACAAGAGTGACTCTATGAAATTAAGAGATTACGCGTGGTACTTAATCAAACTAAGTTACGTCATACGTCATCCAGGGTGTGACACAATTAGTATTGATTATAGCTACATTCTTGAAGAGGATAACTTGATATTTCCTCCCAACGAAGATTTCAGCTTGATTTCACCTCCACCCATGGATATCGATGAACATCGAGGCCCCAACGAAGGCGATACACGGCCCGTTAGTTCCACCCACAGAATTGTGTTTCCCAATGAACGAGGTGTGGCCATTAATCTTCTTCGAGAATACATCAACAAACTAATCAACTATGATAGTGCAAAGTCTATCTGTGAATCTAACTCCAAGATTGACACGATATTCAAGTTGATCGACGAATCAATGATCGAACAACCTGCTAAAACCAGTTGGAGAGATGGTTTCAATTGGACGCTCACCAACATATCAAATGACGAATATGACTTCAACTTGGGTAAGAGAAAAGATCAAATAGTTGAAGAGATCAATTGATTGGTCGAAAGTGAAGAATGAAATTATTCAAATATTAAAATGAAACATTTTTATCATTCGCTCGATTTTATAGAATGCAGTTATTATTTGAATGCATAGTTACGTGTTCAATCTAATTGGTGAATGTTGCAGTGTAGTAGTGAGCGCAGCAGAAGTGTACTTATCTTACCGGAGAAAACCCCCCTCTTACCCCATTATCCCATATTACCCCGGCAAGCAGTTAATCGCCCCTGTTACATCTACAATATTATACCTAGCATTAGACTAGGTGAAAAGAAAAAAAAAAAAAAGTAGCCAGTATGATGAAACCTTATTTTTTCGTCTAACTTTTAAGCTGCGTCATATACGGTGGCTTCACGGATTAGAAGTGTAAAGTAAGTCTTACATCAAGAAGATGTAAATCGAAAGTTTAAATGGTCAAATTGCATAGGTTCGGGAGATCGATCGGACATAGATAAATACTGTACAATACATAAAAACCGACCGTAAATCTAGAGCAAGCACCCGCGGCGTACGATTACTTAGTTGGGCAGCGTAATCGCCAAAACTAGTGTTGCGCGTGCGTCGTGCGTGAAGCTAGCTTAATCTTGTGCTCGAATAAACCAAAGTGACGACTTACACGAACAATTGAGCATGATCAGCTTGTTGATTGTTTCAGTATGTTTGTATGTCACCAAGCCAACAAATACAAGTGTCGAAAAATAATAAAATAAAAACCGTTTGACCACGCCTGTATTATTCAATGCTGCTGTTCATGCATTCGCCCCTATACTAAGTTGTCTAAAATAAATAAAGCTTTGGTGATGATGTGATGGTCAACACACCGTTTCGGATGTGTTGCATGCTTCGGGGTTTCTACTTTGAGGCATCCCCGAAATTGCAGAAAGCTCGGCTCGAATGTAGGCGCAGTAACTTAGCAGCAACCGCACGATGTAGGAGTTTGTAGCTTTGATTAATTGATGGGCATTGATTCAAAGGTCATGCTGCAAAGTTTATTTTTTTTCGGTCTCCAAAAAGTTAAGAATAAAGATACAAAATAACAATTGGAGAGAAGCTGCGCTTATTTCAACGGTTCTAATCATAGGAAATGCGCATCAGCTGGTGCGCGTCAGATGCGCGACAGTCGAATTGGTAATGCAGAACCATGCACGGCAAAACGTCGTCTTGTTGCACTTACTTGTTGTCTTTTACATTAAGGTTGTCCATGCAGTGTGGATAACCCCATGCACAATGTTCGCTGAGAGTCTCAGCTGCATCCGAGCCCTCAAGTTCGATCTTGATGTGGCATTGGCAACTAATCTAAAATAGAGTGTTTTAATAATACCCTTTTTGGCTGAGTGCCGTAATTTTGTGTTTGTATGAGGTTTGCTTAAGATGCGATGCAAACTTAATCGAGTTCTCTGAAGTTTAACGGGACACCAGCCCAAAAAATATTCAAAAATAATTATAATATTATAATTATTGCATGATTTTTTCTACAATAATATTGCAGCAACAGCAAAGGCCATGAGAGCGTTCTTAGCAGTAAGCCGACTAGGGCTTCTAGCGTTCCTCCAAGTTAGGGCTTCGTTTGGTGTTTACTGTTATGCGAGTTTCGATCATTTTATAATTCGTTTACGAAACAATAAGGTAATGCTGGCTCGTTTTATGTGCCTTGGTGCGTGGCCCGGCTTATCCATGTAATACAATTTTCAATCTGCCCCCTGCCCCCCTCAATGCAGATTTAGCATAATTAAAGCAACGGTGAATCAGCCTAGTCGCAACGGCGGAAGACCCGTGTGCGCCCACCAGTACCCTTAGCCGATGCCCGTGCCTGAGCCCGTGCCTGCACCCGTGCCCTAACGACACCGCGACCACGGGCTGGCATATATGCAGGCGTGTCTTCGTGTCACGGTTACCCGGCCCACCGAAAATTTTTCGAATCGAAACATAAATCTGCCATTTATTCTGAGTATTTTAAAACACTTCAACTATCCAAAAATGTCCCAAGGAACTTTATACGTTAGAGAAAAGGCCAGATGTATTGCCCCAAAGGCTTTAATCAAGCACTTCGGCTTAGATGTCAAGATTGAAGCTGCTGAAGGTAAAGCTTTCACTGACAACTTCCCATTGAACAAGGTCCCAACTTTCAAGGGTGACAAGGGTTTCAAATTGAACGAAACCATTGCCGTTTCCATTTACTGTATGTATAACTAACATTGAAGTCAAGAGATTAAGTGATGAAAGAATTTTTCAAATTATACAGTTATCCCTGTCTTAATAAATTATGTCGAGATCTTTAGTTCTGAAGAATCCATGACTTCAATTGCAAATTTAGTGATCTTTTACTAACATTATAGTGATTAACTTGGCTGACCCTCAATCTAAGTTGTTAGGTAAGAACGCCAGAGAATACGCTCAAATCTTGAAGTGGGCTTCCATGGCTAACTCCGAAGTTATCGGAAACTGTGGTCTTGCTTTCCAATCTCTTACTGGTGTCATTCCATACAACAAGAAGCAAGTTGACCAAGCTTTGACTTACGTCAACCAAGTTGTTTCTGTTTTCGAAGCCAGATTAGCTGACTTCACCTACTTGGTTGGTGAAAGACTCTCTTTTGCTGATATCTTCGCTGCTTCCTCTTTCATCAGAGGTTTCGAACACTTGTTCGGTTCTGAATTCAGAGCTCAATACCCTAACTTCACCAGATGGTTCAAGACCGTTGCCGCTCACAAGATTCTTGCTGACGTCTGGGGTCAATTCAAGTACATTGAAAAGCCAACTGAATACACTCCACCAAAGAAGGAAAAGAAGGCTCAAGCTCCAAAGAAGGAAGCTGCCCCTGCCAAGAAGGAAGCTGCTGCTGAACCAGCTGAACCAGCTCAAGCTCCAAAGCCAAAGCACCCATTGGAAGCTTTAGGTAAGCCAAAGGCTCCATTGGATGAATGGAAGAGAGTTTACTCTAACGAAGAAACCAGAGAAACCGCCATTCCTTGGTTCTGGAAGAACCAATACGACCCAGAAGAATGGTCCTTGTGGAAGGTTGACTACAAGTACAACGACGAATTGACCTTGACCTTCATGTCTAACAACTTGATTGGTGGTTTCTTTGCCAGATTACAAGCTTCTACCAAGTTCATCTTCGGTTCTATGGTTGTCTACGGTGAAAACAACAACAACGGTATCACCGGTGTCTTCTTGATCAGAGGTCAAGAACACGAACCAGCCTTCGATGTTGCTCCTGATTGGGAATCCTACCAATTCACCAAGTTGGACGGTTCTAAGCCAGAAGACAAGGAATTCGTCGAAAACATGTTGGCTTGGGACAAACCAGTTGAAGTCAACGGTGAAAAGAAGGAAATTGCCGACGGTAAGGTTTTCAAATAAGCTATTTAGTAATATTCACATAGACGGTGAAAATTTATTATTATACCTTTCAATTTATTGTAGACCAGTACTTTAGGAGATTGTGTAGTATCGACTTTATTAGTCTTCGGTGCGCTCGTTGAATCTTGAATCTTCATGTCAATGCTTTGCTTGATGGCATATACCACTAGTATTTTTAGTTCACTATTTAAAGTAATACCGGGCTGAGGCACGTGCACGGTCGGATTTCGCAAATGAGAGGGCTGGGAACTGGAGTAGAATGGCTGTTCAGGGCTCTCGGGTCCTGAGAGTGAGTATAGCGGATACTTGGAGTGATCTGAATGTACTTGGGTGTTCTGTTACAAAGAGAGTTTGACAGAAATATCGATATCAGAGGCCCATATCGACTGACCCAGGTGACCGGAACTCGTTAATGCACGCGTATAGTACCGGAACGAGCGAGGGGTACCGAGCGATATAGTGTTGATGTAGAACTTAGCACGAATAAAATGTAGACTTATAAATAACGAGAAGTACTCAGAAAACGAATTAGTGTTAGTATGGAAGCAGAAGGTTAAGTACACAATTTGTTCCACTTTACGCGTAGGATCAGTCTACCACCTTCAATTCTTTTCCTGGGTGGCAGCCATCCTTGAGATATCACGTGATCGTGTTGAATCAACATTCTGATAAAAAGTTTGACAGCGACGATTTTTTCAACAAACAAGTGTGTGACGGATCAACAGCACATCGATCAGTCAAACAAGCCCGCAATCACAGAGCACAGGGTATAGAACTAATTGGTCAATTGCAACAATGGCGGTTTTCAAAAGCCCATTCATACGTAACATACGAAGGAAACCTTTGACGGTGATTATACCATTTGGATTACTCTTGGTAGTCTATTACTTATTTTTCACGTCATCGTCCACCACCAAAGCTACCCCCAAGTACAACTATGACAAGGTCTCAAGAGGCTGGTTTTCCAAGAACAAAAACTCCGTTATTCTTCAAGATTTACCAAAGAACCATATCAGTCACCACGATTTGAATACATTGACTACATCTGCTGACTCTTTACAAAACAGGGAAGAAGTGTTGCTCTTGGCACCAATGTCCAAGTTTTTGCCTGGATTCTGGGATAACATCAACAAGTTGAGCTATGATCATAGTTTGATAACCTTGGGATTCATTTTGACCAGAAACCAACAAGGAGACGAAGCATTAAGGACTTTGGAATCCACCATAAAAAAGTCCCAGGCCAAGGGTACATTAAACTTCAAGAAAATTGTGATATTGAGACAAGATTCGGCCTCCTTGGAAGACCAAACCGAAAAGGAAAGACACGCTCTCAAGGTCCAAAAGGAAAGAAGATCCATGATGGCGTTGGCCAGAAACTCGTTGTTGTTTAGTGCCATTTCTCCTAGCCACTCGTGGGTTTTGTGGCTCGACTCCGATATTGTAGAAACTCCACCCACTTTGATCCAAGATATGACGGCCCACGACAAACCGGTGCTTTCGGCCAATGTTTATCAGAGATACACCGATTCTGAGTCGGGTCAAGAGAGCATAAGGCCATACGACTTCAACAACTGGGTTGAATCGGAAGAGGGTTTAAAGATTGCCAGCACCATGGCCGATGACGAGATTGTGGTTGAAGGATACCATGAATTGGCAACGTACCGTCCATTGATGGCCCATTTCTACGATGCTAGTGGTGACAAATCCACTGAAATGGCATTGGATGGTGTTGGTGGAGGTGCATTGATGGTCAAGGCCGATGTTCACAGAGACGGTGCCATGTTTCCTTCATTCCCATTCTACCACTTAATTGAAACCGAAGGTTTTGCTAAAATGGCCAAGAGATTGGGCTATGAGGTTTTTGGCTTGCCAAACTATTTAGTTTACCATTACAATGAGTAGTCATATAGTAAATTGATTGATATAACTGGACGACGTAGGCGTACTAACGGCGTATTGAGCGCGTCAGCGAGAGAAATTAGCGAGAGAAATTAACGAGAGAAGTTAGTGAGAGAAGTTAGCGAGAGAAGTTACGAGTATATTAGAGGTAGCAGTGTCTGAAGGAGATAACTAGTCATTAGAAGCTGAGAATAAGAGAATGGGATAATTGAATGAGTGTATGACACTAAGCTGCCGAAAGTACACAACACGGATTACTTCGTGGGCAAAAATTGGTTTTGTATAATTTGTGATTTTCGCACTAATTTTGTACTTTTTTCAAAAAATCGTAAGGATTTGACTAAATTTGCAGGCAAATGAAGCAGAAGTAATTTAATATAACACATCCATCTCTTGATTGGTAGGGTATAGAACCTTTTGGAATTGGCACTTGTGAGCTCGTGAGCTTCAACGTCAAATGGAATCACAACATAATATATCCTGTACATGTATTTTGGTAATAGACTATAACCTGATACTACCTCTGCATTCATCGCTGCACTCACTCACTAGTCTATTTACAGCGCTCTCCCTAAGGCTTAAACAAGTTAGGGATACTTTTGGGGCATTTTTTGTCTTTATTCTACGGAAATGCACTCATGTCTCATTTTTGTTCTATAGAGTAATGTATGGAGGGATGTATGTAGGTATACACGAGGGATGTACAAAGGGATGGGTTTTCACAGAGGAATATACATCCCTCTCGACCCCTGAGCCCATACCCCCATGCTCATCTCCTCTGCACTGGGTGTCCCAATCGGGAATTCGCTGCGCGCCGCACCTATTTTTTTTTTAGATGAGGCCCATCTCAAAAAGATTTCATTATTCTTCTAGCTAGTTATCACCATATTCATCCACTAAACAAGATGCAGCTTACATGGAAGGATATACCTACTGTTCCAACAGCAAATGACATGTTGGACATTGTTCTTAACAGAACTCAAAGAAAGACCCCAACTGTGATTAGGCCGGGGTTTAAAATCTCCCGTATTAGATCATTTTATATGAGAAAAGTCAAATTTACTTCTGATGGGTTTATTGAAAAATTCGATGAGATGATCAGTGGGTTTCCAAACATCAACGATGTCCATCCGTTCCACAGAGATTTAATGGACACCTTGTATGAAAAGAATCATTACAAAGTTTCTTTAGCCGCTATTTCAAGAGCCAAGACTCTTATTGAACAAGTCTCTAGAGATTACGTTAGATTGTTGAAGTTTGGTCAATCCTTATATCAATGTAAGCAATTGAAGAGAGCTGCTTTGGGTAGAATGGCTACTATTGCTAAAAAGTTGAAGGATCCTTTAGTCTACTTGGAACAGGTTAGACAACATTTGGGCAGATTGCCAAGTATCGACCCAAACACCAGAACATTGTTGATTTGTGGATACCCTAATGTCGGTAAGTCATCCTTTTTAAAGTGTATTACCAAGGCTAATGTTGAAGTTCAACCATATGCTTTCACCACCAAGTCCTTGTACGTTGGGCACTTTGATTACAAGTACCTTAGATTTCAAGCTATTGACACTCCTGGTATTTTGGACAGACCAACCGAAGAAATGAACAACATTGAAATGCAATCGATCTATGCCATTGCCCATTTAAGATCCACCGTTATGTATTTCATGGATTTATCGGAACAGTGTGGATTTTCCATTGAAGCACAAGTCAAATTATTCGACTCCATCAAGCCATTATTCTCCAACAAGTCGGTTATGGTTGTTATGAACAAGAGCGATATCATCAAGGTTGAAGACCTTGCACCAGAAAAGCAAGAGATGTTGAAGACCTTGAACAACTTCCCTGGTGTTGAAATCATGAACACTTCGTGTTACGAAGAAACCGGTGTGATGGAGGTCCGTAACAAGGCATGTGAAAAGCTTTTGACTGCCAGAATCGAGCAGAAATTGAAGGGTACTGCCAGAGTTAACAATGTCTTGAACAAGATACACGTGGCCAAGCCTCAAGCCAGAGATGACGTTGACAGATCAGCATGGATTCCAGAAGGTGCCAAGACATTGGAGAAGTACGACATCGCAGATCCTAACAGAAGAACTTTGGCCAGAGACATCGAAGCCGAAAACGGAGGAGCCGGTGTGTTCAATATCAACCTCAAAGACAAGTATCTTTTGGAAGACGAAGAATGGAAACAGGATGTCATGCCCGAAGTGTTGGACGGTAAGAATGTTTACGACTACTTGGACCCAGATATCAGTGCTAAGTTGAAGGCATTGGAGGAAGAAGAAGAGAAATTGGAAGCCGAAGGATTCTACGACTCTGATTCGGAAATCGAAGACGAGGAAGTCGAAGACATAAGAGAAAAGGCCCAGTGGATCAGAGACAAACAAAAGAAGATGATTATTGATGCTAGACACAAGAAACATTTGAAGAACAAGGCTTTGATGCCAAGAGATCAAATCAAGAAGTCGTTCAACGAAATGGAAGACCACATGTACAAGTTGGGTCACAACACCGACAAGTTGAGAGAAAAGGCCGGCAGAGCCTCCAAGAAGGAATTGTCGGGAGTTGATATTTTGAAGAAGAACCAAGGTATCAGATCATCCAAGATCGCCAAGAGAGCCCCAGCCGCCAACCAACCCGATCGTTTGAACGACGGTTTGCAGGATGGAGCCTTGAGAAGCCAGGCCGAAAGATTGTTGAAGGTGCAAAGAAGAGAAAGAAATAGAAACGCCAGACAAGGTGAAGGTGATCGTCACTCTACGGCCGCATTACCTAAGCATTTGTTCTCGGGTAAGAGAGGTATTGGTACTAACGACAGACGTTAGACTCATGTATTTTCAGTTATTTTTCTTCTTAGTCATTGTGTAATAGGTTTTAATATATAAGCATTTACGATCCGGGGCGACCCAACATGACGTATTTTTTAGTGCGATTAGTCACAAGATAATTACAAACGAAAGCGATAGCAAATTTGAGAGATAAAGAGAAATAGAGAGAAACAAACGAGACATGGATAATGAAATGGAGAGAAACAAACAAAATAGACAAGCGATAAACAGAAGGGAGAGAAACACAAGACCTGGGACAAGAGGAATCGCAAGAGGCTCTTCCCTCCGTTGAGGTATTTGATCAATTCTGCAGGTCGCGTAACCACAATTTTGTGTGGATTCAGACCCAAAATCTCACGCAGTCAAAGGTCGTTTGGAGTCCAATTTGAGATAAGATAAAGACCCCCTTGTGGATTTGCCTGAGGTATTAAAACCACACAAGTATACACAAGGCTCGATAATCAACTCTAAATATTGCTAGAAATACGACTAGACCTACTGCTTAAACCAACACTACTTCTGCTACTGGTGATTATCGTTACCATTTCGTTAATCCACAGACCCTAGCTTACTTCCGTGAAGGCCGCTTAACAATACATTTCGAATGAGTCTGGCCGTAGTCCAATCGGAAGTTGATATCTTGACGATGCCCAGCTCCAAGAACACCAAAGGCCGCACTAACGGGCCTGGTCCTACTGCCCACCGACCCGGTGCTAAAAAGCCAAATCCCACCGATCCGCGATCCTCCAATACTGATATGACCAAGTTTGATTTTTCTTCGGTGGATGCTGCTCTTCCTGCCAATACAGGTCCTCCAGGCACAGTGCCAGTGGGCGGAAACTCGTCCAGTACTACCAAGAACTTGAGCCACGTTCCGTGCAAGTTCTATCGCCAGGGTATTTGTCAGGCTGGAACATCATGTCCATTTTCTCACAACTTGGGAGGAAGTTCGGCTGCTGATAAATTGCCATGCAAGTACTTTCAAAAGGGCAACTGCAAGTTTGGTTTGAAGTGTGCGTTGGCCCACTTTTTACCGGATGGCACACGGATCAACTCGAAGGGGTTGTTGAATCTGGTGAACAATCGTCGCCAGAACCAGAACCAGAATCAGAATCAGAATCAAAACCAAACCCAAACCCAAAACCAAAACTACGCTAGTGACAATTCCAGTAGCAACGGCGCTTTCAATACCAGTACTGCCAATGGCTTCAACACCAACACTACTGGGTTCAACACCTCTTTAAACACTGACGGCCTCGGTGGCTTCAGCACTTTGAACCCCGATATCGGTCTCAATAGTCCTTATTTCCTCGGCCCTATTGAAACGACCCCCATTGCCATTTCATCGAGTGCCGATCTGTCTTTTGGGTTTGGTTCAGGCTCCATTTCGTCGCCCACCTCCAATTTCGTCTCGGTAAACGTCCAGGCAGCTCTCCAGTCCCAGCAGCCACTAGGCTCATCGTTTGGAAGCCCCGAATCGATTTTCCACCCCAACTCCAGCTTGTACGCCCCATTATCTGCAAACGGATCTATTTCAGGAAGTTTGAACGGATCAGGATCGCTTTCCCAAAGCACTTTGAACAACCCCACGTCTCAATGGGCCAGATCGTACTCGTCCAATACGGCGCCGATCACTTTCAACCCCTCTTCCAGCGTTCACTCTTCAAACATGCCCTTTTTCCAGTCTCCTCCCCATACCCAACGAGGATCTTTTGGCGGTGGCTCCAAGTTTTCGTTTGCCAGACCACAATCTTCCTCTCAGCCTTCGTACTACTACTTGAACCAAGACTCGTCTGCTATAGACGATGACGAATCGTCCAATGGCGGCGATATATTCGAAGAAGATTATGTTCCTGCTTCGTTGAGTGACATTGTCTTGACTCCTCAAGAGCTCATTCGCCGAGATTCACGGTCTCAATCGGGAACATTGTTGGTCAGACCCAACTTGAGTAGTATACTAGATCTTAAGGAAGAATTACCCCCAACTAATGAAGCTTTTAAAAAGTTCAAACTGGATCCAGTGGACGATGTTTTTTTGATGGAGTAGGTTATGGACAATAAAAATATTGGTAAATGCCAATGGGATACAAGGTTTAAAAATGGAATCGGACGATAGGTTATATGTTATTATATACAATAAATGTTATGTACAGATTAGAGACAACTGTAGAGTTTCTATGGTAGTTTTCTTAGTTCAATTTTTTTCTAGGATCGGCTCTATAGATGTCTCCACAGGCCTTGGTGAAAGCCATCATATACTTGACATTGGTGAACTTTTCATCAGGAGTGACTTTTCTAATGTGGTCAGATTCAAATAAAGTTCCGGCCAAATACATTTCGTTGGTGTAAGGGTTAAGGGTGTAAACCAAGTGGTCGGTGACGCTTCTGATTTTTTCTTCACTCTTGTCATTCTGAGTGATGGTCAACTTTTGCTGCGTTTGGACCTTGAGCACAAACTGTATGTACATGGTGATCTCGTTGGCATCGGGCAAAACGTTGAAAGAAACAACCTTGGGGTTGGACTCAACTGAAACCAAGTCCCACTGCAATTTAGAACCGGCTGGGAAACTCTTGGCCCGCGAAACCAAGCTGTTGATCACTTCAACACAGCTGACTTGGCCCAATTGTTTCTTCAAGTATGGTTCTCTTTCGGCCATTCTTTTGTTGCATCCACTAGCAAAAATCTTGTTGGTTTTGACAAACAAATCAATAGCATTATCCTTCCATTCGTTGAAGTGGACCTTGAGTCCGGTTTCTCTCTTGTACTTGACCACACTGTAGGTATTGACCACAAAAGCTCCGAGCCTTCTGAAGATCAATTTGTGCCATGAGCCTATAGGACAGTCGCGGAATCGTGGCGGAATGTAGAAGTCGGCCATGACTCCAATGAAGTTGAGTGGAACCTGGGAGATGTCTCCATTCTGCTTGGGCACTCTTCTTTTAGGGGCCTTGGCAGGTGTTTCGGTGGTGTTGAATCTGGTGGCATATTTCAAGAGACCGGGCTGAGATACTCTGCCCAAGGGCCTTATACCGCTGGTGATGCAGCTTCCTATCCTGATCATTGCTGGTACTGCTTCAAGGTGGTGGATGTTGAAATGGGCTGAAAAATTTGAGATCGCGATTACGTAAGCATGCTACTATTGAGTGCGGATAGCGTGCAGCGCAGCATGCTATTGAGGAGACAGGGAACTAGGACCAATTCGCTATTCTGGCGTTGTCGATGTTGCAGAATGCAAGCACTTTACTATTCACTTTCGCACGCTCAACAGTACATCTGACCTGCCCCGCAATCTGTGCCTTATTATACGCCGAAACAATTGGTTCTTTTCCTCTGCCTTGCGTGTTCGCGACCAAACTGCAGTGAAAAAGGTTTCAACCCGCAAGCACCCCTTCTATTTTACATCTGCTTTATGCAAGAATGTATAGTGGTGTAGAAGCTACCCAACAAAAGCAATACGCAACTTCAGACCAGTAGGGGCCAACCAGATAATTTAGACAATAACAGAAATTAAATACCTCAGAGGGGGCTATGGGGTATGGGGCCGGAGAATGCGAGACGATACGGACTTATGTGATTATGGACTCGCATTTTTTTCAGACATACTTTTAGTAGAGCGGGACGTTTTACGCTCGGACTTGCTAATCGCACAAAATAATAACCTTAAAGTTACTTAGTCATTTTAGACGTCGTTCTAGTGGTAGCTTTGCTGTCAAGTAGCTAAGCAATGAATGTACCCACATGGAGACAGGCAGAGGGAAGCCTCACTGATCGGCCAGGCCAACCCCCGCTCGCTCGGCGAGCCCCGCTTGACGGTATGAAGCCTTGTGTTGACGCCCCGCATTAATCTCAATGTGCCCCACAAAATCTACAATTCAGTTTTGTGGAGATCTTTTGCAACTATAGATCTTATCACTATATATAGAGATAGGCTATTCTAATAAGATGGTATCTTCAACCAAACAACAATGATCAGTTTAAGTGGTTTAATCATTTTGCTCCAGCTCCCAGTCGAACTCTTGTGGCAAGTCTTCCGGTACTACACCATTGGTACCTCTTACAGAAAGTACAAAAGAAGACTCAATGAAGCGCTCAGACTTGCAGCCGTGCGCCGTGCTATCGCTTTGCAGCCGTTGGACTCCAAATGCTTGGCACTTATCAGGGTGGAATCTTTGCTCAACGACTGGATTGGAAAGTACCATGCCCCAATAACTGACAAGATGCACAACTTCGGTAAGCGTTACGACGAAAACTCGTTGTGGTTGGTCGAAAAACCAAATCGTACTAAAAACGATCCGGTTATGATCTATCTCCATGGTGGTGCATACATGTTTGACTTGAACTACTTCCAGGCCGAATCAGTCACCGCCATTTGGAAATTGTTAGATCCTTCTAAGCAAGAAAACCTCTCTATTCTTTTCTTGGATTACAAGTTGGCATGTGATGGCCACTTACTCCCTACCCAACTTAACCAATTGGACGACACTTACAAGAAGTTGGCCAAAACTTGTTCCAACATTCTTTATCTCGGTGATTCTGCTGGCGGACACTTGGCTGCTGCACACTTGCAGAGCTTGAAACAACAAAAGTATCCTTTGTTCCCAACCAAGGCTCTTTTTGTCAGTCCATGGGTTAAGATTGTGCCAGAAGCTTACCAATTGAAGCCTGGAAAGTCATATTACGATAACATGAATAGGGACATGCTTGATGCCCGTATCTTTTTAGGCAAGGAAAAGCAACTTATCGGTGACCAATCCCACAAAGACTTGATTACGTCTCCAGGTAATGTTCCATTACGTTCATCCGACTACGATGGAATCCCAACCTACAGAGATACCAATTGTGATGTTTTCATCATTGCAGGTGAGGACGAATCCTTCAGAGATGACATTTTGGAATGGGCCGAAGCTGCACTTGATGTGCCTTTAGCCTCCAGATACCATTACGGAGACTCCAACAATGTGTACAATGCCGACAAGCACACCTACATCAGACAACGTGGTCCAAACTCGCCTTACGTCAGAGTTCACGTCGAGCCATGGGGCGTTCACGATGCTGCTTTATTCTTGGAGAGCGGTTTGCTTTCAATGCTCAGGGACGATCCTACTTTAAGCTTAAACAAGATTTGTCGTGAAAACTACTATGGCATTGCCCAGATTGTTGAGTTTTTGAACGAAACCTTATGATTATTTATTATTTATTATTTATTGAATTGAACGAATTTATTTGCAAGAGCGACGAGCGAGAGAAGGATAACAAGAAAAATGAAATTACAGGTAGAAGAATAGCAAAACAATTCATCGAGCGTTGTTTTAAGTGCTGGGATGTTTATGAAATGGGAGTTTAAGTTATCAGCTACAGCGAACCAAAAACTGTTCATTGACAATATTCTGGTTACCAGTATAGAGCTTTCATTGAGTTACAGATATACGTGGAAGCATAAAAAGTTATTATTCAAAAAAGTATTTACTTTTTTTTGGGTGCAAATTATTTTTTGCGAAGAAATGTATAGCCAGTGTTCCAGACAATGTCGATTGTGGTTTGATTACGGTCCCAACCAATCTCGGTTTCGAGTTCTTTAACATATTTTTCAAAAATATCTTCCTTATCACCTGTAGCATCTTTGAAGTTGTGGTAAGCACTGGATGTACCAAGGTACAGAATGAACCTAGAAATGGGTATACTCTCTTTTTTCAAATCAAGATCATTTTCGGAAGCATCCAACTTGCCATTGATAAAATCAGGTTCAAACCTGTTGATAACCACGTCCCTGTATATGCTATCGGGAATATGCTTGTTAACATCAACGTACCTGTTCTTGATGATATTTCTTCCTGGCTGTTCCCAATGGGGTCCCAAGTACCGAGGATCATCATATACGTACTTGTAATAAATTTCCTTTGCCTTTTTCAAAGCGTCCAATTTTTCAAGCTTGCTAGGACCAGTGAAATCAACTGCGTCGGGGTCTACATAGAAGAAGTAGGCCAAAACACCATCTTTCTTTAGTAATTTAGCACTACTTTCAAAAAACTGATCGTAGTCCTGGAACCAATGGATACATTCTGCAGCAGTAATAAGGTCCACCGTGCCATCAGACAACCCGGCTGATTTCTTGTAGAGCAAATCCTCCACCGCACCGGCTTCAAAAGAAATCACCGAAGTGTCTTTGATCCCCAATTCTTCGCACCGCGACTTAACCAAAGAATTGGCGGTCTCGATCATGGTGGGGGACAAGTCCAGACCGATAACTTTTTGTGCGATATTGAGCAATGGGTATGTCGCGACTCCGGTTCCGCAGCCTAGATCCACTGCTAGTGGGACCGGAGCCTTGTTGGGGCCCAGACCCTTGTTAATGTACGAGCTGAGGATGTTGTAGAAACTAGCAGGGTAGTGCGGGCGAAACGAGTTGTAATTAAGTGCTTTGAAGTTGTTTTTAGCGTAGGTAGACATGTTGGTAATGATTAAACGAGTATTGGCTGGTTGCAGCCGGTACTTATATAGTGAAGATCTACCCCGCGCTTGTCCAACTTTTTTGCAGGAACCGACTTCGGAGTCTATTCCGAGATTCTCTAGCCCCCACGTTTAGTCACAATGCCTGACCTAGCTATACACAATTTACTACTGAACATTCACAGCTCCGACTCGGTTCCGTGATATCCTACATCTGTCTCCATGCATTCGTCTTCACATCGTGGTGGTCGCCCATTACCTGCCTCTGGGACGTTATCGTGGTGCAGTGGGCAGGTGGCCACCATCACGTGACCGCAAAATTTAGCGATGAGATGAAAGTGATCTCAGACTGCTCATAGTATCAACAGTATGCCTTCCGTTCAGACCAAGCTGGGCAAGCAAAAACTTGCGCCTGAGAAGGAGAGATTCTTACAATGTTGCGGAGACATCTCACTTGAGCTTGTGGCTTCGCTCAAGAGCTCCAGAGATATAAACTTGAATGGGCTCATCACCCGTTTTGCCAAAAAGTACAAGCTCAAGCAGCAACCACGGTTAACCGACATCATCTCGTCCATTCCGGACCAACACAAGAAGTACCTTATACCCAAATTGAAGGCCAAACCCGTTAGAACTGCATCTGGTATCGCTGTTGTAGCAGTCATGTGTAAGCCACACAGATGTCCTCATATTGCTTATACCGGTAACATCTGTGTGTATTGTCCCGGAGGACCGGATTCCGACTTTGAATACTCCACCCAGTCGTATACCGGGTACGAACCTACATCAATGAGAGCCATCAGAGCACGTTACGACCCATACGAACAGTCCAGAGGTAGAATCGAGCAGTTGAGACAATTGGGCCACTCGATTGATAAGGTCGAGTATATCATTATGGGAGGAACGTTCATGTCGTTGCCCATTGACTACAGAGAGGGGTTCATAACTCAGCTCCACAATGCATTAACCGGATTTAATGGTAAGGATATCGACGAAGCCATCGAGTTCTCCCAACAGTCTCAAACAAAGTGTGTTGGTATCACCATTGAAACCAGACCCGATTATTGTACCGAGACCCATTTGAGCGATATGCTCAAGTATGGATGTACCCGGTTGGAAATTGGAGTCCAATCGGTATATGAAGATGTAGCCAGAGATACCAACAGAGGTCATACCGTCAAGTCGGTTTGCGAGACTTTTGCAGTGGCCAAAGATGCTGGGTACAAGGTGGTATCACACATGATGCCTGATTTGCCCAATGTAGGTATGGAAAGAGACTTGGAGCAGTTCAAAGAGTACTTTGAGAACCCAGATTTTAGAACCGATGGGCTCAAATTGTATCCCACTTTAGTCATTAGAGGCACCGGATTGTACGAGTTATGGAAGAAAGGATTGTATAAATCGTACAATGCCAATGCTTTGATCGACTTGGTGGCCCGTATCCTCGCTTTGGTGCCTCCATGGACCAGAATCTACCGTGTTCAAAGAGATATTCCCATGCCATTGGTGACATCAGGAGTGGAAAATGGTAATTTGAGAGAATTGGCTCTTGCCAGAATGAAGGATTTCGGTACTTCGTGTAGAGACGTACGTACCAGAGAGGTGGGTATTCAAGAAGTACACAACAAGGTGATTCCCGACCAGATTGAATTGATCAGAAGAGACTACTATGCCAACGGAGGCTGGGAAACGTTTTTGTCATACGAAGATCCAAAGCAAGATATATTGATTGGATTGTTGAGATTGAGAAAGGCTTCCAAGAAATACACCTACAGAAAAGAGTTTACCCTGCAGCCCACCTCGATAGTCAGAGAACTCCATGTTTACGGTTCGGTTGTTCCATTACACTCCAGAGACCCTAGAAAGTTCCAGCATCAAGGGTTCGGGACATTGTTGATGGAAGAAGCGGCCAGAATCGCCACAGAAGAACATGGATCTAAGAAGATCAGTGTCATTTCGGGAGTGGGTGTAAGAAACTACTACGCCAAGTTGGGTTATTATTTGGATGGTCCGTTTATGTCCAAGGATTTAAATACAGAATAGTACATGGTAATATAGAATAGTAATGCACATTGTGACATAGTAGGTGTATAAATGTGATCAAATACTCATAGAAATGAAACTCATTAGGTTATGATAATTGATTTCAAGACTGCAAGTTTGGAATAATTATACGCAACATATGAATAATTATACACAACACATGTTCAAATATACATCTTGGGTAGATTTTTAAATCACGAGTTGATTAGCAAAGTTCTGAAAATAGTTCATTATGATTTGAAAAATTGGCAGGTACATACTGATATAGGTAGTTTGATAACGTACCTCAATAATTTAAATTCGCTATAATTACACATAAATTCTAAATGTATTAATGATTAATGAAACGAATAAGTAGTAATTTGTGATAATAGGTGGTTTATGAAGTTTCAAAGAATGGTTTAGATGTACTTATTCAAGTATTAAGTACATAATAATTCAAATAGTTTTAATGTACAGATTTAAATATTAATGTTCATTATGAAGAATGGTCAAAATGATTGTACTCTGTAATAATTCTAAGGAAGAAAATAAAAGATCTATAAATGGCATAGTATTATCGATTCGAAAAGTTTCTACTCGCATTGGCCAATCCTCCTTTATGTAATGCTGGAGGCTTTACTTTACCCCGTAATAATGACTGGACATTTTCGATGTTGGGAGGTGCCGATGCACCCATGGACGCAACTGGTTTTTTCTTGGAGCTTCCCGATCTGCTGAGCGAGTTCTTGTTGAGCTCTTCGTACTCTTTGACTCTTGCAGTGACCAGTTCAGCCATATGTGGATCGGTTCCTCTGTACTTGAGGAGCCACACATTGTTGAGTAAAGCAGCATACGAAGGTCTCATATCGGGGTTCTTGTTCAAACACGACTTGACAAACACCTGTGCTTCCTTGGAGAATATCAGCGGGTCCAATTTGGGTGGATCACCATCGACAATTGCACTCAATTGCGAAAAGATGTTGCCGTAGGTGTCGGAAGGATAAGGATAACGTCCGGCAGCAACTTCCAATATCGTCAATCCCAATGACCAGATATCGGATTGCACAGAGTAGGTGGCATCGTCAGGCGTGAGACTTTTGATTCTTTCAGGTGCCATGTATGATTGGCATCCAATATTGGTCTTGGCTAGTGAGGCCACCAAGTTTCCCGACACTCCAAAGTCACAAAGTTTGACTTTACCCAAAGTATTGATTAAGATATTGGTGGGCTTGACGTCTCTATGAATAATATTATGCTTGTCCTTGAGTTCTTTCAATCCCAAGATAATGCACTCAGTCATATATGCCAAACACGACTCGTCCTTTACTCCATTGCCCTTACCGTACAATTTGTCCAAGGAGCCTCCGTCCATGTACTCCATACACATGTATACTGCACCCTCTACAAAGAAAGCACCGTAAAAGTCAACAATGTAAGGCGAATCACACTTGTGCAAAATCTCCAATTCCATCAAGATTTGGGTGAATTTGGACTCGTCGAGCTCTAATCTCACCTCTTTCATGGCCATTAGCACTCCCGTAGGTTTGTGCAATACTTTGGACACGGAACCGTAGTTCCCGCGGCCCAACTCCTCAATAAACTCCATATCTTCGAGGGATATTCTAAATGAGGATCCCGACGAAAAGTCCACTCCTTTGGAGTGTAACGATGCCTTACCAGCGAAATTAAGCTGGCCGGATTTGATATCGACGTATTTGGAGTAGTTGGCAAATAAACCTTGCAATTGGGGTTTCTTATCGTCGTCGCTGGCATTGGCACTTCCCCCATTGCTGTCATCAGTCAAGTTAGCCTTGTCACTACTGGGGCTGTCATTACGACGATGTTGGGGAAGATCGCTATTGCTGGAATCGAGATTAAGTTTAAAGTTTGGCTTGCTCTTTCTTTCTGATAATCGACGAGACAAGCCACCGGTGGTATTCAAATGGCCATCTTCCATCACATTCTCTTGGCCCTGGAGCTGTATAGCAGGACTCAACACATCGTTATTGGCGGTGGGGCTTTTGGTGATATCGCTCATGTTCAATTTCATACCTCTTCGTTGCGACAACGACGGTTTCTTCTTCAACTCAAACAGAGGTATGACATTGGATGCTGATGCTGGTACTGATGCTTGCTGGGCATTTGCGTTTCTTACTGAATCTGCCAATCTGGCCACTGCTTGCGACGAAGGGCCGTTGATGGGGCTATTGTTGGAAAGACTTCTACGGTGGCTCGAAGGCGATGGTATCAGGTTGGAAGGGCCAGAGTCGTTAGTGGACAATGATCTTTTAGGCGAAAATGGGTCAACACGAGATTTGGATGGTGTGGCCGGTAAAGGCTTGGAATAGTACGACGGTTGATCAGATGCTTGTGATTGTTGGAATTCTGAGTCCATGGGCAAGTTGAGGCTGGTGCTGCTTGGTGACGGATGCCCAGACAACGGAGGCGAGTTTATAGGTTTTGTTCTCTTTTGCTGGAAAGCCATGATCCGGGCTTTGATGTCGTCGTTTAGTTGCGGTGCCGAGGACGAGTGTACCGTCGGAGACTGGGGCGTTTTTGTTTGAAATGGATAATGCTGAGTGGATGTGTTGGTATCGTTATTTAAGGAGAGATGTTCTAAACCGAGACCTGGAGTCGAGTCCGAACCTCTGTTATTATCGTTGTGTTCAGACATGATTAAGACCAATAAATAACATTAACAGACTGGTATTAGTAGTCGATGAGTTGATGGAAGTGTGGATTGATTAGTGGTTGGAAATGTACCAAATGTGTCGGTCTGATGGGTTGAGCAATAATGGTGACCAGTCCTTGAATTGTTTAAACTAGCAATCACTAGAAAATCTATTGAAAATGGTAAAGGAATGTCTTGGAAAATATCAATGTCGCCGATTTGTGCAAAAATATTGCCTCTTCAACAGTTTAGTGATCTTTACAACCGATGACTGTGATGGACGTTGTCAAATCAGTGGATTTGGAAGGTTTCTCGCCTTATTGCTGCGTGGAAACACAAGAAAATAAACTAGTTGGGGGAAAAAAGAGACGGGGTGAGTGTTATATGCAGAGAAGAGGAGTGGTGAATAATTCTAATTTGTCATAATCATGAGATTGTTTGGTCGCTTGAATAAGCCAGGTTACGTAGCTTTGGCAGCAGAGCAGATATGTTTCTACGTTGGGTGGGTGCTGATGGAGCGCGTTCCAAGTAGTCATAGTACATGGGTTAGTAGCGAGGCACGCACTGGTTCACAAAATCTGTCGCACTCGGACTGGGTCGGATCGTAACCACATTCCGTTACATAAGGTTGCCGAGAGCCGGGGGCGACCATCCCTTGAGGTCGAAGTAGCCTTTGTATCTGATCAAGGCTGTTGGTTCTAAATTTAGGGCGAATTGCGCTTCAACTTGTGGGCTCGTTATGAGAGGCCAGCATGAGGCCTGCATCCTGTGGCGGCGCATTTTTTTCTTTTCAAGAGAACAATGCCTGGAATGTCTTCGGAGACCTACGGCAGTGATGCCGATAACGCCGCCGTACTTGGATGGTACATCGAAGTCCGTCATTTTCCGTGTGTACTACCTCGACTACTTCCCTACTACTCTCCTATTATAGTTTGGCGTGGTTGCAGTTTCGCTCAGAGTAGTTGCGCCGTTTTGCGACACTATCGTTTCCCCGTGCTCATGTTTTTGTAACTAGCTGTCTGGTAATGCACACTACGATAGGTCGGATTGAGCCTTGTATTGCACATAAATTGCAGCTGTTCCACGCGTCAGGAGCGTTGCCATCCACACACTCGCTACAGGGGCGGGCTTACACAGAAGGACAGCACTAAGACTACACTAGTCCGTGGAAGCAGCTCACTCGAGCTTCATATACTGCATACAACCCAGGCACGACTGCACACAACCTCCAGCTACCTCATACTGCACAATACCGTCATCTTCATCTCATCTAGCTGCAACTCATGCCCACCCAACAGAAACAGCCGGGCTTGTCAATACAGTTCAATGACTACGACACGTACCAGGCCAAGCCAACCAAGCTTGACCAACTTTATTCACATGTAAGCCAGGTCCCCATTATTAGAGTTTATGGGTCGCTCCTGGTGCCCCATATCCCATCTAGCCAAGGGTCTACCAAGCGTAAGAAGGTGGAATCACAAACGGACGCGTACAACGTGCTAGTCCATGTCCACAATTTCTATCCATATATATATGTTGACTGTAACGAGCCGGACTCGCTCAACAACCCAGAATATCTCGCCAGGTTGACCAACCACCTCGAACAGATCCTTGGCGAATCTTTCCGGAAATCAAAGGCAAGAGATGATGATTCCGATGATGACGATCTGGATCCCGAACTAGTACCTGTGTCCAATTTGAGAAAGTATGTTGCTCGAATATCCGTCTGTAGTGGAACACCGATATATGGCTACCAAGTAGGCTACCGCAAGTTCTACAAGATCTCGTTGCTTTCGCCGGTTTACAAAACGCGATTGACGAAACTAGTCAATGAAAAAGCGATCAATTTCAACTTGCAAAAGCCCAGCCTAGCCCTGTTGAATATCTATGAAAGCCATTTGCCCTTCTTGCTTCAGTTTCTCACCGACTTTAACCTATTTGGATGTGGCTGGCTAGACATAGCACCTTCCGACATGGGAGGTCCATACTTTCGTACCCCCATTCTCAACCCCGCCCACCGTGAGTTTTATTCTGCAGGCCAGATTTCTCACCTTATAGACCATTTGCAGCTGCATATTAACGAGAATAACGTGTTAGCCAATGAAGCTTATGAGAGAATAGGCAGATCAATGCTAGAGTTGGATATCCTGACGGCAGCTATATCCAATCGAAAACTTCTCAAGTTTCGGCATCTCCACCACGATTTCTCCGAGTTGGACAACTTCAAGCATCTTCAAAAAGTCGTTAGCTCGGCCAATTATTACAAAGAAACCAAGGAAATATACCTTTCGTCCCTTAAACACGTTGACAGTGATCTCAAGTACCAGCTTGAGCTGAGAGACCTGTCGTTTGTGCTTCATAATGCACCTTCCATCTACAACCAGTCGCTGCATGAACCGTCTTTTGGCATCCATTACTTGGGAACAGGCAGCTCCAAGTGGTCTAACCAGGCCGAATTGGACGAGTTGTTGCAGTATGCTATAAAACTAAATAAACCAACATCCATGAACTATAAGGAGTATCACAAGAAAGTCTTGAAAAAGCCCACGATTAATCTTTTACTCGGTAAAAACGAAGAAGAGCCCTATACGTGTTTTGAGATGGTGGATCATGAAGCTGGTGAGAAGTTGCATGATCACCAACTCAGGTTCGGGGCTGATCTTATACGTTGGTGCAGTTACAGCTGGTTATATCTGGTAGAATCACAATCTACCGATGGGTATGACTTGATTAGAAGCACCCAACTAAACATACAAGCTCTGCTTACTCAGAACAAAACTCAACCAAAAACCCAACATGCACAGGCCAGTGAGCTGATTTTACAAATAAGTTTCAACAGTGACTTTACCCTGGAAAAGGACGAAGTTAACGAAGAAAGAAGACTGAGTGTAGAAGGAGAGTTTGAAGAAGAAGGAGAAGAAGTAGAGTTTGGAGAAGAAGGAGAGTTTGAAGAAGAAGGAGAAGTAGAAGATGGAAAGGAAGAGGAAGAGGATAATTTGGAATTGACCCAACTTCATGAATTGGATGAAAACTTGATTCTCGAGCTCACACAGAAAAGAACAACCTCAAAACTACAAGTTCAAAGCTCGTTTTTGTCCCAATCAGACCAGCAAATGGAATATGAAGTGGAAGTTCCCGATACTTTGCATCCCTCAGCAATCACGAAGTCGTTTGACCAGTTGGGACTATTGAAAATCAACTATACGGACCCATTTTATGACAACGCAGCCGACTTGCCGGCAAAACCAATGATATTTGCCCACAAAAAGATTGCCATACCGCTCAGGAACAAAGAACTGGTTCCCCTGCTTCCCATGAGCAGCAAAATTCAACACCAAATACTAGAGGATAACCAATATTCCAAGTATACTGCACCCGAAATTATCAATAGTACCAATAATGTGTGGCAGTACGCTCCGGAGCCACCCAGCAAAAGCCAGGTAAACGAATGGCTTTCTGGCGAGGAGAAGCGAGCCCGTGCCAAAGCAGCAAAGTTCCAGTCTCAAATCGAGCCTGGAATCACCGAAACCAACTTTAAGTTCTCGTACAACTCCAACAAGGTAACCCGTAGAGACGATTTCAACAATCTCACCAACTTCTACTTGGAAATTCATACTAATACCGACACTGACGAATTCTTGCCCAATCCTGCCACCAATGCAATCACACTAATGTTGTACCATTTCGACGATTCAAACAATATGTTTGAGCACAGTGCACTGACTAGCGGAATCCTCTTGCTCAATACCATGAACTATAGCAGTGACACCATAAAAGCGTTGGCCCAAAGTACCCTGATCCCTATAGAGAGCTTTGAAGACGAAACGCAGATGGTACTACGGTTGGTGACAATGGTGCAGCTTTTCGATCCCGATATCTTGTCGGGATATGAAGTCAATGCGTCTAGCTGGGGGTATGTGACTGAACGGTTTCGGACGGAGTACGATATCAACATTCTAGCCCAGATTAGTCGAGGTTCATACAAGAGCAATGGCAAGTTTGGTGACCGCTGGGGATACACGCATACCTCCAATCTTCGAACCAATGGAAGGCATATCATCAATGTGTGGAGAATATTACGAAGCGAACTCAGTCTTACGTCGTACACGTTTGAAAAGGTGTGCTACGAGCTCCTACACCAATCGTTCCCATCATATCTGAACCAACAGCTTAGTGACTGGTTGAGAAGCGGGGTGTTTGTCAAGATACAGACGGTGCTCATGTATTATGTACGGCGAATGGACTTGACTCTCAAGTTGATAAGTGTTCAGGAGCTTATATCAAGAAACGTCGAGCACTCAAGACTTATAGGCATAGACTTCAACTCCAATTTCTATCGTGGTTCCCAGTACAAGGTGGAGTCGATTCTTTCTCGAATCACCAAACAAGAGAGCCTAATGCTCAACTCACCGTCCAAGGACCAGGTGCACAAAATGAGGTCTATTGAGTGTATTTCGCTTATCTTGGAGCCCGAATCCAACTTCTACAAGTCTCCTTTGGTGGTGTTGGACTTCCAGTCGTTGTACCCATCGATAATGATAGCATACAATTACTGTTTCTCTACCTTGATAGGACGTCTCCACAGCTTCAAACCCAGTAAGAATAAAGTGGGATACAAGCATAGTCCATTACCGCCCGGCCTCATAGATGTACTCGCCAAAGAAGACGGTATAAACCTCTCGCCCAATGGGTACATGTTTGTCAAGAGTAATGTGCGAAAGTCTGCGCTTGCCAAGATGTTGGAAGAGATGTTGAATACTCGGCTTGCGGTGAAGTCGTTGATGAAGCTCTTCAAGAACGACAGCGAGCTCCACAAGCTCTACTACGCACGTCAGCTAGCATTAAAATTAATTGCCAACGTCACCTATGGGTACACGTCTGCCACTTTCAGCGGTCGCATGCCCAACTCCGACGTGGCAGATGCCATAGTATCTACGGGACGAGAGATTCTATCCAAAAGTATCGAACTAATCGACTCCGGCGACTTTGGAGCAAAGGTGTTTTACGGAGACACCGACTCGTTGTTTGTGTACTTTCCAGGAAAGTCCAGAGCTGATGCGTTTGCCATAGGAAAACAGCTTGCTGAGTATATCACCAACCAGTTTCCCGATCCGGTGACGCTAAAGTTCGAAAAGGTGTACCATCCGTGTGTGCTCTTGAGTAAAAAGAGGTATGTGGGTTACAGCTATGAGTACGAAGACCAAAAGGTGCCCAGTTTCAATGCCAAGGGGATCGAGACTGTGCGGCGAGACGGGATTCCAGCGCAGCGAAAGATTGTAGAGAAGGCGTTGCGCATATTGTTTGAAACAAAAAACCTCTCTGCCGTCAAGAACTACGTGCTCACGCAGTTTTCCAAGATCCTCTTTAACAAGATCTCGGTTGCTGACTTCTGTTTTGCCAAGGAGGTGCGGTACGGCACCTACAAGAACGAAATGTACTTGCCTCCTGGGGCGGTGATTGCCGAAAAGCAGGTGCTGAAGGACCCTCGCAAAGAACCGCAGTACCGCGAGCGCGTGGCGTACGTGGTGATTTCAGACTCGACCAAGCCGCGCATCAAGGACCGGTGCATGCCACCACAAGACTTTATTGCGACCCTCCAAACCGCCCATCCTCTTAGACTAGACTACGAGTACTACATCACCAGAGTGTTGATTCCGCCCCTCGAAAGAATATTCAATTTGCTCGGTGTTAATGTCAAGGGCTGGTACCACGAGTTGCCCAAGTTTTTGAATCCCGCAAAAGGTCGCGTGATGGACGTTAATATTCGCAGCAATTCGTGTATTAATTGTGGAGATAAAGTGCAGCACACCACGTCGCGGTTGTGCCACGCATGTCGCCAGAACGAGTCGCAGTTGCTCGCCGCGCTATGTCTACGTCAGAAACACACCCAGCTCAAGCTAATGGGGCTCGAGAGCCAGTGTGACGGGTGCGTGGCTCGTAATTTGGGCGCAGGCCATGGCATCAACAAGCACGAATGTGTTGATCTGTGTGTGAATTTAAGCTGTAGTGTGTTCTATAGAAAGGTCAAGGTCAAGGGCCAGATAGCCACGTTGGCAGAAAACTTGAAACATTACTCTTTTTGATCATCCTTCCAACTTCCCAGGAACATGTGCTTGGCATACGCCATCGGGTCGTGGATACTCTGGGCTCCCATCTGGTTCACATCAGGACTGAACGACGTAATGGGCAAGATCATCACGTCGTCGATCACTATGGGCTTGGTCATACCAGTAAACAATTGCCAGGTAACAATTTCTTCTGATTTCAAACTTTCAGGCGATTGCAAAATGTTGTTCATGTATCCAAACACCGAGTCTGTCCATATTCCTGGCCCTGTCCAGTCCATGATATCGCCACCCAGATCTTTACCCAAGATCTTTTTGAGAGCGCCGTTGGACTTTCTTTCAAGCGTGATTTCGGTGATCTTGGCGATCAATTCTCTCAATAGCGGATGGCCTCGTTTCGACTGAATCGTCCATTGACAAAACTGAATTCTTCTAGCATACCATTCGTTCCAGTCGGGCCGGTCGGGATCAGCCTCAATGCCAATCACAATTCCAGGGTTGCTGGGTTTGCCGTAGAGCGTATCGTTGGAAGACAACCACGAGTGAATTGGCTTGATACTCACAGTGTCGATATCGGAATACACCCCTCCTCTAGCGTACAATATAAGATACCTGAAGAAATCGGCCTTCAAGATGTTCTTGGGCATGATATTGTAGGCCTCCACCACGTCCGGAACCGTAGCATATAGTTGGTTAATCAATTCTTCGCACGATTCATCGGCTATAACAAAATGCTTGTACTCGGGATTTTTTTGGTTCCAACTTTCTTGAAAATCACGATACTTTTTGGGAAAGCTGGCATCTTCGAGATCAACTTTCCAAGTTTGCCAGATATTTCTCTGAAACGGTTTACTTGGTTCGTATGGGAACTGGAATGAAAGCTGCTGCCTCACAGTCGACTCATCCGGTAACCGGGAGACTTTGCTAGGGGAAAAATTGAAGCCATATTCACGCCAGTTGGAGTTCTTTTCAAGCTCGTTTTGAAGTTGTATTTTGGGAGAGCTTATTCCGGTTCTATGGCTGACTCTGGGCTTGGAATACGAATGGAGAAACGCGTATACAAGATAGAGGCCCACAACGAGCCCCACAAGTACTTTGGTGTTTCGATTCAACATACTTTTCTACTACCTGATCTGCCAAACAATACGCTTTCCAATAGATATAGACGTATCACGTGACAAATCTTGCCTCTAAATAATTCACTATACCTTGGATAACTTTTCCTGGTTTAGTTGTTCTTAATGACTTGCTATATGCATTAATAAATATGTAACTAAATCTGTATAAAATAACCCACTGTCTAAATCGATAACTATAAGAACTAACTAACAACAAATGACTTTTTCAAGTAACTTGAAAAAAAAAAAAAAGATTTATAAAATTGACCCCATTAATAACTTTCTATGATTTGTTTTTTTTTAATCTCCTTTCCTCTTCCTTTAAATGAATCTGAAATATTAATACAATCTATGATTTGAACTGAAATAATTTTCTTAATTTATCAGCATCAACTCATAAAACACCCAACCAAGTTTTAAACCTAGTTGAAATTTTGATCTTCTGAAACAAATAAAACCAAAAGTGATTAATGCAAATATATCTTGATGATACTAATCTTTTTCCTTTTTTTTTCTTCTTCTTCTTCTCTATAATGATTGAGACATGGAGTAATATAACAAGCGAATGAATAATAAAAAACAACTGTAATAAAAATAAAAATAATAATTTTCCGAACGGGATTCATAAAACATAACAATTCTTACGAATACCAATTCAGATAATTCATATGAACTTTCCTAATCTTACCACCATGAGTTGTTGGAAGAAGAGGATTGGTTGGTGTCAAAACCAGAGTCACCACCATAAGAGTTGTAACTAGAGCGGCCACCGTATCCACCGGCGTTACCGTAACTGTTACCACCCCAGCCACCGGAAGATCCACCGTATCCACCACTGTTACCTCCTCTTCTGAAGTCTCTGGTTGGACCTCTACCACCGCGAGCTCCACCGCGACCAGATTTGCTTCCACCAAAGGCGCCTTCTCTGGCGATCTTGGTCAAAAAGTCTGGAAGCTCTTGGTTGGATTCACCTAATAATTCGGTCAATCCCTTGACGATATTCTTGTTGTTTCTGTTAAAGAAAGCAGTGGCGATACCAACGTTACCAGCACGACCAGTACGACCGATTCTATGAACATAATCATCAATATCACTTGGCAAGTCATAGTTAACAACATGCGAAACGTTTGGAATATCTAAACCTCTGGCAGCAACGGCAGTGGCAACCAAAATTGGAGCAGTACCGCTCTTGAAAGCAGCCAAGGCCTTTTCTCTTTCGTATTGAGATCTGTCACCGTGAATGGCAGTGGCAGGGAATCCTTGATCGTACAAGAAGTCAGCCAAGTTGTCAGCCATTCTCTTTGTTTCGGTGAAAATGATGGTCAAACCAGCATCGCCAGCAGCCAACAAATCCAACAATACCGATTTCTTTTCGTCATCTTCAACGTATAAGATCTTTTGGGTGATGTTTTCAGAAGTGGATCCGACTCTACCAACAGATAAGAAGATGTAGTCCTTCAAGAAATCTCTGGCCAAGTGTTGGATGTCTCTTGGGAAAGTAGCAGAAAACATCAAGGTTTGTCTGTCAGCGACGTCAGGCATGTCACATTCTTGGACAATGTGTCTGATTTGAGGTTCGAAACCCATATCCAACATTCTGTCGGCTTCATCCAAAACCAAGTATTTGATGTTGGCTAAAGAGACTCTTCCTCTTTCCAATAAGTCCTTAAGACGACCTGGTGTGGCGACCAAGAGATCACATCCTTTGTCCAAGTTTCTGATTTGAGAACCGATATCGGCACCACCATAGACAACACAAGGACGAACCCAGGATCTGTAAGAAAACTTCTTGGCTTCTTCGAAAATCTGCGAAACCAATTCTCTGGTAGGAGCCATGACCAAAGCAGTAGGGTAAACTTTGTGGGAAGAAAAGGCACCAGTGGAGGCTGGGATAGGAGCTGGACCGTTCATGTAGGATTCAGACAACACTGGGAATAAGAAACCACCAGTTTTACCGGAACCAGTTTGGGCACAGGCCATCAAATCTCTACCAGCAGCGACGATAGGAACCGAGTACTTTTGGACTGGGGTTGGTTTGGTGAATCTGGACAAGGTCACGTTTTCAACCAACAATGGATCAAGAGGAGGAGCAGTGAACGAAGTGATTGGTTCTGGGACACCATCACCGGATGCTTCGACAGGGATGTCATCATAGTTGTCAAAGTTGATACCAGAAGATTGGAAGGAAGCGTCATCGGCAGTTCCGAACAATTCCAATTCCATTTTCTCGATACGAGCAGCTGGTTCGTGTTTGCCATCAACCCATTTACCGACACCTGGTCTTTGGAAAGATCTACCACCAAAACCACCACGGCTGCCGCCAAAACTGCCACCACGACGGTTTCCACCGCCAAATCCGGAGCCTTGGCCACCGTAGCTACCGCCACGACGGTTGGCGCCACCGAATCCGCTGGATCCGCCTCTGCTGCTGCGGGATCCGCCAAAAACGCCATCGGGGTTGTTACGGAGGTGAGGAGGGATGTATCCTCCTTGTCTTGGGGGTTGTTGGGATCCACCTTGAGGTGCTGATCCGTTATCTTGGATAGAAAGCCCGTTTAATTGTTGCGTGAAATCAGTCATCTTTAATTTCTACTTGCACTATAAGATTATTTGCAGCGAGAACGTGTTTTAAATACAATTTTTTTTTTAATCGCAGAAAATTTTTCGCGATTGAGCTAGATGGTTGCCTGGTAAGTACACACCGAACGGTCAGCGGTCTGGTCTGCGGTCAGCGGTCTGCACAAAATTGCTTTTGCTGGCACGTGATTGCGATAAGACTATCGATAGCGAGCTCAATGACAAGACGATATCGAGCGATGGCGGGCGAGATATTGCGATGGAATAGCGAGCTAAGTTATGATAGAAATAACTTTCTCATTAATGGCCGGTTTTTTCTTTTAGATATCCAGTAATTTTCGGGTTTTGGCTCGTTAGAATGGCAGGGATCCACTGATCCGAATAATCAAGATTACTAAGAATATTACTAAGGCAAATAAAATAACTCTAGGTTGATTCAGATCTCTGCATATATGCACCTCGCCCTTCTAGAAACATTGAATCTACCATTTTCTGGACTCATAGTAGAGACGTCTTTTCCATGATTGTACGCCGTGGACTAGTGCATCATCTATTGGATCTGTGACAAATCTGAGGTGCATTTCATTTACAATACCATCTCTGAGAATTGAAAACAGATAGAGGCGTTGATGCCTCTTTACGGACACAGTTTCTTTCATTCATTATTCTTGAATTCGCAGCTATTCTTTACATCTTCATAAATTTCATTGGCTACTGACTATCGAAGTGATCTTCACAAATACCTATCTGGGCACAATTAGCATCGTAGAGCTTCTAGACTATTCCACAGTACTTAGAATGGTAGAACTACTCCACAGTACTAAAAAAAGTAGAGTTTGGACTATTCCAGAGCTGTTAATTAGAGCTCGACTATTCCAGAGTTTTGGGAAGTGAGAACTCGAGCATGTCGTTAGAAATAGATCCACTGGATGTGTTGCGGCTGGGAATGGGTGTAACTCTAGGAGTTGTTCCAGGAGTAACTCCTGGCGTGATTCCACCGGCAAAGGAAAACTTGGCCTTTGGATGGGCGTAGCATGTTCTTTCGTCAGGGTTGGGGGTAGCTGTAGGCAGAGACCCGTAGATTGTCTCAGTATCTTCGGTGTCACTTTGAGTAGAAGAACCATCGCTGGTCCAGTCAATATCAAAGTGTGGTTCTTCCTGGGTGTCGATGTGGAGCTCTTGGAGATCACTTTCGAGATTTTTGCTGTACCGTCTTTTATTGCTATCGCTCAATAAATTAAACGGTTTTTGGGTTTCTCTGGCGTTCCAGTTCAAGTTACGACTGACACTGTCAAAGTATTCGGTCTTTGACGAGATCACAGTGGGGAATGGGAACTGACTGGCTTGTACTGTAACATAGTCACCCTTTTTAAGTTCGGTTCTGACTTTACCGTCAAACGATGCCCAAGCGGTCGATCTACTAGTTTCTGGAACCTTGACCTTTAAATACATACCGTCAGGCAACAAGATAGGTCTAAAAGATAAGGTATGAGGACAAATAGGCGTGACACTGATAGCACTGACTCCAGGATGCACCAAAGAACCTCCAGCAGATAATGAATAAGCAGTACTTCCAGTAGGAGTAGCAATGATTAAGCCATCGGCCTGCGCTACAGTCAACAAAGAGCCATCGCCATACAACTCAAGCTGTGTGACATACGGACTGGGCCCTCTATCGACCACCAACTCGTTCAAAACCTGCTGTTCACATACAAGCTTGCCGTCAGCGCGGTGTACTCTACATGTAAACCGCATACGCAAATATGCCTTGACACCCAGGTCTAATACTGTGGTCATACGCTGCCTAAACTGCTCGAACTTGAAGTTGGTTAAGAACCCCAACGAGCCCAATGCAAATGAAATGACTGGTGGGACCACCCGCTGGTACAAATTCGACACGTACAATACGGTACCGTCCCCACCTAAAGTGAGCACCAAATCAAACTTTTCGGGGTTTTTGAGTGCAAGTTTTTTGTCCCAAAACATAACAAGGTCTTTGGCCTTAGGGTAAGTTTCATAAAGCTCGGTCACATTGAACCGTTTCAGCTTGGCCAAGTTTTTATCTACGTATATGGTGATATCTCTTTGTCTCGTTAATAGCCATTCGACTACCTCTCGGGTCAAGTATACGAGCGAGTTGTCTCGGGCTTTGGTGACGATCATAATTGCCCTTACATCAAGCTGAATCGTGGCTTTCGAGAGGTTTTTGGCCAACAACCGAACCCCATTGGCGGTCTCGGCAAGCTGTGTGTGCGACTTGACGGATCGAAGGTCTTCATTACTGAGTTTCAGAAGCACTTTTTCCGATGCTTTGCGCTTGATGGAATCACAGTATAGCTTGTTGTGGATTTTCGGTTGTTCTCGGCTCCCATTGGTGGTATTGGCACCAAACAGCTTTTGACGCGACAAAGGGTGGCGGATGCTTTTGGGGTCTTTGGTATCGTACTTTTCGTTTTTCTCGTTCTTTTCTTTCGTGTTTTTGTCATTCCTTTCATTGGTCTCGTTTTTTTTGGTCTCGTTCTTGTTGCCACTGTCGAGTTTTAATGGAGAACCAAACTTTATTTTGTCACCAGTGCCAGTTTCTAGTTTGGAGAATTGGATTTTAGACCCTGGGGAGTTTGATTCCCGCTCAATGGCTTCTTTGGGCAGTGACATGCTCAGTCGATAATGCTGGTAGTGATACTATTGACTAGTCTAATGACTTCTATTTGGTATCCCGAGGACTGTAATGATTAAAGGCGTAATGCTACTCAATAAATTGAGTTCGGACTGTCTTTGGAATGTATCTGTCGTGAAGTCAACCTCGCAGATTAATTGGTTAGTCGCTAGGATGTTCTTTTATATTTTATATTTTAAATCAGTTTTTCGTTTGCAGCTTCGCGCTACTTTGGATGACCAGATGAGAATTATTATGGGCCAAACAGAGAATGCGTGTAATTAAACGTAGTTTTAGCCTAAAAGATAGGTATTGGTCTGTAGGTTGTCTATACGTAGTCTCTAGGTAGTCTATAGAAGTCTATAGAAGTCTGTATTAGTCTGTATCAGTCTAATTACATGGTAGTCTCTATGGTAATATAGCTAATTAGCAGTAATTTACGTTCAGGCTCTTTTTACTTGCACCTTTTTTTCTCGACACAACCAAAATCAATCTACACTAATAGAAAAGACGTTATTTACTGTAGAGTAGATTAGTTAAGTAGAGTCCAACTGGCTCATTCAGCTCGCGTCCGTTCTCTCTGCCCTGTACTACAATCGTACTGCCATCTTCATACTGGAGAAAGTCGCTAAGTCCCATCACAACCTGCCTCCGGTCTCGGCCATTAGTGCTGACACATGCGAATGCTGACACATGGAACACCCAAGATTCGGTCTATTTTGATTGGTATAAATTTCAGGATGTAGCTCTACCTGATAGTGTACTACGATTCTGCTCACCTGATATTGTGACTACTATTCCACATCTGATCATCGACGGCATGCCAAGTAGACTATTTTGTCTACGAAGGCACACGAGTAAAATGGTTTTCAGGAGAAGTGAGCTTTGTGATCTTGGTATGTTTCTACTTCGGTGGTTTTATTGACTTCTGGTGGCTCTACTACTTACATCGCTCTGTCTACAGTTCCCTGTCAGTTCAGTGAACCCTAAATTTATTGGGTGCAAATTTTCCCATAGTTAGTGATTGCTGTTTTAGGTGATTGTATATTTTCTTGGTGTTTAAAGTGTACTTATGGTTCGTTAAATGGAGTTACTCAACCTTCTTTACTCTACATTTCCATCCGGCCTTGTCCAACAAAGGCAACGAAGCTCCCAAACACCATCCGATCTCGTTGTTGTCGATCTTGTTGGCAGTTCTCAATTCTCTATGCAATGGAATATCGTAACCAGTGTGTAATAACGCAGTGATGAACGACAAGTCCATGCACCATTGAGGTTCTTTCTTCAACTCCTTGACGTGGTCAGCCATCAAGACGGTGCTCCAGGTGTCGTCTCCGTTACAGACCACCTTGGCCAAGTCGTTGAGCTCTTCAACAGTAAACGAGGATGGCATTCCTAATGGATTGGTTCTGTCGTAAAAGTACGAGAACACATACATGTCTGACGATTTCTGGAATGTCTTGACTAATGAAGGTTGGTGGACTCCGTTGAATGAACATGGCTTTTGAGTACACTCGTTCTCCTTGTTCAAGATCTTTTCAGCAAGGAAGCGACACTGGGCGCCAGTGGCACTCAGTGGACCCTTCATGTTGACCACATAGTATTCATTTTCACTGACAGCAACTTGCACGTCGCTGGCTACAACACCAGGTGGGATACATGGGTTCTGGACAGTCACAGTAGCCTTGGCCTTTTTGGCTTCAGCCTTGGATCCAAGCTTACTGCTGGCCAACTGAGTGTTCGATTCAAGATTCGATTCAACCACCAACTTGTTGATCTTGTCTCTACCTTGCATCAAGCCGTAACCCAAATGGGAGAACTGGTAGAGAGTGAAGTCACGGTTACCAAAAGAGAATTCATACTTGTGTTCACCTTCCACCATGTGCTCGTCGTTTTTAAAGTCTGGTTCAAACACAATCTGGGTAGAACCTCCTCCCAAGTCAAATACAGCAGCAGTAGGGGTCTTTTCTGCCGAGCCAATGTTGCCCAATAAGAAGTTGGTGGTGACCCAGGCATATACACCTTCGTCTTTCCCATCCATGATGGAAATACCGTTACCTTCAACCACAGCAAATGGGTAATCTTCTTCAAGGTGACGTCTCACTTCGGCCAAAATGGCGTCGGACTTCTCAGCTCCCAACAATCTCAAACCAGCAGTGGCCTTCACGGCAATAGGGGTACATCCTTGTTTGGCTTCAGGCACAGTTTCCACTGCGAGTTTCAACAAAGGATCCAAAGAGGCAGCGGCACCCGTGGTGTCGGTATCAAACGAAGACAAACCTGGCTTCAACATCTTGAATTCTTCCCTTAACAATGCAGGAGGAGACTGACAAGTGTCGAATTCGTAGATATGGACTCTGGAACCCGTGGATCCAGCATCGACCATCACCACAAACTCTTTATCGCACTTGGCCTTAGCTGGTGCTGCGGGTTTTGATGCCTTGGGACTGGAAGCAGGTGGAGCATCGTTGGTGTATTCGTTTAGCTTTTCAGCGACCACCTTTGGTTTGCCCTTGGAAGAAGCTTTGTCGTCTTGAGCATAAGGTGGCTCTGATCCTTGGTGGGTGGTGCCTTGCAAGGTGTTGCCCTTTTCTTCTGTAATGGGCTGGAACTTTTCACTGGCCTTAGGGGCTTGTACTTTTTGGATCGATTCGCCAATAGACGTTTGGGTCGATGCGAAGAATGCTACCACTGTGAAAATGGCAACTACCGCCACGATCACACGAATATACCGGGTAGACATCATTGATTAGTGGTGGATAATTTTTTGACAACGCGTTTTTTTGAACGAGCAAACTCAGCGAGCGATAGATAGCGAGCGCATGTTAGTACCGAGAATGTATGGCTCGCTACTAAATATACTGAGAATAAAGATGATACAGAAGAGGGGGGGAAGAGAATAGATATTGAAATATATGGAAGAGTGGCGCACGATAAAGAGAATGGCCAAGACATAGTATCCATAGTTGGTGACATCTCTTGTCTACTCAGATCGCTGTTTACACCGCATCGTGTAGATTCACTTTTCTCGGTAAATCCTAGCGCGACACCGCCAAAACAAGCTACCGCCGGTGACGGCATAGCGGGCTCTATACTCCGAAGATCTCGAACAATGTACACTCGTAATTGCTGGGCCTATTATGTCGAATCACGGCCCATGCATCGAACTCTAGTTTTCAGTAACTACAGCAGTAACTACAGAACATCAGTAGTAGGGTGCTCCTGGTCATAACTCTATCTCTTCTCCTCTTTAATCCTTACCCAACTAATAGTCTCACGCCCAGACTTTACTGAACAACTGCTTTGTGTCCCTACTTGGTTTCTTCTTTGTGTCTTCTCATCTCTTTTTCTTGCATGCTTTGGCTGCAACAGTCATCTCACGTGAGCCGGTCGCAGCTGACCAAGACAAAGGTGATGTGGGAACCCTTGAGGTACTGCTACTGCAAGAGGTCTCGATTCAACCTAGGTTGAGTCTCCCGGCATACACTATACTGATCATTTCAAATGTCGGCATCGCCCGAGAAACACGAACCTGGCCTCACAGACCAGCCCAGGAAGAAGAAGAGAACTTTGGGGACGTTTCCTTGTGCCCACTGCGACAAGGTGTTTACCCGTTCAGATCACTTGTCGCGGCACAACTTGAACCACGAGCCCAAAGAAGTGTTCAAATGTGACTTTGTGCTTGTGGAATATGGCGGCACCAAGCGTATATGTGGAAAGACGTTTGTACGGAGAGATTTGAGAGAAAGACACGCCAAGAGACACTTGGAATTCATGGATATGAAAGTGCCGCCCGTAAAAATGAGCCCTAGGAATTCAATAAAAGATACAAAAGATACTATTTTATCGTCTATCAACACCGAAGATTCGGCTCCTGCCTTTGAGCCTTCCTATGGGCCCAATGCACCAAATCCCCAAACGTTGCTGATCAATAATCTCATCAATAACGAGATACCGAAGAATATTCCACAACCAATACCAAATGTATCCAACTTACCAAACATCCCAAACATATCAAATGTACCAAGTGTACCAAATGTACCTGGTAACGTACCGAATATACCTGGTAACGTACCAGTTATCTCAGGAAACATCCCAAACATTCCAAACATTCCAAACGTGCCTGCAAATATACCAGGAAATATACGCTATGGAGTGAACGAGTCGCTTCGGATCCCTCTGGATCCTGAGGCTCAGGCTCAGGCTCCGGAAGTGCCCGAGCCTGAATTGAATTATCCATATCCTCCCGATATGCTTCCTGACTATTCCAAACCAATGGACTTTGCGTTTCCACAGTCCCAACACGAAATCTTGTCGTGGCTATTTACTGACTCACAGAAAGAAAAGACCGACCGTCAACAAATACGACATACTCAGCCCAAACCTGAGCTTTCGTTTGGTGAGGATTTTCGCCAAATGGATTATAAACCGCAACCATTTGTTCAAAACTATAACCCGGGCACAGAGATGAATAACTATGGCGGGTTGCAGGACGTCAATATATTTATGAACAATGATAATCCGTTGGACGAGGTGTTTCTTATGAATTATCGCAACCAGTTAAACAACATCGACAAAAACCCTGAGTA
This sequence comes from Suhomyces faveliae, assembly GCA_030585145.1. Taxonomy (NCBI): domain Eukaryota; kingdom Fungi; phylum Ascomycota; class Pichiomycetes; order Serinales; family Debaryomycetaceae; genus Suhomyces; species Suhomyces faveliae. The sequence continues at coordinate 96,415 of JAJMBY010000017.1, forward strand.
CTTGGGTAGTAACTTGAATTTGACTTCAACTACTGCTAGCACCAACTCGCCTAGTACCGATTCAATCACTTCACGTAAAGCATCGGTTGTGTTTAGTCCAGACTCTCTAAGGCACTCAAACAACCCCGAGCCGTTGGAAACAAAACTCGTCAATCATGGTATCAAACACAACCTACCCAAAAACCTTCATTACTTTGTCGATAGTCTTATTGTGGATCTGTTCACGCGAGCCATTCCTGAGCTCACACGAGCCAAACTTGTGGAAACGTTCGATCATGACGATGCCAACAAGTTCACTATCGAAGACAGGTTATCATACTACTTATCGATGTACTGGCTCGTGTTCCATACGCAGTTTACATTTCTTCACAAACCGTCGTTTTCGACCAAAAAGGCCCCTCCCTTGCTTCTTCTCTCTATGATTCTTATTGGGTGCAACTACAGCTCTCCTACAAAAGGTCAGGAACTCGCAAAATTGGGCAAAAGGACTCCTGAAATGAAGTTCAGCATGATCTTGGCGGTTCCACTACGGTACATGATCTTTCAGCACGAGGCGTTCAAGTCTCCTGTCGAGTTGTGGGTGCTACAGAGCTTGGTTATGTTGGAATGGAGCGAGAAGAATTTTCTTCCAAGAGCGATGCACGAGAGAGCCCATGTCCATCATGGAACCACCATTCAATTGTTGAGAAGATCGCCTTTATTAGGAGGAAATCCATGCAAAGTCAACAAAAAGAATAGCAGCTCCAATAGTGGCTCCAATACCAGTGCTGGTGAAGACGATTCTGATACCGTAGCCCATGATTTGGCTGCTGCTTCGGCAAACGATACCTCTGACTACGACATGTTTGTCAAATGGGTCCAGTCAGAGTCGATGAAACGTATCACCTTTATGGCTTTCTACATGGATATCATCGACTATATAAAGTTCCGCCACAATCCTGAAATCACGATCTACCAATTACAACTACTCAACCTTCCTAGTGACGATGAGGCCTTGTGGAATTCTCGAGACGTCAACGGATCGTTCAAAAAACTCGTCAAGAGACAAAAGAAGTTACAGGCACAGGCACAGGCCAGTTCTCGCGATATCCGCAAACGCAAAGACCCTACCAAGATCAGTAATGGAGCCAGTTTCCTTAATGTGCTCAAGAAACTACTCAAACCATCACAAACTCCGGATGTCACCATTCTGCCCAACTTGTCAGTGTTCACTCGTAAAATCTTATTAGCAGGCTTGGTGTCGATAATGTACCAGCTCCAACAAAGCGACGTGCACAACAGTTCCAGTCTCCTAACTTCCAATGGCATTATCCAGTCCAATACTCAACGCAGTAAGGTATGGAAAGAAGTCTTGACACGAGCATTCGACAACTGGAACGCCGAGGTCATCGAGTCGTACTCAACACACACGCTCTCGCCCACGTCGTCTTCCATTTTCAACGATATTCATACTTCTCGCGTGCCCATTCCAATGTATCATTTGTCACAAGTCATTGGGATGTCCGATATCAACCATTACGATATTGCTATCTTTGGAGGGTCGCCTGCCAATATGAGCGTAGACGCAACATTAAAAGACCACTATATTGTGCAGAGGAAACTCAGCAATATGTGGCTCAAAAACACCCATCCCAGCAAGCGCACCATTAACGAACTCATCAACTTGCGCAGTGTCATTCACTGCTACATGTTGTTGTGGCAGCTTATGCTCAAGCCCATTGTGGCTGAAGATATGGACGTCAGCATCCAGTACCTAGATTGGAACGTAAACCGCGATTACTTCGATAGCATGTATGCAGTAAGCATAGCCATGTTAGTATTATGGAGTTATTCGTTCTCCATCTATGGCCAGGAGAGCAACCGGTACTCTGAGCTCGCTAAAAACCTCGAATCCACTCCTAAAATATCAAGCATGACCTATGAAGAATTGGTAGAATTAAGTGCTGAAGGAGGGTACCAGTATCTTGGAAGAGTACGTCAGGAGTTCTTGACCAACTTGAGAAAAGATAATCTCCACAAGATCTGCAACATTCATCCGTTCAAACTCAATGATAATACCAATGAGCAAGGAGTCAACTTGTCGCCGCATGAGATCTTTTCCAAGTACTGCGATATCTTGCCACATATCACAAATAAGCAGAATCTTAGTGGATTGTGTTTTTTGGTGGGTACCAAATTGTTGAGCAGTCAATGGGAGGTCATTAGAGAAAATGCTCGGTTGATTTTGAATTGTGGATGTCGATCGATAGGAAAGAAGGAGATTATATGTCTGGATATTTTTGATGGAGAGTTGCAGGACTAACTGAACAAGTGATTGCAAGTGAAGTTGGCTAGTGCAGTTGTTGAGTGCAGCGGAGTTGAAGAGGTTAGAGTGGTCAAAAAGTTAGGGCCAAAAAGTTAGGGTCAAAAAGTTAGGGTCAAAAAGTTAGGGGTCAAAAAAGTTAGAGATGTTAGAGATGTTATCGTGGTAAATAAAATGTACAATAGAAAACCAATTTAGTTTAATAAGCTCGCTGACAGACTGTAAATACTAATTAACAAAAGTAGTACAGTGGGGTGATGTAGATGGTACTATAGATACCAATCTAAGTGATTATTTTAGTGGATTATATTTGGGTGCAAATTTTAGTATCTGAACAAGTGTAGCGACAAAAGTGACGCTTATCCAGTGATTAAGAGGGAATCTCTTAACAGAAATTGTAACTATTAGTATCAGCTAGAGTAGAGATTACGCTCGTTATTTATCCTGATTATCTTCCTAAAGTCTCTCGCTATCGCTCGCTCAGTTAAGCTCGTCCAGTACCTACAACTCTTAAAAACCCATGCTATAACTAATTAAATACATAATATCTAGGAATGAAAAGAAGAACCGAAGGACATTTATACTAACAAAACTGCATTGACACATCCATCTCTATCAGGCTCATTGGTAATTTGGGCGTATTTACCCCAAACAACCTTACCACCAGCAGTCACCAAACCTAATTCAGAGACGTTGACTTCAATAATAGTACCCTTGGTCAAAACACCAAGTTGGGTGTACATTGGTGATTGTGGATTCTTTTTGACTCCCAAAATAGGTAAAAAGACGGTGACTTTCAATTCTGGGTGGGTCACGTTGGCCTTCTTTTGTCTCAAGGCTGCAGGTCTAATGATTCTTTCCATCTTCACAGGTTTACGAGTGAAACCTTCACCGACGAATGTATGCTTTGTGATCATTCTCTTCCAAGCCTTAGTTCTTGACTTACCACTCTTGATGACCTTGAACATTTCTTCTTCAGAAATACCTCTCACCTTAGGCAAAGGTACCGAAAACTTGTCGGCTTTCTCCAATCTCTTTTGCTTAATAGACGAAGAAATGGCTTTGGCAGTGTTGTTGGTTTCACGATCCAAAAGATAAGTAGGCAATGCTTCACCGTCATCTTGCTTAGGAGTAGAAGGACCCTTGACCTTGGATTCTTGGTGAGCCTTGATCTTCTTCTTCATGGCAACCTTTTCACTGTAACGCTTCTTGGCGAACTGCTTAGCTCTCCATCCGGTCAAGTTCTGTGCATCCTTGGCTATTCTGTGGCCCTCTCTTGCCTCTCTCTTTCTCTTTCTTTCGTCATGGTCCAATCTCTTACCATGCTGCTTGATATGCTGCTCAATATACTCGTTTTGAGGCATCTTGTTATATTATCTTTATCTGTTTAAACTAATCTCTTCTCACTCCTTTTTCAGGCGAAGAGCTCATTAAAAAAATTGTCGCCACGTGACTGCGATGGGATAACAAAGTCGAGATGAGATCGATGAGCACCAAAAGTGAGATACTCGTGAAAGCAGAGATGGCAGAAACGGTAGATGAATTATTGGGAGGGATTATAACGTCACTCAAGTCGACCAAGGCTTCTGTGGCCGACCTCGTCGCCTCCACCGAAACCGAGGAGCTTCCTCAGATTATTCAAACTTTGTTGAGCAAAACTGGAAGTGAAAAACTTGAAGGAGTGTCATTACTTGCATTGAAAAACAACTCTTTGGTATCATACTTGAACAATGTTGTTTTGATAATATTGAGCCAATTAGAGCGTCTTGAGTCTGATGAAACAGACGACAAGTACCGTTTGGAGGCTATCCAAAGATCTATTGTACAAAGAGTCAACTTGGAAAAGGGTGTGAAGCCGTTGGAGAAAAAGTTGAATTACCAGCTCGACAAAATGGTCAAGGCTTACAATAGAATGGAAGAGGACGAACAAAAGGTTGAATCCAGGTTGAACCAGAAACAAGGAGAAGACGAAGATGCATCTGGAAGCGAATCTGACAGTGAATCTGACAGTGAATCCGAAGATGACAACTTATCATATAAGCCAGATGCAGCAGCATTGGCCAAGCTTAGTGCCAGTAGCTCTAAGAAACAAGACCGTAGTAGCAAAAGCTCAAGTTCCGAAAAGTATAAGCCACCCAAGATCTCTGCGGTTGCACCACCCAGCTCAATACCACAAAAGGAACTTGATAGCAAAGACAAAGGTGCTAGACACAGAAAGTTACAGAGTATGGAAGAATATTTGCGGGAACAATCAGATATGCCTACTACCGAAGTTTCTGTTGGTTCCACCATTGTAGATCATGGTAGAGGAGGTGTAAAGACTCAGCATGACAGAAGAAAAGAGAAAGAAATACAAGATTACGAGGAAAGCAACTTCATCAGATTATCCAACAACCAAGTCAAAAAGACATTCAAGGAAAAACAACGTGATTTGGCCAACCAATTCGGTGGAGAAGACTGGTCGATGTTCAACCAGACCAATAGTAGAGACATTGGCGATGATACTTCGAGAAAGAGAAAGCCTGCGTCCGTGTGGGACAGAGTCAAGAAAAGACGTTAGAGTACATACTTTTAATTTACGAACATTGCAAAAGTTAACATCTGTACGAGGAAATAACTGAAAGAGCTAACTGAAAGAGCTAACTGAAAGAGCGATAGCGAGAGAAGTTGGCGAGGAAGTGGTAAAGGTTCGAGTGTGGGTTATGGGTGAAGCAGTGAAGTCAAGTGTCTATAAAGACAAAACCAGTGTAGATTTACGAATTTTGACAAATTCTTGTACAAAAATTGAAAAATAACAAGTGAAAATAGCGAGTGAAAATAGCGAGTGAAAATAGTGAGTGAAAAATAGTATGTGAAAAATAGTATGTGAAAAATAGTATGTGAAAAACAGTAAGAAGTAGATAAGTGAAAGCTCAAAATGTGAGACTAATAATGTATGAGATCCAGAGTATACATTTACATGAACGTAGTGCCCCAGACTCCACCTATTAATCAGCGGATCTATCTATTCTGCCACTACCCAATGTTCTCGGAAGTTCTCAGAGGTTCGATAAGATGGTTTTGTGACCCGCATGTGAATGCCCAACAAGGCAAAAAACTGTGGCGTCTCGTTTGTGGCCGATGTTCGCACTTGCGGCCGCCACACATGTCTGGGACCGATGGTACGATAGCAAGATGACAGATAGGTGCCGTAAGTGCCCACAAGCACAACAATAGACACCAGAAACCGGAAATTGTGTAGGGCCAGATTAGCCGATGCGAATGTAAGCTAGTAGAGTCCGTAGTCTGACAAATGCTCCAACAACAGGTGCCAATTACTACAAGAAGCCGGAGCCTGATACGGGGCTATCGATAATGTTGGATTAAACAAAAATGCTTGGTATTTTAGATCGGACTTGCCACGGTGTGGAGTCACCGCAATCTTTGTGTCGGCCCTTCTAGATCGTCTCAGTTAATAATCACAGACACCCGCAATTTATCAGCGTCCCACTTTATGACATTGCAACGGGCGAAAAATGAAAATAATGCGCACAGTATAAATACCCCCGGATCCCTTGCCTAATATTTTCTCACCTCAATCATACAATAAAATAAAATCAAAATGGTCGCTACTATCCAAAAACCAGCTCCAAGCTTCAAGAAAACCGCTGTTGTCGACGGTGTCTTCGAAGAAGTCTCTTTAGAACAATACAAGGGCCAATGGGTTCTCTTGGCTTTCATTCCATTGGCTTTCACCTTTGTCTGCCCAACTGAAATCATTGCCTACTCCGAAGCTGCCAAGAAGTTCGCTGGTAAGAACGCTCAAGTTTTGTTCGCTTCTACCGATTCCGAATACTCTTTATTGGCCTGGACCAATGTTGCTAGAAAGGATGGTGGTTTAGGACCAATTGACATTCCATTGTTGGCCGACACCAACCACTCCTTGTCCAGAGACTACGGTGTCTTGTTGGAAGACGAAGGTATTGCTTTGAGAGGTATCTTCTTGATTGATCCAAAGGGTAACTTGAGACAAATTACCATCAACGACTTGCCAGTCGGTAGATCCGTTGAAGAATCCATCAGATTATTGGAAGCTTTCCAATTCACTGAAGAGCACGGTGAAGTTTGCCCAGCCAACTGGCAACCAGGTTCCGAAACCATCAAGCCATCCGTTGACAACTCCAAGGAGTACTTCGGTAAGGTCAACAAATAAGTAGATAGAGTCTAATTGTACGAGTTATTACTATAGTAGTTACACTGTAATTGACTGTAATTGAAGTTGCTTGGCCGCAATCCTTACCGAGGATGCGCGCACTTTGTCGTGGGGTAGGCGGGAAGGTGGCGCGATGGCAAAAAAAGGAACACGTCTCAATTGACCACGGGTGAGGCATGCCGGAGCCAATTAAGTTCTACAAGTGGGTTGTCAACAGCCAAGTGTTTTACCAATCCAAATATACGTATGCTCTAGTCAATTTGAAACCATTGGTGCCGGGCCATGTGCTCGTGGTTCCTCTTCGTACCTCAGCCCTTCGCTTGACCGACTTGTCGCCAGAGGAGGCTGCCGATTATATGAAGACGCTTCAATTGATTCCCAAACTCATTACCAAAGCCTACAGGGCCGACTCGCTCAACATCGCCATTCAAGACGGTCCTGAAGCGGGCCAATCGGTGCCCCACCTCCACACACACATTATTCCGCGGTATAAAAATGACGGCCATGGCGACGAAATGTATGCGCGGTTGGAGAGACTCGACAGCCAGTCGTTGTACGAAGACTTTGAGCGCCGCAAACACGTATTTAGAGAAGGATTGGGCAGCAAAAGCGAGTTGGCGGTCGACGACAACGCGCGTGTGGCCCGTTCACCAGAGACCATGGCACAGGAGGCCCAGTGGCTCCGCCAGCAGCTCGCCGACTTGAGTACTTAGAATGCACGTGACGCGACAAACTATATTTTAGCACTGCCAAGTAGCGAGTAAAGCGGGCGCATCGTAACATGTCGGCGTTGGACGAGATACAATGGAAGTCGCCCGAGTTCATCCAGGAGAGAGGACTACACACGGCTAATGTGCTCGAGTACTTTGCGATATCGCCTTTCTACGATCGAACCTCCAACAACCAGGTGTTGATGATGCAATTCCAGTACCAGCAGATACAGATACCGATGGGAATGACGTTCCAGCAGTTTTTTCAGAACAAGCTCCGTGACATGACCGGAGTGGAATTCGTCATTGCCTACAACCGTGAGCCCGACTTTTGGATCATCCGCAAACAAAGGCGTCTCGACCCACAAAACACCCTCACCTTACAGGATTACTACATAATAGGTGCCAATGTGTACCAGGCGCCACGGATATACGATGCGTTGTCTTCGAGACTATTGTCGAGTGTATTGCTGTTGAAAAACTCGATTGGTCTCCTCAACGGAATGACAAAGTACCAGATACTGGATGGCGGCCATTCTTACAACAATTCTGAACCCGCGGCAGCCACCTCGCAGCAAACTGCAAAGGCTGCAGTGGCAGCAGGAAACGTGGCGAGCTCGACCACCCCGCTACCCATACAAACCCCACAGACGGTGAGTGCAGGGGGTGCGGGCACCGTGGGCTCGGCAACCAACAGCACCGCCAACGTCGATTCCAATATAGAGATCAGCAGCACTGCCTTCAACAACCTACTTAACAACGTGGTGCAGTCAACGGGAACCACAGGCAGCACGCCGGGAGACACCGAGGCCAGTCCCAGTGTATACTTGGACGACATACCACTTTACGGAAAGGGTAGCACAGTAGAGATGTTTGGTGTTCGGGTGAATCTTCCAGAAGTATAGATGTGTATTATATAGTAACTAAAAGAGCCTTCGAAACACAACTGTCATTTGTTATTTTATAAGAGAGTTTTAGAGCTCATCCTTTGGGATTTCCTCGGCGTCCACTGCGATTTCGCCAGCCTTGGCGATCTTGATTTCCTTGACTGGACGGTCGCCACCGGAAGTCTTGACACCTTCGATGTACTTGACCACATCAAAGCCATCAATGACTTCGCCAAACACAACATGGGCGTTGTTTAACCAAGAGGTGACCACAGTGGTGATGAAGAACTGAGATCCGTTGGTGTTCTTACCGGCGTTGGCCATGGACAAACGGTATGGTCTGTCGTGCTTCAAAATAAAGTTTTCGTCGTCGAATTTGCCTCCGTATATAGATTTACCACCGTATCCCTTACCGGTTTCGTAGTCACCACCCTGAAGCATGAACTTTGGAATGACTCTGTGGAAAATGGAGTCGGTGTAACTGAACTTAGGATCGGTCGAAATGGCAATCTGTCTGAAGTTTTCCACTGTTTTTGGGACTACGGTTCCGAACAATCCTATGGTAATACGGCCAATAGGCTTGTCATCTTCAGTGATGTCAAAGTACACTTTGTGGGTAATTGGGGGGTTTTCGGGAAGTTCCTTGGCGGCAAAAGCTGATCCACTAAAGAAAAGCACCACACTGGCAAGAATAGCAAAGATTCCAAGATATTTCATGGCGTTGGTGAAGAAGAATGATGTAGTAATGGACGTGTTAAAAAAAGTGGACGACGCGCGGTCGCATTGTGGCGCGAACTGCCAGAAATAAGGTGTCTAGGCTATAACGTGAGTACGCAGTAGGCAGTAACGTTTATGCTGTGATGTTTATGCTATGACGTTTATGCTGTCACGCTTATCTGTGATGTTTACACTAGTGTATAGTCCTCAGGGGTCTACACGACTCTGGCCACTCTCTTATTAGTCCGCTTCTTCTGTACGTACACCTTCACCCGGATTCGCATCAATCGATCTTCCTCCAATTCGCCTCGCACTATTTTCTCGGTGCACCCTGTAATGGGGCAATCTTGGCTGCTCACCAAATGCGATATTATGGTTTGCTTTTCAAATGTATGTCTGCACCTTTTGGTGATGACAGGATCTACAAAGTAGTTTAAAGAAAGGGGGTCCTTGAGGGATATTTTTCCTCCCGACACTCTCAATTCTTCGTCCTCTTCATCATCGGGAATTGGGTCCTCTGGCCGAGCTATCACAAACATGACGTTCTTCAACTCGCGGTAGCTTGGGTTCTTACATAGATACGCCTGAAACCCACCGTGGTTCATGCTACTGGCGTTGTCGCGGTACTCGCGCGCGAACCGGTCGCTAAAATTGGTGCCACCATTCTCGCTAAAATCATCTACTGTCGCGAGCGACAATTCAGGTTCGGCCAAGTTACCCTGTTTAATTTCGGTCTTGGTATTGTCTATCAGATCACGGTATACTTGGAGCTCATACTGACTTTTGAGAAGCCCTTCAAGATTCCGGAGGTTCGCCTCAAGTACCTCATTCACGTCGAGGTTGCTTTCCCCAAGCATGTACTCGATGTACCGGTCGGAGTCCACGAGCACCATGTCCACAAGTTCCTGGATCTGCTTGTCAAGAGGGTTTTTAAAAGCGGTGATTTTTTCAAATTCACGGTTGATATCTCGATGGAGGGGCAAGTACCTTGGCACCACCACCTTCTCTTCTTCAACCACTGGTTTGGTCATAATTACTGTTGCACCAACTCTGATCTTCACGTCTACAAATTCTGCTCTCAAGAAAGTCGCGTCACGTGCCGACTCGTTCTATAAATATTTAGCGTCTATTTAATCATCTTCTGGTCCTCCCACAGAATCGTCGGGATTCATGCTGACATCTTCTCCTCCGTTGGGCTGACTCGATGCATTGGTGGTACTGGTGGTAGTGCTAGAATTGCTGGGAACACACCAGTTACGATGACAATGCCATGCTTTCATTTGACACTCTCGAGAGCAGTACTTGGTTCTTTTGCACCGACGGCACTTCAGAAACTCGCGTGGATAACGCTCCCATTTCCCACACTCGAGATTTCCACATTGTCTTACACAGCCTCTCAACTCGTTTCTGCGGCACGAGTTTCTCATAATCACCCCGGACCAGTAGTACATATCAGTACCGGTCAAAAAGGTGAACTTTTCCACTATTGGGAACAAACTTACTTTTTTGTATTCGATAAGAGAATCGTCTTGGTCTTCGTTTTTGTCATCGATATCAAAACCATCATAGTCGTCATAGTTCCATTTTTTAACCAAAAACTCTTTCTTTTCTTGACGTTTCAATATGATGGCCTGGACCAATTTTTTACTTTCAATGCAGGTGTACCTATTGAGTTTTTCATTGATTTGAAAAAGCTTGATATCTCTTTCCAAGTCATCAATAATCGACTCGCAGTTTATAATCGAGTCGTAAAGTTGATTAAGATAGTCCGAGTTCATGATTTCCCGATAAGACTCTGGAGGGATCGAATTGGGCTTGTCATCAAATTTTCCTCCCAACTCTTCATCTTGATAATTATTATCACATTCACCAAGACACGCAACATTGAGCTCCTCCACCTCCTCGTCTTCGTCGTCCTCGTCATCATCCTCGTCTTCAACTTCGGCATTCTCAGTCAAACAAGATTCCTTAGCTTTGTTGTACAACTCAAACTTGTCTTCTTCCAAGAAAAAGTTGTCGTCATTAATGGTGGAGCCAATGTCATCCAACATTTGGGGCGAGTTGGAGGCCGAAGGGTTGAATCGCTTCAAGCACGAGTTTTCCGAAGAATTGACGTTGTTATCTGCGAGAGCTTTACGAGACTTGGGGGTGATTTTGGGACGGGGACGGAGCTTAAATGCCAAATGTTTCTTAATACTCAACTTCATCTGTTTCTCCAAATAAATCTTGAGCTGCTTATCTCTTATGCTCATATCTATAATCAAATGGGTATTTTGGAGAACATCCTTGAGGTACGAGTACTTGGAAATATACGCCAAGAGCTGCAACGACCATACAATATCGTCGTCTCTGGGAATCACCACCCCGGTTTCAGTAAAGTTCCGCACTGCTATCTTAGAGTTGATCAATGTCTTGTTGGTCTCGTAATCTTGCAAACAAAGATTGGTCAAGAATTGGAGGTTGTTATCCATTTCGTAGTCATTATCATTAAAGAAGCGATCATCCAAGATCTCGAGTTCTTTTTCTTCCTTGAGCTTTTTCATAATATTGATAATCATGTACCGTCTTCTGACATCGTTGTTGATGGAGTTATTTTTGGTGTTGTTCATTAATGCAGCGTTTTGACTAATATAATCATTCCCGCGAGACTCTGCCTGCGCCGGACTGCTGCCGGCCACATTATCGTCCATGACGGGAATATTGAATGAATTGAATCTGATAAGCTTGAAAAGTTGGTCTACGGTAAAACTGTCATAGTCTTCATTGGTCAAATTGTTCACATGATTATTGTTGAAGTATGCTGGGAAGCCTGGGTTAGAAATACGGGTTGGTTCCATACCAGCAGCCAGTGGGGCTTGACGAGAAAAGTTTGAAATAGCTTGCAGTTGAAATGTCTGCGGTGTTTGAATATTATTATTAGTATTGTCGATAGGAGCATTAGGGACTGTCGGGAGTGGCTGCTGGGTAAAATTTGTATCATCTCGTCTTTCTTGGTTAATGGTTTGAGAGTTGGAAATGACTTGTGCTTGATCCGGTTGTGGATTGTGAATATGAAGATGCTGATGGTTCGTATGGTCTGGTTGAGGTTGGTTCTGATGCTGTTGTGCCCGTACAGGCGCCTGGTTGGTGTGGTTTTGATCATGATGATGAGCTTGATCCGCCTGTTGGTTTGGATGTGGGTGATTTTGCTGTTGATTTTGTACTGGTTGTTGAAAATGTCCTTGGCGATTCTGATGATGATGAGGTGGTTGCCTCGAGTTTGCATGAATAAATGTCCGCTCATGGAGAGATAAATAATTGTCCAAGACGGTGGCAATAATAGGTAAAATACCAGCTTTAACCACTTTCTGCCTAATTTTTTCGGTGCCTCTGGTCCCTACCAAGACCAAACATTGAAAGGCCAAGGTCCATTTCCAAGCGGTCAATAATTTCTTTTCACTATTGAAGATGTTATCATTCAAGTTATAAGTCGAGTTATGACACTCGTGAAGTATTTCAATGAGCCGTTCTATTCCACCATCAACACTGAGTGTTTCTCTGACCTTAGCCAGCGAGGAAACGAGGTAGGTGAGGTAGTTCAAAGAGTTGACTAACGGCTTATCTGATGTCACGTCCAAGGCTCGACGATCATAAAGACTGGTTGTTATGGTCACTGAGGCCTTGTTGGCCGAGATTGATCTGTAGTTGGATTCGCGCATCTAGACAAAGAATGTATGGTGTGACCTATGACAGAACAAAGTGATTCGATGATTTTCTTGATGAAATGAGATTCTCAAGCTGCTCTGAATGCCACACAAGTTTATGAACCTTAGATTTAGTAATATACCCCGAGTTTTGATGCAAATTAGTGTCACTGGTTATCCGTGACCCTTTTGTGTGTTTTCTCCTCAGTCAAATTTGTCGCCACTGGTCACGTGGAGTGCCGTTGGAGGTGGCGAAATGTCTTGCAAGGGCAGGTGTGACGGGAGGCGTTGGGAAGAGAAAGAGAGGGCAGGCCAGATACAGAGACGTGATGTAGGGATTCAGTGAAAAGGGCCTGTGTAGATACTGGCGTGGTGGCACATTCTGGTGGGTATGCTTTGCAGTTGGTTGGTATTGTGTCTGTGTAAGCCTGTTATTACAGAAATAAAAGATTGGCTGCCCTATTGGGAAATATTTGCGAGTAGTTTTAGAAAACGGCTTCAACACGGCCCAATTACGTTATAGGTATTGAAGAACATCAAATTCCGATGTAGTGTAATGGCTAGCACGGTTCGCTCTCACCGAGCAGATCCGGGTTCGATTCCCGGCATTGGAGTCTTTCTTTTTTTAAGTTTCACCAAGTCTTCTTTTAGATGAATCAATACCTGGATACTTTTGCTGGGAGGGCTTCTTGTGCAGGCTTAACACTTTTAAATCTGTGTTAGATCTTAATTAGACTGTGTTATTTTTTACGTGGTGCGACTGTGTTTTTACACACAATAGTATTTGATTATGTTTTTCAACGCAATGGCAATGAATTGTGTATATGATTGTGATGAATACGGGCCCGATCTATAACCATGAAGCAATCGGCAACCTTCTATTACTCTGTATTGTCATTTATATTTAAACTTTATGTTTCTGTCTATTTTCTAGACATTACTTTATCTGATTGAGATCGCGACTAGTTTTTCATGTAATTTATTGAATCAAATATGGTATCATATTTGCTTATATAGATTCTAAGGTTTATTCCTCTATGTCTAATAAATATGCATATAGTTTCTATTCATCTATGGATAATCTACTCTATGGTCTAATTTTTGTCTAATCTATCTAGTCTTTTCTAGTCTAATGCAATTTCAACTGCTTTTCCACGTTATACACAAGATTCATACTCTGCTCCATAAACATCAAGGTCAAGATCGAATGCGGACCAACTCTAAACAATTGGGCCCAGAATCCTTTGTACAATGCACTCAACCCCTCAAATCTAATCGTCTTTTGGAAACAGTCCAAGGGACCGCTGTACAAGTTACCCTTTTGATTGTAAAGTCTGGTTAATACGACGTCCCATGGATTCATTACTATGGCCACACCCAAGCCAGCCATAGATGAGGAAGCAAGATGAAGCCCAAGACTTTTATCAGCAATCAAATCGTAGTCAATAAGAAAGTTTTTCGTCAAGTTATACACTGGCAATTGGGCAGCCGAACCCGCACCTGTTCTCAAGGCTGCTGCGTCCACTCCTCGGTATAATCCCACAATACCTTCGGCCAGGTACACTTTCTTGAGCCCGTCCCACAATCCGCGGTAGTAAGTTTGTTGTCCTACAGAACCGCCCGAGGCTTTGTTGTACGACTGCATTCTGGTCTTGATCAAGAAGAACGGATTGGCAAGTACTGCACCAGCCACTCCACTAATTGTTCCTGCCAATACGTTAATCGATAGACGCTGTGGAATGATCTTGCCTTCTTCAAATATTGACGGTGCTAGGTACTTGGTAAGTTGGTATCTGGAGGCTTCGTAGAGTCCTACACGACAACCATTCAATCCGATCTGATAAACGTACCCCGACATAAGACCCTGTTGGAGTCCTCGGATTCCCTCATTCTTCAAGATGACGCCAAATGCCTGGAATGGGTTTCTGTACAATACTGGTGCATTTGCCGAGGATTTGGTCAACTCTCCCTGGAGCTGCATTCGGGTCTTGATAAGCTCGATCGGGTTGGTGAACGTCACTGCTCCACATGCGGCGATACCGCCAGCAATAAACGCACCGGTGGTAGTTACCTTCTCTGCCGCCGTCTTTTCTCGAGTACCACTAGTTCCTGACATCTGGTAGCTGGTGTAGTGGGAGTAGTAGCAGTAGTTGGACTTTTCACTCGGCCTGAACCGGGCGCCGGAAGCACGTGACCGACGATTGATCTCGTCATGAAAATACGCCAGTGATGGCAAATACAATAGTAAGCATGTGGCAACTCAGGATACCCTCTAAAGCCATTCGTTTGAACCGGATGTTGGCCACGCTGGCCAGCACTCCAAAGTACCAGGTCGGTACCACCATACACGGTTTCTCCATTGAGCAGGTAAAGCACATTCCCGAATTCTCATTGACGGCGGTGCATCTCAAGCATGGCCAAACGGGCTCGGAGCATCTTCATTTGGATCCGCAGAACGATACCAACAACGTGTTCCTGATTGGTTTCAAGACCAATCCGCCTGATGCCACCGGAGTTCCCCATATTTTGGAACATACCACTCTCTGTGGTTCTACCAAGTACCCAGTGAGAGACCCTTTCTTCAAGATGACCAACCGTTCACTCAGCAATTTCATGAATGCAATGACCGGACATGACTATACGTACTATCCATTTGCCACCACCAATGCTAAAGACTACGAGAACTTGATGGACGTCTACTTGTCGTCGGTTTTTGAGCCTTTATTACTGTACAACGACTTTATTCAAGAAGGCTGGAGACTTGAAAGTGAAGACCCTGCTAATCCCGACTCAAGCCTCCAATTCAAAGGTGTGGTTTACAACGAAATGAAAGGTCAAAATTCCAACTCGGCCTACTACTTCTACATCAAATTCTTGGAATCCATATACCCTTCGTTAAACAACTCGGGTGGAAACCCTGAGAGTATTGTTGATCTCAAGTGGAATGACTTGCGTGGATTCCACGCGCAAAACTACCAGCCTTCTAACTCCAAGATCTTTACTTATGGCTCTCTTCCGTTGTCAGGCCATCTCAAAAGATTGGACGAATACTTTAGCAAGTTTGCCAATAAGCCGCAACACAAGGGCGAAATCAAGTATCCGATTTTTGAGGAAAACAACGCATCGAACTCTATTACTCTTCCTGGTCCTATAGATACCATGAGCAGCAAGCCAGTCGACCAACAGTACAAAACGTCTATTACTTGGAACTTGGGCAATCCACTTGACGAGGCCAACCACTACGATGTCTTTAAATGGAAGATTTTAAGTTCTTTGCTCTGTGATGGCCACAACTCGCCTTTTTACCAGGAGTTGATTGAAACAGAGCTTGGTGAAGACTTCTCCCCTAACACCGGTTTCGATACTACCACTGCACTTGCCTCTTTCACGCTAGGCTTGAACAACTGTTCTTTGGGAACTGTTGCTACTTTGGAGTCCAAAATAGCCGACATTCTTGCCAAACATGTATTGCCCGAGCTTGCCAGCCCACAGTCCTCTTACCACGAAAGAATCGAAGCTATTTTGCACCAGATTGAGCTCAATTTGAAGAAACATAAGCCTGACTTTGGACTAGGCTTGTTGAATTCGATCTTGCCCAACTGGATCAACGATGTCGATCCGATTAAGCTACTTGAAGTGGAAGGTATTTTGACTCAGTTTAAAGACGACTACAAAAAGAACGGGCTCCAGGTGTTTCAACAACTCTTGGACAAGTCTGTGCTCAATCCAAATGCCCAGAAGTACGTTTTCACTATGGAACCTAAGGAGGACTTCAGTCAAAAGCTTATAGACGAAGAAAAGAGCAAGCTTGAGCTGAAAGTTAGCCAGCTTTCCAAGGAAGATTTGGCCAGAGTACATCTGGATGCGGCAAGTCTCGTTAAGCAACAACTAGAGGAGCAGGACGGAGACCTCTTGCCTAGTTTGTCCATGGACGATATTGCTGTGAAAGGAGACTTTTATCCACTCAACTACGGCAATGTAGGAGAAAAAACGCTCCAGACTAGAATTGTCGATACCAACGGGCTTTCTTATGCTTCGGCTGTCAAAGATGTGTCTTTCATAAGTCCAGAGTACTACAAATACTTGCCTTTATTCAGCTCGTGTTTAAGTAATTTGGCTGGTACTGAAAACACTCCAATCACCGAATTAGAAACCAAGATAGCTAGACTTACTGGAGGTATCAATCTCAGTTTCAGAACTGCCTGTGACCCATACGATATCACCAAGGCCAAATTACGGTTCACCATCAACGGTATGGCCCTTAAGGAGAACTCGCCCAAGATATACGAGCTTTGGCACGAGATCTTGACCCAAACCAAGCTAGACAATCTGAGCGTTGTAGTGGATAAACTCTACCAGTTGATCAAAAACATGGGACAGAACCAAATCAATTCTATAGCTGACCGTGGCCATTCATACGCTGGTGGAGTCAGTACTGCTAGTCTTACTCCCGTCAAATATGTCAATGATATAATGGGGGGTTTAAGCCAGGTGCAATTTATTATGGAAATGAATGCCAAGTTGGAAAAGCAAGGCAAGGAGTACTTGACGGAGGAAATCTTGCCTATATTGAGAGAGATCAAGAGCTTGGTTCTTGGAAACCAGCCGTTCAAGTACAGATTGGTGGGAGACCAGCAACTTGTGAACGAAAACATCAAACTATTAGAACAGTTTGACAAAAAGTTACAAGCATCATCTACATCCCAAAACGGTTTGACCCAATTAACCAATGACAAGTTTTCCAATTTGAATGAATTAAGCAACGCATTCAACAGGAACCAACTTGGAATCAATGTGGGCCAGAAAACGTTGGTGGACTTGCCATTCCAGGTTGGATATTCTTCGTTGGCACGTTTGGGAACGTACTATACCGATAAAGACGGAGCCAGCTTGCAAGTTCTTGCGCAGTTAATGTCGTTCAAGCACTTGCACTCTGTTATTCGTGAGTCTAATGGTGCATATGGCGGTGGACTTACGTACGATGGTCTTGGAGGAACGCTCAACTTTTACTCGTACAGAGACCCTAATGCCACCAAGTCGATCCAAGCATTCCAGGATTCGTTTACTTATGGCTTGGACAATCGCTGGGAAGACAAAGATTTGCAGCAGGCCAAATTGCGGATTTTCCAGAGCATCGATGCCCCAATGAATATTTCCAGCCAAGGATCCAGTGAGTTTTACGAAGGTATTACTGACGAAATGAGACAACAAAGAAGAGAAAACTTTTTGTCGGTAAACCAAGGTGATCTTGATCATGTAGTCACCAAATACTTGACCAACGAAGCACCAAGTCTGGTAACGGTTATTGGAGATAACCAGTTGCTCAAGGTGGACGACCTGTGGGCCATCAAGAAAATGAATGTAAATAAATGATAGAATATAGAAGAATCACTAGTATATAAAAGACCAAAATTAATAATATCACCAGCAGTATAAAAGTAGATAGTAATTAACAAGCAATGCTCAACATTATTAGGTGATTAATAATATAAGAGTATTTACTAAATGAATAAAATAAACGATCTCAAGTAGAATATTAGTACTTGGTAACATTATTTTTGAATACCATTTCTAGTTCTCTTGATTTTATGCAGTTCTTAGTAGGTCTTCAATTCTGGATCTCCATAAAAAGCTTGTAAAAGGTAAAACGAATAGTAGCAATGTACAAAGGATACTGAAATAAACCCTTGAAATAGTAATTCTACATTAATGGTAAATACTTTTATACTTGTAAATCTCCATAGCTCTTCTACTGGTAACTTATTTGATGTATAAAATACATAGGAGCTGGACTTTTGATTACCATTTCCGTTTAGTTTACCTAATACAACCCACAAATGGTGGTTTACAACTATACTATGATATCAGTTTATTGAAGATATATACAGGCAGAGCCATGGGCCATAGATGACTCTCATATGCTTATTTTTGTGGTTATTGGGGTTATTGTACTGATGTACTTAGGTTCTTTATTATACACGGTGCTTTCTCAAGAAGTCCTTTGGTGCCTGCTCCGGTATTCTTCTCTTCTTGTCTTCGGTGAACAAGCAATGTCTCTTGACTCGTGGATCGTACAAGATAAGGTTAAGACGGGGTTGGTGTCTAGGGATGTTGAACCACTTTTCGTAGCCGGACTTGGCTGCCGACACGAGTTTGACCATCGTGTGTGTGGACTTTGGTTTAGCCATGATGTATTGTCTAGTCTTCCTACTGTTCTTGGTTTGATTTGAACGGTGAAATTTCTCGCATTTTTCAAGGTCGACTGCCCAATGCGGCAGGATGCGGAGACTGCCCCCAGGTGCGCCGGCGCGGTGCGGCTTACGTAACCGCAACGCGTGAAAAGTTCGCTGTCACCAAAATGGACACGAATAAACCAAATCAACACAACCACCACAAGTACGGAACAGTATGAGATCGTTTATTGTATTTATAGGGTTATTTCTTGCATCGTTGGTCAGCGCATTGAACTTGGAAGTGCGTGCCACATCACACCCAGACCCGGTGTGTATCCGTGACTTTGTTCAGCAAGACAGTTTGGTTGTGATCAACATCAAAACCAACGGTAGAGTTGGCGATGGTCAAAAATTGGACTTGTATGTTGTTGACCTGTTAGGTAACGAATACAGCAAGAGAAGCAATGTTGCTGGTTCGATCAGAGTCGTTTTCAACAGTCACCACAGTGCTGCATTCGATATCTGTTTCACCAACACCATGGAAGGCCGTATTGCTGGGTATGCTGCACGTGAAGTCGAATTGGACATTGAAAGTGGTGCTGCTGCCAGAGACTGGAACGCTATCCAAACCACTGAGAAATTGAAGCCTAATGAGGTTGAGTTGCGTAGAATCGAAGAATTGACCGATGAAATCTACACCCAGTTGCAATACTTGAAAAACAGAGAAGAAAGAATGAGAGATACCAATGAGTCTACCAACTCGAGAGTCAAGTACTTTTCGACTGCTGTCATTATTGCGTTGGTTGGTTTGGGTGCTTGGCAAATCCAGTACTTGAGACACTACTTCAAGGTCAAGCACATTATTTAGACGAATTAGTCCAAATAAACTCAAAGAATCTAAAATTAGTAGAATTGATCCAGTATGAATAATACAGATACATTATTGTTAAATGTCGAAATAAAGCAGTTAGGGGAGAGTCCAAATTCATTATTTAGCTAGTCTTTAGTATGTGCATTAATAAGTCATTATTTAGTTAGTGTAGATGTGTGTTATTTTAGATGGAGTCGAAATGGTTGCGGAATATTTCTGCGTACTTGTAATTGCATGCACCATATTTCGCTCTTATTTCATCGGCCTTCTTACAGGTTTTGAATGCATCCTTGACAAATTCGCCTTGGGTGTCTGCTAGACTATAATCTTCCAACGTTATGTCAAGTAAGAACTCTAGCAGAAAGGTGGCCTTGAGCCATAGTTGCTTATTCGATTCAATCATCAAGTATGTCTCTTTATCGCTGATCACCTGCAAGATATTGTCCAAGTTTTGTCTTTGCCAGTTTCTACGTTTCCCGTTCACCAAAGGACTTCTATCAAGTGATAGATCCAACTCTACCGACTTGGTGATGTCCAAAAAGAGCATTGCGGCCAAATCTACCAACATCGCCTGTTCATAAAACTTGGGTATATGTCTTTCGGCTGCTGCCAAACATGAGTAGAATTCCTGCAAATATACAAATTCAATGGCGGTGAATTTGACGACAAGCTCCCTGACCAATGCCAGTGAGCACAAGTGTGGATTAGTGGATGAATGCTTGTGGCCCACTACAGAGCCATTGGTGAAGAAAACAGACCGGTAGTACACTAGGGAAATGAAGCGATATCGAGTAAGCATGGACTCGATGTTGTCGTTGGATTGAGGGCTCCAGTTTACCGGGAGCACGAATCGTTCGCGCAGGGCCTTATCGGCTTTGATAAAGTGCCGTTCGTGCTCGTAGCATGGAGTGGGCACCAGAAGACTGTGCTGACCCAAGCCGTTAAGCACGTATTCGGCCAAGCGGTCGTACCAGTAGTTTGGCTTGGAGTCTAGCTGGGTGAGAAGCAGATGCAATAGCGAGTCGTCCAAATGGTTCAATAGGTCTGTCCTGGTGTGGTGGGAACTGGCAAAATATGCCACCACGATGTCGTTTTGTTTTGTGAAGTGATTCCGGAGAGTCTGGGTAAAATTCAATGCAATGAGATCGTAGAGGATCTGGAAGAGTTCGTTATAGGTCGTGTAAATTAGGTGGTATGACGTGAAATGCGAGTTGATGTGGTTAGTTTGGTACTGGGAAGACTGATCGGCACAGTAGAATGCCCAATTCATAAGGAGCCAGAGACTGAACCGATGGCACAGTTCGGGATTAAGCTGTTTACTCAAGAGATCTTGGCCAAACACCGTGATGTTCTCCCATTTATGAAGCGGTTCGTCGAGCTTGGTCTTTTTGGCTACTGTTTCTTGCGGTTCTTCAGCCGGCCGTTTTAAGTTGTCAAACAATGCAAACGAGCTTTTGAGGCCGGAAACTTGGCCTTCCAATAGATATTCTTGGGGCGGCGAGTCCTCGTACTTTTTGAGTTCTTTCTCTATAGTGTTTTGCGAGTTGATAATGGTAATTTCGGGCTCGGAGTCGCTGATCTCGTCGTTCCATTCGCTAGGTTCTTTTATGGGAGAGGAATGGAAAAAGCTGGTGATTTTATGTTGTTTCGGCGGTGAAGCCTGGCCTGGCTTTTTATTGCTCTTCAGTTTTACAAACCGTGAACGCACCATAAAGTCACTGAGCCCCACAACTAGTCGTGAGTAAAGAAGCTGTACTACGGGATCAGTGTGGGAGGGGTCAAGATATAGTATCTGACAGTACTGTTTCAAAATCCATATGCTTCTATCTTTTAAAGGCGGTTTTAAAAGTGCATGAAAATAGTCATCATTAATGCCTTTGATATAATCTTCTGTGGTCGGTATGCCATCGATGTTTTTTGTGGTTCGATCTGCGCCTGGAATAAGTGCTGCCAACGTTATAAGGACGCGAATGACATTGTGAGACGGTAGTACCAAGTTGACAAAGCCCCCTTGTGATGCTTCGGCGTTCAATTTGAAGCTGGTTTCAAAGTACGTCAACAACTCATCGAACTGGCGAATGTTATTAAGATTAACCTTTTGGTCTAGTTGATTAAGCTCGGGAACAATGTGGTGTATAAAGTCCTCTTGCGAGTTTAGGTATGACGAGAGTTTGAATAAATTGTGGGTCATTGAAAAGCTTCCTAACCATGAGTAGGCCAGAAAAGGAGCCGAGCTGTGTCGCTAGATCTTCACTAATCCTAGACTGTTCACTAATCGGTGGATCCTAGGTTGTGAAAGGAATACTTTATTGATAATGCAGAGTGAAGAAGCCGACTGGCGTTTAATTGAGCTGTTAGAGTCTCAAATATTTTACTAAATGGCTGCGTTTGAGGAGATTTTTTTTTTTACAGCACCATCGTGACTCCAAAATAAACTTCGCGGCGCGAGTCCTCACAATATCTAAATCACCATGTCTGTAACGGTACGTTGATTACTTAGCTAAACGCAATAGTACTAACCATCAGTTTAACACCACCACAGGGCCATTCAAGGTCGAATTGAGTATTGTGGACACCCGTCAGTCCAAGCATGTGGAGAACTTCCTCATCCACTGTGCCAAGGGTTCGTACAACAACAACCAGCTCTTACGTTATATACCTCAGTTTATATTACAAACTGGTGATCCCACCAACACAGGTAAAGAATCCGCGGCCGCAAACCCAGCGCATGTTTACGGACACACACAAAAATGTTCCCCGCTTGAGATCAAAAGAGGATCGGTGATGTGTGTGAATAGCGCTGAGAACGACGGATTGGGGTCGCAGTTTTTTGTGGTGTTGGGGGATACGCACCACCAAGTGCTCGCCCAAGGAGACTATACACTTGTAGGAGAAATCATAGATGGCATGGAGTCGATCGAACGCGTTGAACGCGACCCGGAGTTGTCCGATCCCGCAAAGGCCAAGAAGAGCGGCAAGGTGCGCGGTAAATGGAAGACCCAGCCGTGGATCACGGATGTACATATTCACCACAACCCGTTTATTTAGAACGAGTCTAGTCCAACTCAGCTGCACTGAGCCCAATTCCACACCAACTTCTTATAGGTGGTGGTTAGTCCAACTCTCCTAGCTGGCCCAAGATCTCGCCAAAGTCTTTGATGGACACGTACGAGCCTGTCTTGGGTTTGGCCATATCGAAGTTGATGATGTTGCCGTGGGAATCGTTCGAACAGCAGCTGAGCATATCTATTAGTAGAGAGTCGCTAAAGGAGACGCGGCCATTGTCATTAGGGTCGAGATTAAGCGATGTTTTGACCGCTTTAAGGTCAGGAAGACTAAGTTTATAATCGAGTACTGATGCCTTGGGCATATTGTCATTAGAAGACGCAGCGGCAACAAAGAGTTTCCAGCTGTCGTAGATATGGTTGTGGTTGTTTCGCATTTTTACCAACTTGGTGACATTGCGGAGCAACTTGTCGATGTCCACGATATCAATGAGATCATCGCAGCTGGTCGCGGCATTGGCACTTATAGTATACGCCTTGAACAAATTGATTGTAGTGTACTGTTTGACATTTGTCGGATCGAACTTTAATCCCGCCACCGGCTGGATAAACCCATAGTAGTACTCTATACATTGTGCTATATCGCGAGTGAAGCACTCATGTATTTGGAGCCTGTTGAATAAATCAACCAACTGGTTTAAAAAAAAGTCGGGGTTGGACTCTGTCAACTCACTATATATCTCGAGAATCTCATCTTCGATCTTGGTATCAGGTTCCTCGTACGCCTTGGATGCAAACCCTTCATTTCTTTTGGAGCGAGCCATGATTAGAAATATACTTTTTTTTTTTATCTCTACTACTATTTTTTCTGTTATCGATGCAATCGCCTTCAATCAAGACTACGCTTACGGAGCACAAAGTTGCCAGAGCCCCATGCAGAATCATGTTCAAAAATGAACACGAACAGCCATCGGGGTCGTTCAAGCTTCGGGGTATCGGATACTTGATCCAAACCGCTATCGCCGAAGCCTCGCTGGAGCTGGACTTGCAGGTCGAGGTGTTTTCGTCCTCGGGGGGCAATGCCGGATTGGCTGCTGCGTACTCTAGTAAATTCTACAACGTCAAGTGCACTGTGGTGTTACCCGTAACTACAAAACAGGTGGTTATTGATGCTCTTGAACGCCTAGGGGCTACAGTACTTGTCCATGGCAAGCATTGGGGGGAGGCCGACGAGTATTTGCGCACGGTTGTAATGGCCGCGGTGCCACCAACCACGCGCCCGGTCTACTGCCATCCTTTTGACAACCCAATGCTTTGGGACGGGCATGCGGCATTAATTGATGAGGTGGTGAGCGAAATGGGCCTGGACGCCGCCAGTATCAAGGGTGTGGTGTGTAGTGTCGGTGGCGGCGGGCTATACAACGGGGTGATGAACGGGCTTGCTCGGAATGGGTTGCAAAATGTGCCGGTGTTGGCGGTGGAAACGGTGCAGACACCTTCATTTAGCGAGGCGGTCACGGCCGGCAAAGTGGTAATGCTTTCCTCCATCAATACGCTCGCTACGTCGCTAGCATCTCCGTATTTGTCGCAGCGCTCGCTAGACAATTACCGTGCAGGCACCACTACCGTCAGAACCGTAGATGATCTCGAGGCAGTAGAGGCCGTATTGGCCCATTACGACGCTACCGGTATAGCTGTGGAGCCTGCCTGTGGAGCGCTGCTCACTTTTGCGTACAAACAACCTCAAAGATTAGCGGAGGTGTTTGACTTGAAGCCCGCCGACACCGTCTTGGTGGTGGTGTGCGGAGGATCTGGGGTCAATACCAAGGTTATTTCTGATTATCGTAAACTAGTAAACAAGTATTAGAGATGCTACATAGTGCATAGTATATAGTAAACAGAAACTAAGATAAGTATAGATCGTTTTTAATATGAATAAAATTTGTGTTTGAAAACGGCAACTATAATCAGATCGGTATCGATAAACATAAAGTGTGGGGTCGCACTATCACAAGCCAAAGTCTGAGTGAGCTCTACCACTCTTCAACGGTCTGGGTCTTAAATTCAAAGCATACAAGTGCTTTGCCGCCTCCACTCGTACATTCCAGCACCCCTCTTGCTCTGCTTGCTCTACTTGCTCTACACCCTCCAGCTATTTCGTTGAGCTACTCCCTCGTGCGCTTAAGCCTCTTTCCGAAAAAGTAAATTGTCATGTACAAATTCACAGCACCGACCAGGATTGATGAATACTATTTGGTTCATATTTGTTTATCTTTATTCATATTAATATTTATTATAATCAATGTCCAGATCTCCCAATGTCAGCTGGATTCCCTACATGAAGTCATCCAACACTTCCAGCGCAACTTTGGAGCACCAGGACAAGAACGCCGATAAGAAGCACGAGCTAAGCGATCCCAAAGACGAACCAAAAGACACAAAGGATGCTGGAACCAATACCAAAGGTTCCAAAAAACGTCGTTTCAGCACCAAATCAATCCAACCCAAGTCCTCGACCACTTCTTTGACGTCCATGGGTACCGGAAACTGGCTCGGGTGGGCAAAGACAGCGCCAAACGACACTCAAAACAGCATGGAAGACAAGGATGACAATGAAGATGAAGACAACGATGATGATGAGTATGACGACTATGGCGGCAATAACGATAATGCCGATAATGAAGCAGATAATGAAGGAGACAAGAGCCGCAAGAAGAGTGGCTCGTGGACGTTTTGGAACAACAACGAAATGGACACCAGTGGCAACAGCAATGGAAATAACCACAATAACCACAAAGACAAAATCACCAGTATTGCCAATACCATCGTAAACTCGACCCCGTCCATTCCTACCAAGCAGGATCTTTCAGGAGACGGAACGGGCCACAGAAAAGCCGATAAGGCCAACGAAGACGATGGGTCGCCACCGTCGGAGTCTTCGCTGGGCCAGGACGATGCGGTATTGTACAAGCCACACGATAAATCGTCTCAGTTCAACCAAATCAACACCCACAAGAACGAGAACTTGAGGGAAAACATCATTGTTCCCGACTGGAACCTGTGTCTTCCCGCCCAGTCTTCCAGCACTTTCAACTCGTCCATCACGTCGTCGATATTCGGCAACTTCTCGACTTCCAACACCAACAATAACCAAAGCACGACCGTGGATCTCAAAAACTGGCGCAACTTCTTGAGCCAGTTGTCGTCCAAGCTTGGATTCAGTTCTGGATCTTTGGCCAGTGTGGTGACGCCCGAAGAAGACAATGACGACAAAACACCACAGGAATCGATGGAAAGAGAGTTCAATTTGGTCTACGAGAAAACGTACCGGCTTTACGGAAAGTCGCTCCAGAAATTGCCGGCTCACAAACGAGCTTGTTTGCCAAACTATAATCGTGCCTATAGTGCTGGGCGGACATCTAAGAACCAATTGGAGGACGATAGCAAAGATCCCAACTCCATTACGATCTCCAACGATCCTCTTGGGAACCTCATTATAAACCAGCGTCCGTCGCTGCAACTGCACCAGCCCACCATGGTATCGCAAAATGCAAGTCCCTTGAAACGGATACGAAAGATCTTGATTATCGGAGTGCATGGTTTCTTTCCCACCCGTATGATCAGACCAATTATAGGTACGCCAAAGGGGACTTCGCTCAAGTTTGCCAATGAAGCTGAAAAGAGCGTTATTCGGTACTGTCTCGAAAACAACATGATCACCGAAGACGACACCAATAGTGTTAGCATACAAAAAATAGCCCTTGAGAAGGAAGGCAAGATCTTTGACCGAGTCGATTTCTTCACCAAGATCTTGGAAAAATGGCTGGACGAATTGAACGATAGCGACTTTATCTTTATTGCATCACACTCACAGGGATGCGTGGTATCGATTATCCTCTTGGCCAAGCTTATAAGTATGGGTATTCTCAAAAACCCAACTGCCAAGCGGATCGGGATCCTTGGAATGGCCGGCATTAATAATGGCCCGTTCTACGGAATCGACAAGTCGTTCTTGATGAAAGCGTACTCTGCCATTGAACACGAGTCGCTAGCTGAATTGTTTGAGTTTACCAAGTTTGACAGCAAGCAGTCTTTGGTGTATAAGGAATCGGTGCAGATGATAGTCAACGCCAATGTTAAACTCTGTTTCATTGGGTCTATTAATGATCAGTTGGTACCGTTATACTCGGCATTGGCGTCGCACATCTACCATCCCAACATTTATAGAGCATGTTACATTGACCATTCGTCACAAACGCCGTTGTTTATCCAGAAGTTGGTGTCTTTATGCTGTCAGCTACAGAACTTGGGATATTTCGACAACAATGTTCTCAAGGAATTAAGTACTTCTTTGACTGGTCTGATGACCGGAGGAGGTCATTCCAAGATCTACAATGATGGTAAGGTGTACGATTTGGGGATCAAGTTTATATTGGATACCGATGATATTGTGATTCCTGCGGCTTCCAGCAATGCCCGAGGCAAATCAAACGAGACATTACCTTCGATTCCCAGCGAGCTGTTGGTGACCACTGGTTATGGAACCTATGGCACTGAAGGCTCTACCGAAACAGTAATGCCGGTGACCAACCAAGTATATATAAGAGAGTATAACGTGGGCAAGATCGGCACCAATCCGTTCATCTTGCCGTGGTGTTTGCGGGGTCTATTATTCAACATTGAAAAGAACTGGCCCAATAACAGCAAGCTCTTGGTGGTGGAAAACGGTAAGGATTTGGGTCGTAATGGGTACGACGAGATCAACGAGTTGTACGATCTGTTTGAGAGCTGGAAGCCTGATTCCAAGGTGTTGAAGGAGTTGAAGTTTAGGTTGAATGGGTTGAGGGCGAGTAAACTATAAGTCTAATTATAATTATACGGGATCACTAACTTCGCAGTATCCTCGTTCAGTTACTGATTAGAGAATAAAGAAACCTGAGAACTCAGGGGAATATGCATAGTATATATAGCTGCGTAAATACATAGGCATCATACATTTACGATCGTTGCGACGTTGAGACGATAGATCTAGCAATTTATTTTGAGTGCTCAATGAATTTTTCGCGCTAACTACTGCGGGTTTGTTAGGAGGAGGTGTGGGACTGGTACTGGTACTACATACCATCTAGATTAGGAGTTTAGTAGTGTGAAGCAATTGTTGGCGGAGAAGTATCAACTACGGATCATACCCCACGCCATCCTCTCGAGTTTTTTGTTACTTCCGCTCATATTGGTATTATTTGACATTAAGCTAAATTTAGCTAATTTGATGCGATTAGTTAGTAAGAATTGGAAGATCGGACGGAACTGAGTGCCAATAAACTATTTTCTTCTTTACGAAGGGACCGGCCACTTGCGGATTCAATGTGGGTGTTTGAGACAAGTGCGGCAGCGAAAATCAAAGCCCAGATGGTTCAAAGCACGCTGCGAAAGCAACACCACACCAAAGGCACAAACAATCAACTAATCGCTGGACGAAAAGAGTAAATAGGATGGTATTCGAGACCACTGCATTTAGTTCCTTCTTCTGCTTCCTCTCCTCTTTTTCCTCTCCTTATCTCTCCCTTCTTCTCCCCTTCTCCTTTCCTCTTCCTTCCTCTTTCTTCGTCTTCCACTTCTCTGGCTTCGCACACACGCGCGTCTATTTGTTATTTATCACCACACTTTGCAGCAAAGCACAGTCCACAACGGAATATACACCACTACTCACGGTATGAGCTTTCTGGTGGATAGCCTGGTAGAAACCGATCCTACATCGGTGCTGACCAGCGGCTCATTCACTCCGCCTGGCTCTCTGTCCGATAAACACACATTTGATCGGTTCTGCTCGTCAGTATTCACCGTCACACAGCTTAATGAACTGTTGTCGGTTTCCATCCAACAATTGGTATCGCTAGTGTCCTACTATGCAACTACACTAGATAATGCCGCCGCCTACTCCGTATGGTCAAGATTATTCGTTTATATCAAGCTCTTTGCGCCATCACACTTGCATCTACTACACTTGCCCTTTGCCGTCAGTCGCTGGCTACCTTACTTGGACTCTGTGATACAAAGTTGGTCCTCCGACGGCTGGTGTGCTCAAGATATTGAATCACTATACACCTTGTCGCAAATGGGTCTTTCTGCTCGTGATATCCGCCTGCAAATGCCGTCCGCCCCACTAACTTCGGTGGCAGATGCTGTCGACAACCTTGAGTTTTGTAGCTGGACTGCTTCCGAAATCAGTATATTGAAGTCCTTAACCTCGGCGTCATTGCACACTGCCCACGATTTGATACCCTGTCGACTGCTGTCAGATATCGAAAAGGCGTGGCGTGAAATACTGAATGAGGGTGAATCGCCTGAGTCTCTCGCCTCCTCACAGTACGGTTCTCGCCTACACAAATGCATGGAGTCGGACTTGACTGCTGCCAATCTCTGCCAAACGTTCCCGTTAATTCCAATCGAGTCCATTGTGGCTCATCTCCGTACTAAATTACCGGCTGAGCTTACGCTTGGTGAAAAACACGCCTTGAAAAGCTCCATAACTAATGGCGATACCATAGAAAAGGTCTACTATAACCTACCATGCAGAAGCAAGGAATATCTTGACACCAAGTACAAAGAAATGGAGTACGTGTCGTCACGTAAAACCAAATTCAAAAATCTTGAAGAACGGCTCTTGTATGAGGCCAAATGGGTGATGTTCACTAGTGGAGATTCTACACAAGGTCGAAGCCGTAGAAGAAAGCACCATGATCTTGATTTACTAGAAAGAGACTTGGTCAAACGAGTCAATACCAAAAAGATCAAGGTCGAACTAAGTCCCGAAGAATTGGCCGAAAGGGCCCGCCGTAAACAGTTGCGTGAAAAATTACTCGAGGAGAAACGTGAACAAAACCGGTTAAAAAGAGAACTTAGAAAGGCCGAAAAACCCATCACCAAGAAGAGCGGTCCCAATGCTATGTTGCTAGATCTTTTGAATGGCTCTGAACATTTCCAGTCAGTAATAGGAGACAAGCAAAAAGTGGCAGATGGCCAGAAAAGACGCAGAGTGCAGGCTGACCACTATCAGCCAGAGTACGAGACCAAAACGGTCCTTAAAGCTCGACCTCGTGAATTGCAAAAGAAAGAGTTGATAAGAAAAACCAAAGAAGCAAAATCAAAACAGGCAAAAGCCAAAGAGGAATCAAAAAAGAAAAAGAAGCATTCTCCACAGTTAAAGAAGGAAATAGTTCCACAAGCCGCTAAACGAGAAACAGTGAAATCTGCCAAGAAGGAATTAGTCCAATCTGCCAAGGAACTGGTTGACGATCTGGATCATACACCCACGAAATCAGAAGACGAAGTAGAAGATCAAGTATCTCCTTTCGATCCTACGAGTATCAATGCAGACACCCAAGTTCCTCTTCACGGTCGTCAATTGTTCGAACCCGGTTTCTATCAAAATGAACCCGAGATTTGTCCGTTGAATTATTCTGAAGGCATTTCAAATGATATCCCAGTCATCGATGACTTGGCAGCCCTGATTATCGAGGCACACCATAAAAACTACAGATCATTGCCTATTTCATTCCCACCATTGCACAACACAGACGAGTCTACTACTGATCCCAGAAATAAAGTGTATGTCCGGTTCCTCGTACATCCCAGACATTGTGAGCTGTTTGTTCTTGCTGCTCCAAAAAGCAACGAGTTGGATCCCATATATGAAATCATCAAGTTGTTCATGATTCATTATACCCTTTATTTCTCACATTCAGAATCAATTAAAAAAATAATTAATCAGGATTACTGTGAAGCCGTGGAAAATTCCGTGGATATAAACGATTTCAGCAAGTTCATGTTTGTCATTGACAAATGGAATAGTTTGATGTTGCACTTGAGCCCGAATGAACAAGAGCTTGCCTATCTAAAGCAGAAAGATAGCGACATCAATTGCCAAATTAGACAGTTTTTGGGGCAAGAAGAAATCAAAGTGCCTTCCATCGAAGACTTGAAGCTCGAAGTGTTTTATAAAGAGATCATTCTCGAAGATGTCAGTCCCACTTTTAATCTTATAGACCTGTCTGGTGACTACATTGAAGAGCTTCAGTCTAAGGATGGTGTTGAGACACCCACCACGGTGTCTCGCATGATGACTGATCTAAAACCAGCCGAGTATCGGTCTTGTTTCTTCGCCAGACTCCTCAAAATGACAAGTGTCTCGAGATTTACGATGCAGCAGATTCTTTTGCGAGTTTATTCTAGAGTAGTATCTACTGACTCAAAGAAATTGAGGTCATACAAAGCGTTCACCGCTGAAGTATACGGAGAGTTATTGCCATCTTTCACGAGCGAAGTGTTGGAGAAAGTTCAACTTAAACCCAATCAAAAGTTTTACGACTTGGGTTCGGGTGTAGGAAATACCACCTTTCAGGCAAGTTTGGAATTCGGCGCAAAAGTAAGTGGAGGCTGTGAACTTATGGATCATGCTTCGAAGCTAACTAAATTGCAGCAGGAGTTGTTGCAGAAACACTTGGCAGTTTTGGGACTCAAAAGACTTGAGCTCAATTTCGCGTTGCTGCAGAGCTTTGTCAATAATGAACTGGTCAGATCTAATGTGCTAGATTGCGATGTACTCATAATCAATAATTATCTATTCGACGTCAATTTGAATACCGACGTTGGCAAGCTTTTGTATGGACTTCGACCCGGTACTAAAATCATCAGTTTGCGCAACTTTATCCGGCCTCGGTATAAAGCTACTGGCGATACTATTTTTGATAGGCTTAAGGTGGAAATGCATGAGATGAGCGACTTTTTGTCCGTCAGTTGGACCGCCAATAAGGTGCCATACTATATTTCAACCGTACAAGAACACATCTTGCCTGAATATTTGCGTAGGGATGAAACTCCCGACGGTTTCGCTACAGAGATTAAGCTAGAAGAAAATGACAAATACGGCAATCATACCACCGTTGTCACTCATTAATACCTGTCACGCATTAGATTGCTTGGTATAAGACATATGTCATGTATATTATATTGTATATTACAAAGCTGTTCCATTATTATATTACAAAACTATGAAGGTGATCATGCCTTCGATCTTTTGGCCCTTCCATCTGGATCTTCATTTCCTCTTTTGACACCTATGGCAGAAGGTTCCACCGAGCCCGGCCGAGAACTGGCGGTTGAGTTACTCGATTGTTTTATTTTCTTCTTGGCACCACCTTCGAGTTCTCTTGTTATGGCCAATAATAACGTGTTGATTCTTCTACCAATCTCCTGGGCGGTTCTAGATAACATGTACCAATCGAATTTAAACAAGTCGCTATTGGTGATTTCTTCTTTGACTTTTTCTGACAAATCTTCACTGAATAATCCGTACTTGTGAACGCAACATAAAATGAATCTGTCCTCAATCTTTGAATAAACTCTCTTGGAATTATTGGGAGGGTACTGGATCCTCAAATCTTCCATAGGATCATGCAATCCTTCCATTTTAAATGCAAGTAGCTTTTGCTGATTCATTAACTTGCTGAACTTCTTCTCGCTGGATTCTATCTGAGTCAAGTACTTCTCGTAACCCTCGATTTGCTTGTACGACGACCAAAACTTTTTCAGATATTTTTCGGTTTCCTCTTTAGTTTTATTTCCCAAAGCTTTGGATATGTTTTCAAGGTCATTGCGTCCAAATTTCGCAGAAGCATGGATAAAATTGGTGAAGTCTCTTCTGGTCCAAGAATGGAAACTTTCGCTCAATAGCTTCTCTTTGAGCTCGTGCTCTTCTGGGGTGAGCGGAACCACAGTGTCTACCCTTTGTTGTTCCTTTGCTCGCCTTTCATCTCGTGAGACTTCCGATTTAAATTCATCAGCCAAAAATTCTTCGTCACTGTCTCCAAAATCGTACACAGTGAATCTGTATCCTATTTCTTTTTTGAATCCCAACTGTTCACGTTCTAGTAATTCAGGCAATCCGGGTGGAAAGAACTGGTGATCTTGGACATTGTAAGCCTTTGGTGCTTTGAGTTTGAATTGCGAAGAGCGAGAGTTATTGGCAGACGGTGTTTTTAACACGTCCTTGTAATAATTATCAATAGAATACACGTTCTCTTTTCTTTCTCTTTTACTGGGGTTGATCCAGGAAAACCCAAGCCCTGAGGAGGTGCTTTTCTTGGCAAAGTTTTGTCCGTTCCATTCATAAGTTGACGAGTCAGAAGTGAAATTTTGGAGATCATCAAGTCCTAGCTTGTTGAATTTTTCATTAAGATTGGCAGTTTTGGCCGCACCCTTCCTCAAGATTTCTTCAATGTCGTCGTCCAACATGTCATCTCCCTTAGTGCTCTCAAACACCTTTTTGGCACCATGCTGGATCATGCCGATCAAATCGTCCTTATTATTTCCGATCCCGGTATTGGAAGCGTTGTTTCTGCCTTGTTGTATAACTAACTGGTCGAGTCTCAATTTCTGGGCTGCTCTTTCCAACACTTTCTCCTCAATTGCATTTTCAGTCACGAATCGGTAGACCTTGACTTGCTTCTTCTGGCCAATTCTATGTGCTCTATCCATGGCTTGTAAGTCTGCCTGCGGGTTCCAGTCAGAGTCAAACAATATCACAATATCGGCCAGGGTCAAATTAATACCCAATCCACCGGCTCTGGTCGTCAACAAAAAGATGAATTTGTCGGAATCGGGTTCATTGTACTGGTCTATGGCTTCGATTCTGTCTTCATGGGATGTAGATCCATCGATACGGGAGTACTCGTAATCTCTGAAATAACAATAATCTTCCAAAATATCAAGTAATCTCGACATTTGACTGAAGATCAATACTCGAGATCCTTCGGCCTTGAACTTCTTCAACATCTTATCCAAAATAATCATTTTACCGGCATTGAATACTAAATGCTCATCGGTAGTAAATGGGGGTCCTGGTTCGGCTCCATCAAACAAGTATGGATGGTTACAGCACTTTCTTAGTTGCATAACGATATTGAGCAATCTTGTTTTTCCTTCTCTTTTCCCCACGGCACCGTTTACAGCGTCGATATCTTTATCCAAAAGTTTTTTGTACCAATCGACTTGCATATCAGTCATCCCAATGTATACATTGGTTTCGATCTTGGGTAGCAATGACTTTTCTACATCTGCCTTGACTCTACGAAGTAAAAATGGAGAAAGAAGTTGGTGGAGTTGTTGAACAACTTTGTCTTGATCTTTTTCCTCTTCCGATTGGTTCTGGTTTTCAAACCATTCGTCAAATACTTCCGACTCTCCGAATACATCCGGCAACAAGAAGTTGAGCAATGCCCATAATTCGTGGAGATTATTTTGTAGTGGTGTTCCTGTTATCAACAACCGGTTTTTAGAATAGAATAAACGGATGATTTGACTCAAGGAACTGTCTTCGTTTTTGATTCTGTGGGCTTCATCCACTACGATGTACTCCCAGCGAAACTTTTTCAAATGGGCCTTTTCACGTATAACCATCTCGAATGAAGTGATCAAGACGTCGAAATCGGCCTCTAGCAATCTATTCTGAATGATCTCTTGTCTATTTTCTTTGGTTCCCTGCAACACCACCACATTGACTTCTGGGGTCCACTTGGCAAACTCTCTTCTCCAGTTATCCAAAGTCGATTTGGGCACAATGACGATAAACGGACCGTCCACCTTTTTAATGTACCGAAGATATCCAAGAAACGAGATGGTCTGAAGGGTTTTACCAAGCCCCATTTCATCGGCCAAGATTCCACTAAGTCGATTCTCGTAAAGCGATATCAACCAATTGAGACCCTGTATTTGGTACTCACGAAGCTTACCCTCTTGGATATATGCTGGAGACTCGGTCAAAAAAGTCAGCTGAGGTCCTGAATCGGGATGCTCTTCGTCCAGTAACAACTCGGCGTCTTCTTCCTTTTCTGTTTTCCTTCTACGGCTGTTCTTCTTGGCCTTTTTGGTGGACTCGGTAAACGATGTTTTGCCGTCAATTTCTCTGATTTTGCGTTTGAACAGAGCATCTTTGGACGCGTTGAGATTGATGAAATGGCGGAACAAAGGCGTCAAATTAAGTAGGTATTTGAATCGAATAGTGGCGTCGTCTACATCATTCTGCTTTGCTGTTTTGGGATCGGTATCCAAAAGGAACCGAGCTTTTCTTGCTGTTGTACTTTTGCCTGGGGTAATTGGGGCTGCCGCTGGAGTGTCTTGTTGCAGTTCCGATGCTTCAGATTCAGGATCAGATTCCGGCTCTGGTTGTGAGGCTTTTTTGCCGTTTCGACTGCGCAGCGCTCTCATGGTGAATATCGATTCAGTGGATCTACTGAAACCTACTTTCGTTTGCTTTTTGGAGATGGAGATAATTTAAAAAACAAATCCAATCCGAAAAATGCGGCCAAAACAAAATGAGATTTTGGCACAATAACGAAAAAATAATCGGCTGCGAATAAATCGATAAATGCCGAGAGATGCTGGAAAGCGAGAATATAGTCGTTTGGGAAATAGTGGGCACATATGTACTTGAAATGGAGAGAATTGTCCAGGGAAAAATGGAGATACCTTAGGCTAGAACATAGAAACGGATCAGGATCATTGGCGACGCAAGTCGTTGGCTGCGAAATCCACAATTACTGTTTTTTGCGTCATCCGTGATCACGGTTCACATATCCGATGGACACGCTAGTTACATAGAGATACGCATGGAGGTGAAAGGCTATGTACCAGCCAATGTGGGTGTTTCGCTAAAGTTTGCAGTATTGTGTAATTTAGTCTGCGAATTCATTATTTGCCATTTCTTGTAATAATTTTGTATTTTTGTGAACGTACTTAGTTCAGTCTATTCTAATATACTCCAGTCTATCGCACCTACACTCTTCAGCTCAAGCCACTGGTTGCACTTTTTAAACACCTGCAGCTCAAAGAATCCTCGACGAGCAGAGAGGGGAGATGGATGAACGGTACTAAGAACCAAAAACCGATGGTCCTTGGCCAACCGGGCATCTACTTTGGTCACCCGGGTCTGCGCTGGTGTACCCCATGCCATAATTACAAACCCTTTAGTGCTTTTGTGGTACTCTACGGCCACTTTGATTACCTGCTCCGTAAACGTTTCCCAGCCTCTCTTTGCGTGGCTGTTGGCTTGGTGGCATTCCACTGTCAAGACAGCATTAAGCATCAACACACCCTGCTTGGCCCACTTTGTCAAGTTGCCTCCACCAGGATTCCCAGCCCGCACCAATTCTTTGTAGTCGGGAATCTTGAAATCGGGATAGTCAATTTTGATAGTCTTGTATATATTTACAAGTGACGGCGGCGGTCTTGTTGGTTCAAGCACCGAGAACGCCAACCCATGGGCTTGGTTGTGGTTGTGGTACGGATCTTGTCCCAAAATCAAACATTTGATGTCAGGCAATGGCGTGTAGTGGGACCACGAGTAGATGTCCTGTGGTTTGGGAAACACAGTCTTGGATTCCTGAGATTTGAGAAATTTTTTGAGCGAGATGAAGTATGGTTTGGTGAGTTCACCGTGGAGGTATGCTAGCCATGAATCGTGAAGGGTGTTGATCTCAAGCTCAAGAAGCTCGCGGTGTTCGGCCAGAAGCGTACTGACCCATTTACTTTTGTCGAATCCGAGCTTACCCAGTGACTTTTTGGTGTCACCCAGTGGACTTTTTTCTACGCACTCATCTTCTTTGGACGGTTTGGACTCTATAGTCTTGGACTCAGTCACAGTCTCAGTCACAGTCTTGATGTCGTCGGTCTGGCTGACACTCTCTATACTGACTGGCGCTTGGTCTTCTTTCTCTTTTCCGGCGCTTCCCCTCGCGAAGAAATCAGTAATCAATCTCTTGCGATCACCGCCCTCGCCGTCGTTTTTTCGTTTGTGCATCACTGGCAGCTTGTTGTACTTGTTCTCACTTTGATGATATACGCGTTTTCTACGTGTGTTTACCTTATTTACATAAATCTATTTGTTTGTCTAATTTTAAAACAACTTGGTGAACCCATACGGATACCACAGTTCTTTTCGCAAGTACATACTGGTAAGACAACTGTACAACAAGTATAGCACCACATTGAAGGCCACCATGAGCAATGCTTTGGTGGATTCGCGGCTGATTTTGCTGGTGGCGGTCACCTTGTACGCGCCAATGTAGATCATCGTAAGAAGAGTGATGGCAAGGGCAAGGTAATTGGCTCCCACAAGAACAATCTCAACTCCAAATTGGTACGTGGTTCCTCCACTGATGTAGATTAACTCGTTTTTGTCATTTCTAGCAAGAAACGGTACGCCCTCAGACACCGTAAACTGGTATCCTCCCAAGAAGGTAAGCGTGAGAAGTATGATCAAAATGGCCCATCCTGTTCTTCTTTCGCGGGTCAAAAACTGAGGGCCCTTTTTCTTGAGCACCATGATGGCCAAGAACGTTCCAATAAATGTCTTGGCAAACTTTGTGGTGGGATCCTGGGCGTGGATGGTGATACTCTTTTGCAAAAGATCGGTCAAGAAGCGTGCTAGTTCCATGATTTGTTCATCAACAGGCGCAATGGGCACCTTGAAATCGTAGTGGCCTGCAGTGACAAGCGACCTACCATTGTCAAAGTCGGCGGTATCCGAAGGAGGAACCAATCTAACTAACGGAACGGAATCGACCCCTGCGGCAGTAAAGATTTCAATGTTTTCGCGATCAATTACATCCACGTTTGCGATGTAGAGCATGTTTGTGTGGGCGTAGTCGGAGAACCACGACGATGCCACGGTGCCGACGATGTGGGGCAAATCGTGACAGATTTCACATTCGTGTCTAGGGTCTGTTGATGTGAGAATAAGCAATGTATAGTAGTCTCTCGGACCGTCAAAGAGCGAAAGATCTCCGTTGTTGACGGGTATGATGCGGGTAGGGTGCTCGAAGGTGGCGTCTAAAAGACGCTCGATTTGGGCACTTGAGGTTGCAACAGCAGCATCAAGGCTGAAAAAAAGCAAGCTAACGACTAGCAGCACCCAATGGCTCCAACCAACCATGATAATAGTAGTGGTAAATAAGCGTTAAATTGAGCGTGAAACTTGTTTCGCGCGAAAGTTTTCAGAGACGACATTAGGACTTATTGATCAATGCACCAAATGGCTACAGGAGGTGAGTAGCCATGGTCAGTCACGATTAGTTATCTGGCGGTATAGAGTGCTGTCAAAGAGCGCTGTCAAAGAATGTGCATGTAGTTGTAGCGTCGGATAGTGAGAGCCTAGGGAGCCTAGGATAAACAAGCCTACAACTAGCGAGCCTGCGATTAGCGAGCCTAGATTAGCGAGCCTAATAAATGCGAACTGGGTAATTAGCGACGGATAACAAACTATGCCGCCATACTATCTAACCACTTATTTACAGCATATATCGTGTTTGTCATCAGCTCTATACCCAACACTCTAGTAGACCTGCTTTTTTCTCCTACTCAACCCAACTATTTCATCTCGCCTCAAAACCGTTGCAATATATCTTTTCCTTGTTACACTTTCAAATTTTTTACAACCAGTTTACAGCCATTTTACAGCCATTTTACAGCCATTTTACAACCATTTTACAACCATTTTACAGCCATTTTACAGCCATTTTACAGCCATTTTACAGCCATTTTACAGCCATTTTACAGCCATTTTACAGCCATTTTACAGCCATTTTACAGCCATTTTACCATTTTACCATTTTACCATTTTACCATTTTACCTACCCCTTTTCTACTTTCTACAATTTCCTTTTTTTTCATTTATATCGGACTCTATGTCTATCAATCGCTTCGTACAAAATCTTCCTTTTCATCTTTGTTGATGATAAAAAATCCAATGGTAACAATAGAAGCCCCAAATAAATACCACCAGTTCACGCTAAATCCCTTGATGACCCAGTCACCAATCATAGCCAAAGGTATGGTCATAGATAAACCTACTGTGACCGTCAAAGGACTGGTGAGTAAAACGGCCTTGCACCAGCAAAAGTCACTCACAAAGGTAATAAATGCATTGAAAAGTAGCAAGGTGGCCACTTGTCTGGTGGGTGGTAACTCAAACGACTCGAAGCCGGTGAAATGGAGAATAATAAGAACGGGCCACAAGAAAAACAAACAGAAAATGCCCACGAATCCAAAAAAAAGGTGGGTGTTGAGCTGCAATTCGCGAGTGGAGTTCTTGACTGACGTCTTGAACTTGAGCATGATGGTGTAAATACCGTAAATAATGGCACCAAGAAGCGCCAACACGTTTCCCCACAACACCAACATATTGGACTTACTGGTAGAAGAAGAATTGGTGTCGATTTCGGTGACAATCAACACCCCGGCAAAGCTGAGTAGTATGCCCAAGATTTTGTTCTGGTTTATCTTTTCGATTGCGTACAAGTAACCAATGATGAGGGTAAAGAACGAGGAGGTCGACGACAAAATCGTTTGCGAGGCCACAGAAGTGTAGGATAACGAGGCATTGGTGACTAGGTTTGCCGAAAACCACAAAGATATAAACTGTAATGAGAGTACCACGGTATCGTAGCTATTGATTATGCTGGAGGTGTCGTCGTGGGCCGATGTGCGTGAAGAGATGGACGTACGGGACGCCAAGTCTTCACTAGAGCCGTAGTCATTCAAGAGCTCTTCTTCAGACTCCTGAACGGCCAGCTCGCGTGCAATGTGATAGTCCTGGACCAACTTGGCGTAGAACAGCGACAACGTCAAGCCTTCGTACTTCAAGTAGGGAATAAGGTACAATGAAAAGCACCCGGTATTGATGTATGTTATGAAAAAGGGTTTACGATATATGTCTTCCTCGACCAATGCATTGACGAGGAACGACGACAACACCCAGAATATCACCACCGACGACAAGTTGATAAGCCCTAGCACCCATTTTTGAGACGGCAGAAGTGAGTTTACCGGAAGGAAGTATGCCTGGACATATCGAACAAACGAAGATTTGAGTGAGGCCACGGTCATAATTTGGAAAGCCTCGTCAACTTTTAACTCTTGTGTTTAATCTGGTAAATTGTGTAAATATATTAAATTCTTTTTTTTACTTATCTTTTTATCAAATTTGCGCGAACCAAAGAAGTCAACAAAGAAACGGAATGGCACCAAAAAAGTAAGTGAGCATTAACGATGCGGCAGAACGTTTCTAACCAAACAGGATTGTGGCCCAGGTGGCGGAAAAGGTAACCAAAGGTGCGAAAGGCGCCAAGTCCAAAGCGGCCAAAAAAGAGTTCAGGTACGTGCGAGACAGTGGTTGCAAGTACAAGTTCGGCGCCCACGTAGGCATGGCTGGTGGGATCTCCAATGCTGTGACCAACGCTATGGATATCGGAGCCAATAGCTTTGCGCTCTTCTTGAAGTCGCCACGTAAATGGGCGCTGCCAGACATCAAGCCCGAGGAAATCGTCAAGTTCAAGCAGCTCTGTGCCGAACACGGGTACAATCCTCGAACAGACGTGTTGCCCCACGGATCTTACTTGATCAACATGGGTAATCCCGATCCTGAAAAGGAAGAGAAGGCGTTTGAATCTTTTGTAGATGACTTGAAGCGTTGTGAAAGCTTGGACATTGGGTTGTACAACTTCCACCCGGGGTCCAGTTTGGGCGCAGACCACAAGGAATCGTTGGCCAGATTAGCCAAGAACATCAATGCTGCTATCGAAAGAACAGAATTTGTCAAGATAGTCATTGAAAACATGGCTGGCAAGGGCAACTTGATCGGGTCTGACCTCCAGGATATCCGCGATGTCATAGACATGGTCAACGACAAGTCTCGTGTAGGTGTATGTGTGGATACATGTCATGCCTTCTCTGCTGGATATGACATCAGCGACGAGAAAACATTCAATGCGTTCTGGGCCAAGTTCGACGAAATCATTGGGCCTGAGTACCTCTCGGCCATCCACTTGAACGACTCCAAGTCCCCTCTAGCAGCCAACTTGGACTTGCACCAAAAGTTGGGCCACGGGTTTTTGGGACTCGAGGTGTTTAGGCTTATAGCCAACTACGAACGTCTTCAAAACATCCCTATTGTATTAGAGACTCCGGTCGAGAACGACGATGGCGTATACGGTGAAGAAATCAAGTTATTGGAGTGGCTCCAGGACAAAAAGATCGATGATCCAGAGTATTTAGAAAAGAGTGCTGCGCTTGCCAAGTTGGGTGAGAAGGAAAGAAACGAGCACTTGAAGAAGTTTGATGAAAAGAACAAAAAGACAAAGAAAAGAGCCGGTCCTGATATCTCGGCCATGGTTAAGAAGCCAAAGAAAGAGGAAAAGTAATTAGAAATGAGTCTGTCGCGATTCGTAGATTCTAATTGGCTCTTCAATTTGGATTAATCAATGTTATGACTTGCGGCGAGTGCAGTTGTAGAAACTTGTAAATAATTCATGTTCTTCCTACGTCAAGCAATTAAAATTAAGCTGCAATTCTCACAGAAATTTGATAATCATGAAATTACTTGCACAAACAAACGAGTAAGTACTGAAGCAATGGAATCAGCAGGCAAAATCTGTAGATGTTGATAACATATTGAAACAGCAGCGACTTGATTTAGAAATACATTATATAATTGCAAGACCTTCATCAAAATGCAAGTAATTTGCAGCATAGAATTAGAAGCACGCCCATATTCGCATGTAACCAAACGTTTCACGGAATGCTACAAAGAATCAATTCCCTCTATTCCAGCTCCACTCAATTCCCCTCCTCCTTACATATCTTCTCTTCCACTGCTTTCTCTAAGCTATCTTACCTTTGCTCTATACCTTTGCTCTGTATCTTCTCTCAATTCTCCCCCGCACGACCCCGAAATTTTCATAAAACAAATTCAGCGGTCGATCAATCCATCGATACAACACTGCAATGTTTGGGGGATCATCATCAGGTTTTGGAGGTTTCGGAGGTTCAGGAGGCAACAACTTGTCTCCTTTCGGATCTTCCAACAACAACAACACAACTTCTCCGTTTGGTGCCAATAACAATGCGTCTGGCGGTGGTATGTTTGGGTCTGCCAACAACACCAATAACGCCGGTGCTAATTCGGGAGCCTTTGGCTCTTCGGGTGCATTTGGCGCTGCCAACAACAACTCCTCAATAGCGCCCTTTGGCTCTAACAACAATGCCACGTCTGGTGGGCTTTTTGGTGGCGCTGGTGGTGCTGCCGCTACGGGTAATACTACATCGCCATTTGCATTGAACAATTCCAACAACAACTCGGTTTTTGGCAGCAACAATTCGGGTGCTACTCCTGCGTTTGGTGCTCCTGCCAATAACGGGGGCGGATTGTTTGGAGGTGCCAACAAGTCCACCTTTGGCGGCGGTGGTGCCTTTGGATCTTCGGCCAATACCAGCTCACCGTTTGGTGGCAATTCCAACACCAGCGGTGTGTTTGGAGGTGGTGCTGGCGGTGACCCTAATGTCAACAATGGTACTGCTGTCAAACCATTCACTCCCTTCAGTGAAAAAGACACTGCTGGAGGAGTGACTGTATTCCAGAACATTTCATCGATGCCCGAATATAAAAACTTTTCGTTTGAGGAACTTAGAATGAAGGACTATGAACAAAATAGAAGATACGGTAATGCTAATGGTGCTGCTGGCTCTGGTTTCGGCGGTGCTGCCACTACTGGTTCTGCATTCGGAGCTCCTGCTGCTGCCAATACTGGCTTTGGTTTTGGCCAAAACAATAACAAGACTTCGGCATTTGGTGGCTCGTCTGCTTTCGGTGCCCAGCCACAAACAAACTCAGCGTTTGGGGCACAATCCAACTCGCCTTTTGGTTCCAGCAACACCACCTCTGCATTTGGGGCCCAAAACAACTCTCCGTTTGGTGCTCAAAACAACAACAATACCAGTTCTGTGTTTGGCGGTGCTTCCAACACTACCAATAATGCTTTTGGAGGCGG
Organism: Suhomyces faveliae; assembly: GCA_030585145.1. Lineage (NCBI taxonomy): Eukaryota > Fungi > Ascomycota > Pichiomycetes > Serinales > Debaryomycetaceae > Suhomyces > Suhomyces faveliae. Next base: position 138,835 of record JAJMBY010000017.1, read on the forward strand.
TGCTTTTGGTGCCAACAAACCAGCATTTGGCTCCTCCAACACGTTTGGTGCATCTAATAATAACTCTGGAGGTCTTTTTGGCGGTGCTGCTAACAATTCGTCACCTTTTGGAGGTAATAATAATTCTACAGCATTTGGTGCCAACAACACCAACACCAACACCGGCTTTGGAGCTTCTAACACTGGTTTTGGAGCTTCCAATACCGGGTTTGGGGCCCAAAATAACACCCAAAATAACCAAAGTGGAGGTTTGTTTGGATCCAACAACAACAACACCAATAGTGCTCCTGGTTTTGGAGCTTCTGGCAGTGCATTTGGATCAAATAACACTGCTGGTAACACCGGCGGTGGTTTATTTGGCGGTGCCAGCTCTGGTTTTGGTGCTAAACCAGCTACTGGTCTTCTTGGAGGCAACACCAATAATGCTTCTGGAGGGTTATTTGGTGCTAACAACAACAATAACAACAACACTAGCGGAGGGCTCTTTGGCGCCAATAACAATAACACCAACAATACTAGCGGTGGGCTCTTTGGAAGCAAACCAGCAGCACCAGCAGCTGGTGGTGGACTCTTTGGATCCAACAACAATAACACCACTGGAAACACTGGAGGTGGTCTTTTTGGAGGTGCCCAAAACAACAATAACTCCGGAGGTCTTTTCGGCGCAAAACCTGCTGGAAACACCGGCGGGTTATTCGGCTCCAACAACACCAATACCTTTGGCCAATCCAATAATAGTTTAGGTACCAATGCTAATAATCAGTCTGGAGGTTTATTTGGTAGTAAACCAGCTGCTCCTGCCGGAGGAGGTTTATTTGGATCCAATAATAACACTACTGGAGGCACTGGGGGAGGACTTTTCGGAGGACTCAACAACACTAATAACAATGCAGGAACTTCTACCACAGGCGGATTGTTTGGAGGTAATAATTCGGGCTTGGGATCAAACAACAACCAATCCGGAGGTTTGTTTGGTGCCAAACCAGCTACCTCAGGCGGTCTTTCCAGTGGTGGTGGATTATTTGGAGGCTCCAATACCAATACCAATAACAACAACAACCAAACCCAAAGTTTGCTTGGACAGTCCAATCAAAACCTGCAGCTGTCTTTGGCCAACATCAACTCACAAAACCCGTATGGAAGCAACCCACTTTTCCAGAGTCTATCGGTTCCTCAAGCTGATGGACAAGCGATTCCAAGCGCAGTTAAAGTCGGAGAAGGTGCAAAAGCCAAGAGAGTGCCACTTTCAGGACGCCGTGATATCAAGCAATTGTTCCACTTGGAAGTCCTTCCCAAAAAGACTAGCCAAGGCTTGACCAGTATAGCATCAGAGCCTAAATCGCAAGGATTATTCACCAGCGAAACTGAATCAGCCATTATGGGCTCCGATATATTCGCACCTAAAGCAAATTACAAGAATTTGGTGTTGAAGGCTCCTAAAAAAGAATCTAAGTTGATAGAAAACGACAGCTCGCCTCCTAAAAGAAGAGGCTCGTTCTCAGTAGGAACTGACGAAAAGCTTATCAAAGAAACTGAAGAAGTTAAGACCATAGAAGATAAAATTCTCAAGCCAGCCAGTGAAGAGGATGTGGATGATGACGGATACTGGACGTCTCCATCCATAGCCAGCCTCAAAACCAAGACTCTTTCTGAACTCCGTGGCATCAAAAACTTCCGTATTGGCCGCAAACACTACGGTGTCATTGAGTTCTTGGAGCCAGTCGATTTGTCCAGCTTTGTCAATTTAGACGACATCACCGGTAACTTAGTTGTGTTTGGTACACGTTCATGTGTAGTCTATCCTGACGGAAGCTCTCCTAAACTCGGAGAAGGCTTCAACTTGCCAGCCCAAATCACATTGGAAAACTGTTATCCTATCAACAAGGCCGATAAGCTTCCAGTAGTGGATCCAAAAAGTGACTTGGTTGCGCGTCATATCAAGAAGTTGAAAGGATTACCAGATATGTCATTCAAGAGCTACGACCCAGAATCGGGTAATTGGTGCTTTACCGTGACAACCACTGTATCGGGAGAATAATCATGTACCATATATAGTAAGTAACAACATGATGCCACACTTGGGCCTTGTAACCAACTAATAAACAGACTTCAAAAGCTAAGGGGCAACTTTAATTCACGTAAGCCTCAGATAAGGCCAGAAAAAAGAAAAAAAGCCCACTTTTTAAAGGGCCGACTATTTAAGTCCGCCCGTCCCAGACTCCCAGTGTCTTGGAATCTGACACTGTTATTTATTAGATACAACTCATTCTTATAAATCTTACATATACAGCTGGTGTAAATACTTACCATCGCCACTTCTTATCACCACTCAATCACTGCGACTAAGGAGAGATAACAAATTAATTGCTGCGACCAAGACCGATCAAATCTCAATTGAGGTATAAGAGCAAGAGCGCGACCAAGAACCATAAAGAACAAAAAGCCGCGGTAATTACCAACTATTTTTATTGCGAATCACTCACGAGATCAATTGCGACATCCACTATGACCAAAGCCTACGTCACACTACTTACAAACGAGTCGTACTTACCAGGCGCGCTCACGTTAGGCGCATCCCTCAAACACCATACTACAAAACACAAGCTAGTGATTTTGTTGGCATTACAAGCGTTGTCGGAAGAATCGGTAAATTTGGTGAAGGAGGTCTATGATGAAATTATTCCTATCGACGACCAACTTATCGTGGCGCCAGAAGATAAGGTCCTCAAGAGTTTGGGCAGAAAGGAATTGTCAGTAGCGCTTTCCAAGATCTTGCTCTGGGACCAAACCAAGTACAGTCAGTTGGTGTATATCGACAGTGATGCATTGCCTCTAGAGAACTTGGATTCCTTGTTTGACAAGTACGACGACGTGGGGCCGCACCAGGTTGTTGCCAGTGCCGACTCTGGATGGCCTGATATCTTCAATTCGGGCGTGCTTGTTCTCAAGCCAGATCAAACCATATTCAACGAGTTAGTGCGGTTTTCCGACGACCCCGAGAGCTCCTTTGATGGTGCGGACCAAGGGCTCTTGAATGAGTACTTCAACATTGGAAGTGCGGGCGACAATTGGATCAGATTACCGTTCCTCTTCAATGTCACCCCTAATTTGGGCCATCACTACCAATACTTGCCGGCATTTAACCGCTTTTTCAATGATATCAAACTTCTTCACTTCTTTGGTGGAGCCAAGCCTTGGCATTCTCCAAGCATCTTGTCAGCTGATACCTCCAACTACCATCATTTGTGGTGGGCTGCCTTCAATAAACTTTTTAGCACCGAACAGAAATCACTTATCTTGAAGGGCTCAAAGGGAGAAGCTCACAAATTAAAGTTTGCCAACACTGAAAACGCATGGAATTTGCCTCAAGACGAGGTGCTGGTTTCTGCTGACGGGTTTCCCCAAGTAGATTGGGATGCAGAATCCCAAAACCCTCCAATCTTTCCCTGGGAGCACCGTGATTTCGTTCGGCCTTCCAGAGTGTTTCAATCTTCGAAACACGTACACGAGCCTGTATCAGACCCTTCTTCCAGCGTCGATAATACCGCACGTGGTATTTCAAATGTAAGAATAGGTTCGTCGTCTTCTACTGGTTCTCGTTTTGTTCAAAACTACAAGTTTAGTGAGGAGGGAAGCTTTAACCCTGATAAATCATTTGACGAAGTATCGAAACTCCCCTTGCAGTTTTTGACCAAACAGCACGAGAAACAAAATTCAAAGTGATTTAGCTGTTCTCGTTTATTTGCCGTATATCATGTCTTAATTTAGGTTCTCTCTCTCTGTTTTAATATACTAACTTATCCTCATAAAATCCTCTTTTGTGTCTGCAAGACTCGAAAATTGTATTATTTATGCAAAAACTTTGAAATTTCATGATTCTCTGACGTGAACTAGCTTTACTAGTTCGAACCAAAAGAAGGTGTTAGGGTATCTCGAGATGAGAAAGCAGGTCCCCCTAAAAGCCAAACAAGTGCGGCGAAGTTCCAGTGATACCAGTATTTCTTGTTTTTCATTTCTTTTTTTTTTGCACCCAAACTTACTTTGAGACATCAGAGCAAAGTTTAACAACTAAGTTATGCACAAGAGCATGGCACAGTTTGAAGATATATGATATAAAATCCAAGTGGGTAAGGGCTAGCTATATATCCTCCTTTTGAAATTCTTCCCTCTTCTTTCTTATTTTAGTCATCTATATATACACTAGCTACGTATGTATCCAACTAAATCGCATATCCAAAATTTCCATTCTATTCACCAAAACTTAAATTATTCAAATCTTCGCAAAAGTACAAAGAATACGAGAGTACACAAGCTGCATCGAATCACCCCTAAAGTTGGGTATCTGAGCTTTTCACCCTGGTTGGCTCCTACCAATAGTGCAAGCTTACTAGAGCTAAAACTAATTGACAAACGAATCGCCAAAAAGGTGAATTTGTCTAGCGCCAGATTGACAGATGCCCAAAAATTACTCCAGTATCGATTCCTCAGCAGACATAAAACCACTAAAGAAAGAAAATGGCTAGAAAAGAAAACCAAAAAAATAGCAGCAAAAGTAGTGGCAGCTGGAAAGGCCTCAATTCCAAGTTGTGAAATTAATTTAATAGAAGAATTAGATTATGAAGATCTTTTTAAATAGCTTTTATCCTATAGAAATTTTGAATAAAACATTGAACTGAAATAGCTTTCGCGTTGTGGAAGGACCTAAACACTCCATTTGGTTATCAAAAAAAAATGAATGCCGGTCCCAGGAATCGAACCTGGGTTTGTTCGGCCACAACGAACTGTACTAACCACTATACGAGACCGGCTTCCGTTGATTACCTAATGTTTAAAAAACTTTTTACCTTGGTCATCAGGCCAAGGAGCTTAATTGAGCATTTAGACCACTATATATTCTAAGATATTAATCACAGTATATCGCTTTGTAGTAACTGGTTGGGGCATGGTTATTTCCAAGGGATTTCTGCTTATTTAGCTCTCCGTTGCGCGCTAGGTTTTAGCAGAGGCTGCAAACTGTACGAGAAATCCAACTTTCGTTATCTACTTTCTCAACTTCTGATGATTCTTCAATACCAAAATCACCTCATTATATGGTATTTTATTTAATTGCATATTGTACCAATTACCCCAAAGCCGACTTCCGAATTTTGCCTTGATAATGCCCAGCTACAATGTGGCAATGTTGATTACTTGAACCGCAACCTTATGAGATGAATTTACACTATCTTTTAATTACTGTAAGCTAATCTGTCATATTTTGACACGCATCCTTCACAATTAAATAATAATCTATATTTAAAAAAATTAATTTTAGTTTCGCCTCATATTTTTGTATTTTTTATGATTGGTGAGACACTTTTGATCTTTCATTTACGTCTGTCAATTAAGTCAAGATATCAAGCATCAGATTGCACCGGGTAATATGTGGGGCAAGAAAGGTAGGAAGAAGTCAAGAAACAAATATCCTGCACAAATCATTGTATATTGGTATCTAGTTGTGAATTTGACACTGATACAACACCACCCGGAAATATCATGGACCGCACAAGGTCAGAGCCATCTACAAATTACGTAAACGATCTAAAATAAGCAGTATAAATTAAAGTTTGGGCTTCTGCCCGGGCTGATATGTGGTAAATCCTGCCGGGTTTTAATCCGTTCATAACCGAAAGCATAGGGAAGGATCTGATGATTGTTAGATTTTCACGTTCGGCTGCTTAGCCGAAAATAAGCAGCATTGTTGTATAGTAGTGGCTTCCGTATCTAAAACTGAATAGTCATTTACTTCAGCATAGATTTTGTTGGAAATGAAAATCTTTTGATCGAACAGAGCCCGAATGCTAAGTTGAGCATGGAAACTTAGAGGTGAATGGCTACTAGTATATTTATTACTCGCGGCAGCTGCAGAAATGCGCGACGTCAAGTCTAACTCGAATCGAGATCAGATCATAATTTTCGCTGCTTTGCAGAAAAATAAGAGTTAGGAACACCAATGTAATTGATAATTCTCGAATTTTAAGTTTTTCCGAAGGAAGAACCTAGAAAGTGCCTAAAATACTCGAAGTTGTACATGTAGTTATCTAGTTTACTGGACTTTAATAAAATTGGAGCAAGGTACTTCAATTTGTTTGCGATAGGACAATACTGTATCCACTTGATATGGGAATAAGGCCAAAAAAAAAGTCGGTAAAAAAAAATTATAACTAGTGTCTGCCTATAACCTTAAAACTGTAAAGTTTAAAACACGTATTACATATGTTTTCACAACAAGGACCAGGAAGTTCTAAAGAAAAAGAAAAAAATGATATCAAAAAATAACCAACGTTATTTTAAATTACGAGGAGATAATAATAGCTAGAGAAGAAAAGCTTTTAAACTATACTGGAAAATAAAAACAACACCGCATCTGATCGAAAAGCCAACCAAAATAATGTGTAATTACCATGAACCCTCCTTGCATCTCTCTATATTGTTTCGTCGAAGAGAACTTATACAATTGATACTCCAATTAAATCGTTCTATTCTATGTTTTTGTATCATTCGATTAGTTATCCCTTCTGGTGTGAATTGTAAGATTGCGTTAATCTGAGATTTGGCGTATTTTTTTTTTGTTGTCCTAATTGGGAGAATAGCGTAATTCACGTGTTTGAAAAATCGTGGAATGCGATATTAGATGTCCTTGTTTGGTCCGGGTTGGATCGGCACGCAGTGACACCAATGGTTACAAGAAACTTCGATATGTTTAGCCAAAAAATAACAAAGATAACCGGGACTTAGTTGAAAACTATCATGAGCTTATTCAGTGCCGCCTAATGAAGCGGAAATGCATTAGCTTCAACGCTCGTACTGGAGAGATCATTTATTTCCATGTCATGAGCATCTGATTGTTATTTCAAGGCAATGTCGGTAATTATGTTGTTATGTGGCGCTTAGTTATGCGCGGCGCACAAGCAATATATGTTCTTGTGACATTCGGAAGCGCAGCCTAATGTGCAAAAGAATTGACAAGAAAAATGAGAAAAATAAAACAGTATTGTAACCAGTCTAAAGCGGACCATTCTAAGGGAATATTTCCAAGATGGTATAGTGAAACGTGAAAAGCCGTGATATGAAGGCGCTGCGTTGCGTGCCATGGGATTGGCGATTACTTTCTAAAACCCGCCAATAATTATTAATTATTGAACTAGATAAGGTATGATGTATTTTGCAAATACGCACACTTAACACCCAGCACGCTACTTTTTTTTTAAAAAATCACCTACTAGATATTTAGGATATGCGCATAAAGGATTGCAAACTTACTATCTAGTTGTGAGCTGTGGATGCTATTTCTGATCACACAGCGCCTTACTATTGTGCTCGGTTTTGTGCCCGAAAGTATGGTACAAGACCCTGAATTTATAAAAGATACGAAAAATGGTGGCGACATTTGAGAAGATCTTCACAAATTAGGAAGTTGCTAGAAAAGGTAACGCAATCAACTTCATTGATCTACCAGCGTTTTTACGATGTGCAACTATGATGAATATGTATGAGGGTCTAATATTAATAAGACGAAACACGGCACATCCTGCATACACCAGCCACGTAGCTTTGGTGAATTTTTCAAGAGCAGAATCATGCGTGAAACCAGCTGATAATTCAACAAATTTATAATGTTTCAAAAAGGTTTTATCGTAAAATATAATAGAGGTTAAAAATATTTCCTATCTTGATCTTGAATTTTACGATAAAGTGAATTGGCCAGGAAGTTTAAAACGAAAAATGTTGAGAGGAATTGACATTTGGCCAGCTCAGCCTCTTTTGGATTACTATAGTTTTGAACACCTCATGATCAAGCTATGAAGAATGTTGCAAGCTTTGAAATTGTTGCTAGTGGCTAAAGTATGCGATGATAAGCAAGGTAGCAAAAAAGCCGTTTGGTCTTATTGATTTCAATACTCCGACAATATGGCGTTTAGCTTCGATATCTCTTTGTGTGATGATAGCTTTGTTTTAATAGAAGCACAGCGGCAGCTTGTTCTCGTGGGTGAGAAATGTAACAAATAAAGATTTTGTTCTAAAAAAATAAAACAATAAGAAATATTTTGTTATCCCAATACGAACAATTTTCTAAAAAAAAAACTACATCACCATCAATCCTTGGTCCGGGCTTCGACGCCCACGCACACACAAGTCGCGCACACCCTAAATTCACGAAAAATATCACTAAATATTATTTTATAAAAAAAATAATATCAACCAAAAAGAAATAATTTGGTTAAATAATAATTTCCCCAACTCCTCATCCTCAACCTTAATGCCTTGCGGCATACTAATCTACTTCCACAATATGTCGGAGTCTTCACACCTCGTAGATTTCGTAGCGGTTTGGGTAGGATATCCGTTTCCGGGACGTATGTTGCATCGTACATTCTCAATCGATCAGTCATATTTGGATCTTCCCCCACCTGTTGTCCCTAAGTCCTGCCTATAGTGTCACTCCTTTCCGTTAATCTTTCCTCACATTTTATAAAATAAATCTATTTTCCACCACTATTATAAATATTACTACTGACAATTTAATACAGGTTAATATTTTTGACCACATTTGTTTTATTATATATTGTTGAATAACCGAAGTCGATTAAATTAAGATCGTTACTTTTGCAACTAAATTTCAACATCCATCAGCATAACATCATTCACTTGAGAGTACATTCGAAGCAGTTGTAAGGTATAGTCAGATCTTGATTCACACATGAATGATAATCTAGCCGTCACCCTATCTAGCAGCAACAGCAACAACAGTACAAGTTATTCACATCACCAACCGTACGGTCTTCACTTACATCCACATCAAATGCAACAACAATCACAACCCATGAACCTGCAACAGCTGCAACAACAGCTTCAAGATCCTCAAATGGTTCATAACATGAAGGATGCAAATGGAGCTTACGACATCCAACCACGATACTACGCATCGACAATGGTGCTTCAACAGCCCTCATATTTCCCTCAGAACTCCCAATATGCATTCAACCAGTCAGGTTATCCTCCTAATTACCAGCAGCCCAATCAGCAACAACAGCCACAGCAGTCCCAGCAGTTGAGCCAGACGCAGCAGGTGCAGTTGCAGCAACAGGCTGCAGTAGCAGCGCAACAACAACAGCAACAACAACAACAACAACAACAACAACAACAGCAGCAGATGCAACAACAAAGTCAACAACTGCTGGCTCAACAACAGTATTTTGATAATGCGCCTATCAATAATTACATGATGGTAGCCAACAATTCAAATGCCGCTCCATATTCAAACACAGCAAACGCCACCAACACAAATTCTGCAGCTTCCAACACCGCCAATGGTGCGTCATCTACCCCAGTCCCTTCGAACACATCCATCAACACGTTTTATAATGCAAATTATAACCAAGCACCCCCTCACCGTATGCCATATCCTCAGGTGGCAAACGCCCCGCCTTCTACGACACCAGCGCACAGTGCGAACCATGCAACACTTCCTGGTAATCAAGTAGCTAGCGCGCCATCTATGGGGCCAGTAGCCAACGTTGCGAATGTATCTGTTCCGAATGGGAATTCTACCCCCGCAGTGCTCTACCCTAATTTCCCGGTAAGATTGCAACAATTATTGCCACCACCTCCCTTATCCAGAGCGCAAACGAGGCCAGATATAAACCTCAGCTTGTCGCAAAAACGCGCCAAAAGAAAGTCAAAGTTTTCCAAGTACCAAGACGAACTTATCGTATCATTGAAAAAGAAAGGAAAGTCATGGGTTGAAATCGCAGAAGCCTCGAACGTTGGCTCGTATCTTGCTGCAAGAAATAGGTATCAAGTTATTGTGGGGCAGCAGGGAAATAATAATTCATCCAGTTGGGATAGCCAAGACAAGGTGCATTTGCAGCAAATTTTAGATGCGGGGGAATTGGAAAAGTGGAGATACATTAGTTTGGAATTAAACAAAGCTACCAAAAGATCATTTACCCCAACCGAATGTTGCGAGCTTATCAGATTGATGTTCTGGTCCGATCCAGCATCCTTTGGCGTCAACGAAGATACCATTTCTGAATGTTTAAAAGAGAAGAAACTCACCGAAAAGGTTTTGGAACAAAGAGATCAGCACATGAAAAAAAAGGCTGATAAAGCTGGTTTCAGTTCGAGCGAACAAGCATACGTTGAACCAATCCTCAATGTCAAAACCAATAAAGATCTCAAAAAGGAAACGGTGGGGAACGAGATGGGCTCACCCACCAACACCAACAAAGTAGCATATGTATCCCAACAGCAGCAACAGCAGCAACAGCAGCAACAGCAGCAGCAGCAACAACAGCAACAACAACAACAACAACAACAGCAACAGCTGAATACATTGGGTGACGCAGCGGCTTCGATAACCCCTTCAGCATCCCATAATAATGTGAACGGTGGAAATTACTTTACCACATCTGCAAACGCGCATCCACATATGCTTCCGCATCCTTATCAGAGAGGTGTGAATGCGGCAAACTCTTCCAATTTTATCCAAAACGCAGCCAGCCCCAACGGTGCGTCAACAGGTGCTGCAAATTTCCAATCCTCCACTCACAACACCCAAAATCAATATACTGCATACCCCAAGCATTATTACTAGTCGATCGGAATACTCATAGATTTGCATAGATTTGGTGCATGTTTGCTAAGGATTGCGTATATTGAGTTTATTTTTTTCAATTGTTATCACAACATCTTTCTGATTGCTTTAATCTCTGATATTGGAGACTTTGCTTTTGTCAATTGATCTTACAGTTACTTTATGACCCTAACAGTTTCTCGCTTGTACACTTAACACTTGTATATTATAAGTTTAATATATTTAAACATCACTAATTCTTTAGTTTTGTATGAAACCTAATCTAACTTCTTTAATTTCTCTTGCACCACATCAATCTTGTCCTGAGGTTTTTGCACCTTATCAACACGAGTGCCCACCCGAATATCACTTTGGATTCTAAGCACGCCGTGTTTGTCATGCAAAACTTGATGCATTTGGCCAATCAAATCCATGACCTCATTCCAAGGGCCGGCAATGGTTGTTCCAGCACTGTGGAGAGTGGTTGAAAGATGCGAATCTAAAGCAAGTTTGGTTATCTGGGTAACTTCATCACTGACTGATGGAGTAGCAGTTCCGATCTAATGTTAGTAATTTTTTGGTAGCTATGAAAAGTAGATGCATACAGGAATTAAACAAACGTCTGCAAGACAATGTAATGTTACGGGTGCCATTCTTGTTGCCGTTGTCAATTTTGTCAATCCTGTCTAATTAATTAATCTGACCGAGTCTAGTTTTGATCGCTAATTGAAAACGTGACCAGGGGCCCAATCTTGCCCGAAACACCAAGGTGTAGAGAAGTCGGACTATTCGGTTCAACACGAACAGTATCTCTATAAATCGTGCTAGATGCTAAAGCTTTGTCATACTTGGATCTACTGCTTGGTGGGTGCGAAATTGACTTGATGAATTACTTTTGTGGTTATCACTGCAATTTCTGTAGGGTGAAATTTAGATTAGGAGGCGTTGGTTATGGATTTACTAAAACTCTCGCTGGGGAAATGCTCAATGGGTACTGAAACAAGCCAGATTGCAGGAGGGATCCCCACTTTTCTCTGCATCTTTGCGGGGGTGGGGGAAGGAGCACGAACTTTATTTTAAAATTGCAATTATTGCCCAGCTTACCATGTGTTAGACTACAAAGCCTTAATAGGAAGACGGTGTCATTAGGCTATTAATATTGCCTATTGTTTTGTTTTGTTGATTGGGTTCTCTCTGTATAATCCTTACAAATTACGAAAAGATGATTTTGAGTCACCAAATGCGGGCGTACAAATATTATTACTGAACTAATGCGTGATTTATTTGAAAGCAATATTTTTTCTTTGATTTGGAGCAATGGTTGTGAAGGTTGCAGTAAAGGAGTTAATGCGCTAATTGGGCCGAACCGCCAATCTTTCGAGTTAATTCTAAGTAGTTTGTTGAGCAATTATGCTTAAGCACCAATTGACGGCATTTGGTCCTTTACAAAAAAAGTGGAGAATGGTGCATAGCGCTAATAGAACAAGAAACTGATTTGGCGATGACGATAAAACTTTTGACAATTCAAAAAATACTGTGATATTTTAAATTACAGATAGCCGTGGCGCATTCATGCAGTGTAACATGTAAAAATAAGTTGTCATCACGGCAAAAATAGAAGGAATTTCCCGAACAATTATTTCAACAACAAAGGTTCGGCGAAAGTCTAACAATCGACTGTGAAATCTACGTATCACGCATACAAATTAATAGCTGCCTCTAGATCACAAGATATGAGCACAGTTCAAGGTTTGAGCAGGTATGAGCACAGCTCAAGGTTTGAGCAGGTATGAGCACAAGGTTGAGCAATCGAGCCAGTGTCTCAAACATGACTTGCGCTAAATTGACAAGGATTCGCGGGTTTTTCATGGATCCAAAAACGCGTGATTGGACACGGTTGCGACCAGCAACTGGGTAATAGGCGATTCGGCACTCCTTCGCAGTTATTCTCTTACTTATGCTCTCTTCGTTATTTGTGATTTTCTCTTCAAAGTCTACAAGTGAGTTCGAATATGCCGGATGGGGGTACTTTCAGAGCGTAATGGGAAATCTCTAGCACCACAAGTAATCCTTCACTTTCATCCAAGCCCAAGTCACGAGACTGATCACGAGACCAACCATATTCATCACGCGATCCCTATCACCTGATACAGCATTACACAAAGGTGTCGCCGCAATCCTCAAAAACGATTTGTAACGACCATTACTTCAATTTGCCGCTGAATTCTTTTATCAATCAATTAATCAGTATATCATGGGTGACAATATGCAAATCGATTCCCCTTCGCCACGGGAGATTGACGAAGGGTTGTATTCAAGACAATTGTATGTTTTGGGTAAGGAAGCGATGTTGAAAATGCAAAATGCCAATGTGTTAATAATCGGTTTGAAAGGTTTGGGTATTGAAATAGCTAAAAATGTCGCGCTTGCCGGTGTCAAGTCCTTGAGCTTATATGATCCAGAACCTGTCCAACTCCAGGATTTGTCATCGCAATTCTTTTTGGATCCTAAAACCGATATTGGTAAGTCCAGAGCGGAAGCTTCTGCTCCTAAGTTAAAGGAATTGAATAACTATGTTCCAATTTCCGTGATCGACAATTTGGATGTTGAATCGTTGTCGTCTTTCAAATGTATCGTATCTACTAGCTTGTCTTTGGAAGAACAAGTTAAAATCAATAACTTCACTCACGATAGAAACATTGGGTTCATTAATGCCGATATTAAGGGATTGTTTGGATCGTTGTTTGTTGATTTTGGTGAGAAATTCACTATTATTGATCAAACTGGTGAAGAACCAGGAACTGGAATTGTCTCTGATATCTTACCAGACGGTACAGTAACCATGTTGGACGATACTAGACATGGCTTACAAGATGGCGACTTTGTCAAATTCACAGAGATCGAAGGAATGCCAAAACTTAACAGCGGAGAACTCTACAAGATCGAAGTACTTGGTCCTTTTGCTTTCAAAATCAAGATCGATAGCTCGTATGGTGAGTACGTTAAAGGTGGATTATATACCCAAGTCAAAGTACCCAAAGAAGTCAGTTTTGAATCATTGCAGACACAATTGGCAAACCCAGAATACTCAATTTCTGATTTCGCCAAATTCGACAGACCACCTCAATTACATTTAGGATTCCAAGCTTTACATGGATTTCAAAATAAAAACCAAGGAAGATTGCCAAGACCATACAATGAAGAGGATTTCAACGAGTACTTGACATATGTTAAGCAAGTAGCTACCCAATTCCCTGGGGTCTTGGGAGACTCGGAACTCGATGAAAAGATCTTGAGAGAATTGGCCTATCAATCTACCGGTGATATTCCGGCTATGAATGCGTTTTATGGTGGATTAATCGCTCAAGAGGTTTTGAAGTGTTGTTCTTCTAAATTCGGCCCTGTTAAGCAATGGCTCTATTTTGACTCATTGGAATCTTTACCTTCAGCCGAAAAATACCCAAGAAACGCTGAAACCACTAAGCCTGTTGGTTCTAGATACGATGCCCAAATTGCCGTTTTCGGTAAGGTGTTCCATGACAATATCAAGAATCTCAAAGTATTTTTGGTTGGTTCTGGTGCTATTGGTTGTGAAATGTTGAAGAATTGGGCTTTAATGGGTCTTGGCTCTGGAGAAAACGGTAAAATTATCGTGACCGACATGGACTCCATTGAAAAGTCCAACTTGAACCGTCAATTCTTATTCAGAAGTAAAGATGTCGGCAAAAATAAGTCGGACGTCGCTTCTTTGGCTGTCCAAGCCATGAACCCAGAACTAGTTGGACATATCGAAGCCAAGTTAGACAAGGTTGGTCAAGAAACTGAAGACATTTTCGACTCCTCTTTCTGGAACCAGATAGACATCGTGGTAAATGCTTTGGATAATATTGAAGCTAGAACATATGTTGACCGTCGTTGTATCTTCTACAAAAAGCCGTTATTAGAATCAGGCACTCTTGGTACCAAAGGTAACACTCAAGTGGTTATCCCAAATATGACTGAATCGTACTCCTCGTCTCAAGATGCCCCTGAAAAATCGATTCCTCTTTGTACTTTAAGATCTTTCCCAAACAAGATCGATCATACAATTGCCTGGGCCAAATCATTGTTCCAAGGGTACTTTGCCGACTCTCCTGAGAGTGTCAACTTATACTTGACACAACCAAATTTCGTTGAACAAACTTTAAAGCAAAACCCGGACATTAAAGGTACTTTAGAGAACATATCGTCTCTTTTGAACAACCGTCCGTACAGTTTCGAAGATTGTATCAAATGGGCAAGAAATGAGTTTGAGGTCAAGTTCAACCACGAAATCCAACAATTATTGTACAATTTCCCAAAAGACGCCAAGAATTCAAGTGGTGCTGCATTTTGGTCAGGACCAAAGAGGGCTCCAAATCCTTTGGTTTTCGATATCAATAACGACGATCACTTCAGATTTATTTCCGGTGGTGCCAACTTATTGGCATACATCTATGGCTTGAAAGAACCAAATGCCACATTTGAAGAGTACAAAAAAGCTTTAGATTCCATCAAAGTTGAACCATTTGCTCCTAAATCTGGTGTCAAGATTGCCGAAAACGAGTCTGAAGCTGAACAACATGCTAGCGCAGGCTCAATTGATGATGACGAAGTCAAGAAGATTGCTGGCTCACTTCCTGAACCAAGTACATTGGCTGGATTCAGATTAAACCCTATTGAATTCGAGAAGGATGACGACACCAACCATCATATTGAATTTATAACTGCTGCTTCCAACTGTAGAGCTTTGAACTACTCTATCGAAACAGCCGATGCCTCCAAAACCAAGTTCATTGCTGGTAAAATCATTCCAGCCATTGCAACCACCACCGCCTTGGTTACCGGTTTAGTTTGTTTGGAGCTTTACAAGGTTGCTGGTGGAAATGATGACATTGAGCAGTACAAGAACGGATTTATTAATTTGGCGTTGCCATTTATTGGATTCTCCGAACCAATTAAATCTGCCAACGGTAAATACAATGATAAAACTTTTGATCAAACTTGGGACAGATTTGAATTGAACGGTGATATTACTTTGCAACAATTGATTGACCATTTTGACAAGGAAGAAGGTCTCGAGATCTCTATGTTGTCTTACGGTGTTTCATTATTGTATGCATCATTTTTCCCACCAAAGAAAGTCAAGGATAGATTACCTTTGAAATTGACTGATTTGATCAAAGAAGTCAGTAAGAAAGAGGTCCCTGAACATGTCAAGGAATTAATTTTTGAAATTTGCTGTGATGATAAGGAAGGCGAGGATGTTGAAGTTCCTTACATTGTTGTCAAATTATAATAGTTTATAATTAATACAAAATAGATTATACACGATTAGTAATTCTACTTAACTCTGTACTCGATCCCAGGAGACTACTATAGGATCCTCGCTCGACAACTTTACCGTCTTTTAAAACTATCAACGTATCAGTTACTTTCATTAGTTCTGGTTCGTGAGTAATAATTAGTACTGTGAATTTCGCCTTTAGTTTCTTGATTAGATCAATAATTATCCTTGTGTTTTCTGGGTCGAGATTCGCGGTGCATTCATCCAATATTAGAATCTCTGGCTTTCTTATCAAACCTCGAGCTATCGCAAGTCGCTGTAGTTGTCCATCCGATAACGTACAATTGGAACCATCACCCATTCTCGAGTATAGTCCTTCAGGTAAAGATACCACGAAAGAGTGCATGTTGACCATTTTCAAAGCATTGTAAATTTCACCATCTGTTATTGACTTGTTGACAAGACCATAGACTAAATTCTCTCTTAATGTCCCTTCAAAGAATTGAGGGTGTTGTGGAACAAGCGTGAGCCTTTCCCGAAGCCAGTCTACATCAAAGTCGTTCAATTCTTGACCGAATACCTGTACCGAGCCTTGATCTGCTTTGCACAATCTGGCTAGAATCGTTCCAACAGTTGACTTTCCGGACCCTGATTCTCCTAAAATACCAAAAATTTCATGTTTCGAAATGCTAAATGAAACATTTTTCAACGCCAATTTACCTGAATCTAGTCTATAGCTGAAATTTGTGTTGTTGAAATTAATTACTGGGTCTGACACCAACTTCTGTGATTTGAGCACACCTTTTGTTTCAGTGGAGGACCCTTCAAGACTCAATAGCTTTATAACAAACGTACCTGCTCTTTGTCCTCTTGAAATCTCTGGCAATTGCTCTACGAGTGAGCTGGCACTAGTCAATGTAAAAGTTAGTAACGTAATCACTTGAAGTAACTTATCGCTTGAGTATTCGTGGCGACCTGCCAAAACCAATCCATAAAACAATATTGTACCCGTAGCAGCAGATATGCACACTTCTGATAACGCTAAACCAAAACCAGTGTAAATAGCACGAGTGGTTGAGACGTTCCAAAGAGTAGACAACTGTGTGCCGAAACGATCACTAAAGAAAGATTTTAGATCCATTGCCACAATGGCTTTCATGTTGGTAACTGCTTCATGCTGCAAACTCTCAATCTCAACCACTTGGGCTTTGTAGCTAGCTTCAGAACTGGCCAAAAATTTGCCGTATAAACCAGTAATGATTAATACCAACGGTACAAATGCAATACCGGCTAAAGCAAGCTTCCAGCCAGCTACTATGGACCATATTAATCCTACCAATACCAATGAGACCAAATTTATTAATAAAGATAGGAAATCAGCTACGAGCGAGCGCAAGTCCCTCGTATCATTCATGATTAATGTTGTAAGTTCGGCTGGCGTATTACCCATATCAAAGAAGCTCATGTCTTGCTCATTGATTTTGATGAAAGCTAATTTTCTCAAGTTGACAATCCAAATCTCACTGGAAAATGCCAACAAGAATAGAGAAAGATACCGGGATATTCCTATTCCCACAGAAATCCCAATAATAGTGCATGACCATTTAATCAAAGCCGAGCTCATGTCTTTGCCTATAGCGGTATCGACCATATTATTGAGTAGCTTTGCAAAAATATAAGAGAAAACCGGACCACCAACACCTTCGAGAAGGGCAGAAATTATACCACATCCAATCAATGGCTTTTTGTTGATGGTTGCCGAGCAATACTTCAAAATCGAAAACACCGACATGATTTTTTCGCAGCCATGTTTTGACAGGCTGCATATTTTTTCGGGTATTTTTTTTCCTGCATTTGCTTCGAGATCTTGTAATATGACCGGATTCTTAAGGTAGTCCAAGGTGTGCTCATGGTCAGAATCATTAGATAAACATTCATGCAGAATATTTGCAGCTAAGTTACTCTCCTTTTCCTTCAAACACTCAAAAATACTCTCTCGTGTCAAATCCTCAAAATTTCCTTGTGTTTTTACTGTACCATTATCCATCAAGACTACGTAGTCAGAGTCCTGTATTTGGCGAAGAGTATGTGTGATTACAATAGTAGTTTTGTTGTGCCTCCAATTTCTAATCAGCTCAAAAATCCTGTCTGAATTTAACGAGTCCAAAGCACTCAATGCTTCGTCAAGAATAAGAATGGGGGTATCGCGTAGCTTGGCTCGGGCCAATGCTATTCTCTGATTCTGACCGCCAGAAAGCCGATTTTGAGTAAGTGGCGTATCCCAGCCCTCATTCAATAGCAGTATAACATCATCTAATAATGCAAAGGAACACGCACTTGATAGAATCGCATCTGGCACATCATTCAAGGAATCGAATTTATTAATCACCGCTACACTCAAATTGTTTTTGAGAGTATCACTGAATATCATGGGACTCTGGTCCACAAGAGTGAAATAATTTGTTATCCATCCCGGACTTACTGTTTCAATGTCAGTATTGTCAATGCAAATTGACCCCGAAGAGGCTGAATAATATTTCATGAGCAATTGCGTAATGGTAGACTTGCCAGACCCCGACTCTCCAACAATAAAGTTCATTTTTTGAGCCTTGAAGTCAAATGTTACTCCCTTTAACGCCGGTTCCGCTCTTGTGGAGTATTTGAAATGAACTTCTTTGAAGCGAATATCTCCTAAACACTCAGTAGGATCGACATGGTTGGATTTACTTGGTTTTGGCTGGCATTCTACTGATATGGCAATATTTGCAGCTGCTGCATGTGCCTTATTAAGAATTGCTAGAATATGGTTGAGATTGCTTATTTCTGTTCCTAGAGCAAGGCAAGAGCTAAAGCAGGTAAATACTTGGTTGATTTCAAGGCGTCCGGTTTTGATGAGATGGTTTCCAAACCAAAATCCTTGCACAAACATCATTAAAACCAAAGTTTTGAGCAATGCCCCGTTTGCAGCAATTGCATTTGCAACTTTGAAGTACGCCTTTGCGGACGTATCGACAATCTTGTTGAACCTGACCATTTCAGAATACTTAGCTCCCAGAATCCGCACACTAGAACTGGCTACTAATGCCCAATCGAGAACTTTAGAGGCCTGAGCACTTGCTTCGTTCTCTAGCTTGGCCGCATTACAAGTCGATTTTCCAAAATACCAGCCAGATAAAGCTAGCAAAGGCGAGCCTGCTAAGATAACAATAGTAAGGAGCCAGGAATGGACTATAGCGGTAACGAATAGCGCTATTACAGAAGCGAATGTCTGTACCAACATCCCAATAGTTTCCGAAGTTCCAGCTCTTAGCTCTTCAATGCATCGATTGGTTTGGGTTATTTCGCCCATGAGGTTTTCTTTGGTGTCGTACCAGTCAAAGTCTTTGCTCAAAAGGTACCTAAAGAATTGTTTTCTAGCCCGCATTTGTTGCAATTCTCCAAACCTCATCCACGAATAGATCCCTGACCATGTAAATACCATCTTCACAGAGCCAACTATAATTATTTTTCCACAGAGTAATCTCACATCTGCGATGAATGCCCCAATGCTTGTGTAATGACCAGAATAAAACCGAGTTAACTTTTCAAAAGCCTGTCCGAAAAGTACAGACTGAAGAGGCGAAGCCACTGCTGTCACACAAATCAAAGCAGTGGAGATAATGAGAAATGGAATATCTCTAGTCCTCAAGAACATGTCAAGGCTGCCCTTTGCTTCTTTTTCATTTGTACCAATATTAATGACATCGTCATTCTGCTGACTGCTCTCGCTTGTTATATGTCCGAGTTCGTACTGGTACACGTTTTTATCTTGAAAAGGATTAAAGTCTGGAGTAGAGCCAACACTATATTTTTCCGACATTGAATCTAATTGAGAAAAATTTAAAGCTAGAGAGGGTGGGATCGTTTTAAATACTGCGCCCCGTACTGTGCTAGTGAATGTGTTTAGTGATACGATAAAGTAGGTTTTTTCGGTATACATGACATTAGTTGCAACCAGATTTCCTATTTGGGAAAAGGCAATGTCCGCAGTGTGTCGAAAATAGCATCACATATTATTTTGCACCCAAGTGCATGTTATTTATTATATTAGTTCATCTATAAGTGTTGGCATAGTTACTTCGACCCAGAAGCGGAGAGTTGAACGATATATCGTCGAAGTTTCCCATTTCGGTTGATTGCCGGAGGATATGTGGCGATTCGAGCCTTTCTTGCCGTATTGTTGCATCATCCAAAAATCCCTGGGGCAGAACCTCTCGATCACGAGAAAGCTCGATTTGGTACTGCTCGATCAATGATTCTTGATCTTTAAGGCGTTCCTCCATAAGATGTATCGAATGCTCCGCACTTTTCGAGACCTTCGAGGAGTTTCGGTAGCTTCTGAATGCAACATTGGTGACAATTAAAGACCCAATGACAAAAATGTTGATAAACATCAAAGACTTCCAGCTGATAGGCTGAATGAAACCATTAACAATTTCGGCAAAAGTTTCGGCACCAATCTTTGATTTGCCTATAAGCTGTGGATCTCTATTCATACATTTACTCCAGGAAGTACACGATCTCTCCAAAGCAGGAACTCTCTTGTGACCGTCTTCTATGGCACACTTATTTCTGTAGTACTCGCGGGAGCACAACGAAATTTCTTGGAGGGCGTCGGAAATATACATTTCGAGTTTGTGGTTGATATCGGATTTGATCGTTCGCACAAACCGGTACGCATAATATAGTATGGAGCCGATTATCACTGCATTCAAGAATAGCTGAAGGTATAACGAAATCGTGTAAGGTATATTGGGGTCTGCCAAGATGGCGGCCAAGCGTGATGGATTTGCAGCCAGACTTTGTTGATTTTCAAACAGATTCTCGTGAGATCTCTCACTCTTTCTGCGCCTGCTAACAGTGCTGGATATACTGTCATAGGTTCTATTGGTAGCGAATCGGGTCCGTGATTGTCCGTTTTTACCTGTGCTACTAGGCGTAGGCTGTATCAAGAGTATATCAGGTACCGATTTTCCATCGGCACGGATGGTAGTATCTCTATCTTCATCATTAGGCCGAGAATTGGACTTGGCATTTGCCATAAACATCGGGTTCGGTTTTTGGAACGGCTCTCTGTCCCGGTTTTCAATATCAAACAGGGCTAGGTTATCAATACCTTGACCACTGAGGGGTGTTGATATCTGCCTGATACCTTCATGCAGAATAGGCGAATGATCATCTACCATGGCTTCAAAGTACACCGACGAGTCTTCCATGTTGTTGGTAACCTGGCTTCTGCCACGATGAGCACGAATGTTTTTGTATACGTTGTGTGCAGGAAAATGTGGAGTAATGTTTTATTTTTTGGCTTATGAAAGTTGGGCAGTATGGGAGAAGGACACGGAGAATTGCGGGCAAAGATCCGGGCGTTTAGATACGACGGAGGTGACGAGAGTGGTATAGCCAAATCAAGTGGCCGTGTAATTAAAAAAGTCGATACAAAGAATACTAGTAGAGTCAGTCGGGGTAGAGTCGCCGATAAAAGTCCCAACAAAGTGCCAAAAGATAAGCAGGTGAGAAGTCCCAACAAGCCGAGTTCAGAACAAGTGGAAAGCCAGGCGTATCCAGATCTTCCACCATGTATCACAACCGACCAGCAGGTGCTTTTTATAGGGTACAATCCGGGCCTACAGTCGTCGATCCAGCAGCACCACTATGCGCACTTTTCCAACTCGTTCTGGAAACTTTTCAACCAGTCCAAGCTCTTTCTTAAAGTGTTGGGCCGTATTCCGACGGACCCGCAGGACCCATTTCTCCAAAGAGTCTTGGATAACCAAGACACATTGCTACGGCCCGAACACGACGATACGTTGATCAACTACAAGATCGGGTTTACCGACTTGGTGCTACGATGTACAAAGACTGCGCAGGAGCTCAGTGCGCGCGAGAAACTTGAAAACGTGCCTCGACTTCTACAAGAGTTCAACTACACCAAGTCGCGGTTTCTTGTATTTATAGGCAAAGGTATATGGGAAGTTGTGATCAAGTATCTCGCCCAGAGTATGGGCACCGCTGCACCCAAGTTGGACCTGGATACGTTTGAATGGGGCAAGCAATGTCCTGACTCATTTAGAAAGATACACACTACATTGAACAAGTCGCAAAAAGTCGCACTTGTGCTTTTGGAGCATTTTTACACCCTCGTACCGCACGGAGTGTTGGTCTATGTATTTCCCAGTACCTCGGGGCTCGTCACTAGCATGAACTTTGCCCAGAAATTGGAGCTCTGGGCCGATCTAGCTGCACACGTGTAATTATTTCCATACTTTGTAGAATACTTTATCCAAGTCGTTGTCAAAATTGGCCTTGGTTTCATCGGTGATGGAATCACCGTACTGGCCAAAGTTTTGGGTGAAAAGCTGGTCTATTATAAATCTTATTTTGTCGCAATGGGTGGTGCTGACACATTCGTCGTAGTAAAGTTTTTTCAATGCTCTGTTTTGTAGTTCAACGCAGCTGGTATGCTTGTTAATTTCGGTCTTGCACAGACCGGACGACGTCATGGAGAAGGTTCGGAAGCAATCCACCACCTGCTGCTGGATTTCGGCACAGTTGACCGCCGCCACCTTGACTGGCTTTTCCACGCGCTTGTACTTGTCTAGTTCGAAATCGTATTTGTCGTTTTCATGGCGTAAAAGTACTTGGTTGACTCTCTTTTGGTGGGCCGATTCTTCGAATATCGACTGGTGTTTTTCAGGATTTGCTTCGTCAAAGAAGTCTCTGAGGTTTTCCGGAAGCTCCTTAGTTAGATCTGATGACGACTTGCTACTATTAAATGGCCAAACCATGGTATTACAAAGTATACTTAACACTAAAATACACTAAAATAAAATTTCGCGATCAGCTTCGCTCGAGAATGCCTTCAAAGAGCCGACCAATGGAAACATCAAGTACATCCAGAAGATACTGAGAAGAGCTTCTCAACGTGTCTGAGCCATCAGGCAGTGCCACGTTGTTGTGCAACGTCACTTTTACAGGCTCAAGCGCAGATACCATATATAGACGTAGGCGGGCAGCGATGGGCGCCATGCGCACCCGCTCAGTGGCACTAAATTGCGGGACCTGGCGAGAACTGTCGCTAGGCCGCGCGGCCAGGTCCGGTACGGCGCTCGCACCATCCATGAGAATGGAGAGACGTACGTCCAAGTCCTGGAAGAATGTAAAGAACTGGACTAGCTTGGCATGTTCAGAGGTGCTTATAACAGGCTCTGTTGTCTGTATAGTAAAGAAATGTTTGTAGTGAAACAAGTACTCTTCCAAATCGCCGAGGATCTTGATTAAATAATTGGTCTGTCCGAAGAGCGGAGTGCGCTTGGTAATGGATATCCAGAGGAGCCCAAGGAGCTCCAGTAGATCATGTAGAAGTTCAGACAACGAGTACGTTTCCTCGGTGCTGGCCTGGTTTTTGATAAACCTACGTTGGATCTGGAGAAACTGCTCATCAAGGTAGTTGATAAACTTGCTCTGCTGCCCCGGTCCAATGGCCTGTGGCGCCGAGAATTGGCCGACTGCAGCCTGGTAAGCGTCGTCAAACGGCACCGTTACGGACGGCACCGCCTGTCTGGCACCGTCGCTGGCATTGTCGCTGGCACCGTCACTAGCACCGTCGCCAACATCAGCCTGTCTGGGGTCGGTGTCAATGGCATTGCTCAACGGGGTATCGGGTACATCCAGCTCTAGGTCAGGATTCAAGTCCACGTCCACGATACCTGGCAGAACGTCCACATCAACTTCGTGGTATTCATGCGGGGTTTCCGGCGTCATTCTCGTAGGGTTTGCTTCCGCGATGGTGAGTTCTCCGTTTTAGTGGTGGGTGTGGCTGACGTAACCAATCATTTTTTTTTTTGGTGGCTGCATCTTCTGATCGCTTATGTCGTTAATCGCACTGTTTATCTAAATTATCTACGCTCGTCTTCCAATAGCCCCCGATTGCCATTCATATTTTGGCCCTGCCGCATTTGTTACACGGATTGGTTCCACTGTTTGCTTTAGTATACCTACGTTATTGATGCCGGTGACCGAGTCCACAGCCGCTCAATATTCCAAGAGAATCGACCCGTCTCCCGAAACCTCTGATGTCTCCGATAACGCCTCCGATGCCTCCGATAAGTTTACATTTGAAACAACTGACCTAAATGTGAAACAGGTGGCTACTTCAGAATCCGAGTCGCCCAATCCATTGCAGTATGCTACAGCTACATCCTCTCCCAAACTTACTCGCCTCGCCATCAACAAGATCTTGTCCAAATCCAACTCTGCCGCTGACAAAAGTGGCAACCGCATTCCCAAAAACCTCAATACATACCTTCGTCCCAACGCCAAGTTTGTGGGAGAACAGCAATCGGGCAAATCAAAGTACCACATCAAAGTCGAGTTCAAAACAGTGGACTTGATTAACTCAGAAGTAACTGGTTTTCTTCAGATATCCAACCTTACCATCAATTACCCCGAAATATCCACCTGTTTCAAAGGCGAGATCATCAACAATCCTCTCAATAAATTCAAATGGAAGTCTTCCGCGCGCCATACTGATATACCCATCAAGCAATATTCGTTTATTACCGAAGACAAGAAATGGGGCTCGTTTCCAGAAAACGATCTCGAGCACTGGAAAATCCTCTCTTCCTTCACGCAGCAAGATTTTAACGAGTCCACCGAATTGCTGCAACGCGAAGAGGCCGATCTTCGTGAAAAGTTGCGCCGGATCCAAAGCGGCCACGAGGATAACCAGTTCATTTACATGAGGTGGAAAGAAGAGTTCTTGTTGCCCGACTCGCGCGTCAAACAGATCGACGGAGCGTCGTTTGAGGGATTTTATTATACTGTACTAAACATTGGTGGAAACGAGCCGGCCAGTCCGCGCTCGTCTTCCATGTCGCCGGGGTCTATCAATGGTCTCTACTATCACATGGTGTCGGAGAAGTTTCAATCACTCAATTTGAGATATGTGTACGAAGACGAGGGATGTTCGACTACGTTTGAGTTTTTGTAACTACAATATATAATTGCTTTTATAGTACCAGTTTTATAAACTCCAGATTTGAAACCACGTTTTGCAGCATTTTTTACAAACCCCCTTTTTTGCAAACCCCATTTTTTGCAGCATTTAAATTTTTATATTATTTTTATACAGGTTATATACTTCTTGAGGTGCACGATTGGTATACATTGGTACCATTTCTAGTGTCCCTTGTTTTATTGTTCCTTCTTTTCATTTCTAGCAGCATAGATGCGGGCGGTGAATGGTTCTTCCAACATCAACGCAATCTTATACATGATAAAGACAAACCCAGTCACAGCAATACCGGTAGGCTTGCCGTACCACAAGGCGGTTCCCAAAAAGCAAAGAGTCGAGCCATTGTACATTGGATTATCGTTGATGTTGAAAGGAAAACCGGTGACACGCTCATCCATCAAAATACCAAAATAGTCCCCGAGATAGGTGCCGGTAATTCCCAAAGAGTACATTGACGACAAAACCAAGACATTTCCAAACCCAAAAATGACAACTGCCAATGCGCGAATGATCTGCGAATCGATCAATGGCTGGAAAGTAGGCTGATTGCTCAAGGCCTGGTGATAAACATGATCTCTATAGATACCAAGACTAAAAATCGTCAAGGCTAACAAGTAACAACCTCTTTTGGCGCCTCCTGCCAACTTGGTAAGAAAGTGGGTCTTGTATTCGAGCCTGGCAACAATGTTCCAAAACACTGGGTTGAAGGCTATGGTAGCCAAAGCATAACTCAATTCATCGCTACGGATGATGAATTTCTGGAAGTTGTGGAACAAGAAAGGAATTGATTCCTTAAGATTGTTGTAGTCTTGAATTAAACTAGACATTGCTGCTGTAGAATTGACTAGAGCGACAATGTGGTGCTGATTTATACAACTTGAGGGCCTAAAAGTTGGCACGCATGTGATTTTCAAATGTTGGTAGATAGTGCGCCAGACCGTTAGTGCACGAGATAGTTTGCACGAGACAATATGTGGTTTTGTGAAAAAAAGCAGACCCAATGGAATGTACTAATTAGCTTGTGTTGCAAATATATATTGATTCCGTATTATTTGGAAGTATTAAATCACCTCTTAAATTATAGAATGTTCTTTTATGATATAATTGTTAGTGTAGCTTTGGTATCGTAGTATATCCTGTCAGCATATATAATGGTCGGTGCCACCGGTTTGTAGCCAACATTACTATTAATCGGGTCATATCAGCACCATGGGCCACACTCAACTGCTTGTATATGATGAAGTAATATAAGACTAACTCAAACCGTTGTATGCTCTTTGTAAACACACTCAGTCGCATACTAATTCATTCGCACCTAGTCGCACTCGTGCCAAATCTACTCTCCTTGGGCCCACCGCAGTCGCGCTTATCAGGTGCCGCAGCGGAAAAGAGTCATAACGAATGCAACTAACCGCAACTATGGGGAATCCACCCTAGCCAAACACCCACCAAACACCATCCAAAACCATCGAAAACTTACAAAAAGACACAATTCGTTCCGCCCTTACCTACCCTCCACCTCTCTTATCCCCATAGACACTGCTTTCTACACTCGAAATAATCTTTTGCTTCCCTCTCTCGCGCTCTTTGCTTCCCCAGATTGCGGCGCTTGTGTTACCCTTTTCGGACAATCTGAAAAATTGTTATTTAAACCTCACTATCGCCATTAAATTTTTCAGTCCCCAACTCAAAATGGTTAAGTATGTAGACCTATAGCAGTCCCAAGAAGCAATACTAACATCTAGACAAGTACTTTTATTAGGTTCCGGATTTGTTGCTAAGCCAACTGTCGACATCTTGGCCAAAACCCCAGATGTCAAAGTCACCGTTGCGTGCAGAACTCTTTCCAAAGCAAAGGAATTGGCTGGTTCAGTTGCCGATGCTATCTCTTTGGACGTCACTGACGCCGAAGCCTTGGACAAGCAAGTCGCCCAGGTCGATTTGGTTATCTCTTTGATTCCATACACCTTCCACGTGCTCGTGGTCAAGGCTGCCATCAAGAACAAGAAGCACGTTGTCACCACCTCGTACATCAACCCTCAATTGCAAGAATTGGAACAGCAAATCAACGATGCTGGTATCACCGTTATGAACGAAATTGGTTTGGATCCAGGTATCGACCACTTGTACGCTGTCAAGACCATCGAAGAAGTCCACGAACAAGGTGGTAAGATAAAGTCTTTCTTGTCTTACTGTGGTGGTTTGCCAGCCCCAGAAAACTCCGACAATCCTTTGGGCTACAAGTTCTCGTGGTCTTCTAGAGGTGTCTTGTTGGCTTTGAGAAACTCTGCCAGATACTGGAAGGACGGCAAGATTGTCGACGTCAAGTCCGAGGATTTGATGGCCACTGCTCAACCATACTTCATCTACCCTGGTTTTGCTTTTGTTGCTTATCCTAACAGAGACTCTACTACCTACAAGCAATTGTACAACATTCCTGAAGCCGAAACTGTCATCAGAGGTACCTTGAGATTCCAAGGTTTCCCTGAATTCATCAAGGTTTTGGTTGACCTTGGTTTCTTGAAGGATGCTTCCACTGAAGCCTTTTCCAGCTCTATTGCCTGGAAAGACGCCACATCTCAACTCATCGGTGCCAAATCTTCTTCTGAAGATGACATTGTTGCTAAGATCAACGAATTGACCAAGTTCAAGTCCGAAGAAGACAAGTCCCGTATTATTGCTGGTTTGAAGTGGTTGGGTTTGTTTTCCGACAAGCCAACTACCCCAAGAGGCAATCCTTTGGACACTTTGTGTGCTACTTTGGAAGAATTGATGCAATACGAAAAGGACGAAAGAGACTTGGTTTGCTTACAACACAAGTTTGGTATCGAATGGGCCAACGGTGAAACCGAAGTCAGAACTTCTACCTTGGTCGATTACGGTAACCCTGAAGGATACTCATCCATGGCCAAGTTGGTTGGTGTCCCATGTGCTGTTGCTGTCCAGCAAATCTTGGATGGTACTTTGAGTACCAGAGGATTGTTGGCTCCAATGAGCTCCAAGCTTAACGATCCTATCATGAAGACCTTGAAGGATGACTATGGTATTTACTTGGTTGAAAAGACTGTTGGTTAAATAGAAACTGACATTCACACACTGGGAAACATGAAGTAGTACTGTCTATAGATACAATATAAGGACAAGTAATGAAAGACTGAGTATTCTTTGATTGTATTGATTATTCTATTCCTATTTTTTAAATCGAATCAATAAACTTTACGGTATTTAGAGCTTCAACCCATTTCTGTTATTCTCTAACTGTATTCTCTGGTTATTCTGTATCTTTATTCTGATTATTCTCTATGTGTATTATATACAATTCTTCTGTTTGCTATTTCTATACTAATAATTATCGTCCAGATCTTCGTCGCTATCCTCATATCCAATAGTATACTCATCAACCAAGCTGCTGATATCCTCTATCAACTGGTCTTTTTCCTCTACGATATCGATTGCTGCCTGGTTGGTGCTTCTGACTGCCTTAATTATGTCTCTGTAACTCTTCATTTCATTTCTAAAGTCGGTGTTCACATTGAATTCAGTGCTGTACGCTGTATTTCTTCCATTGCTCAATATTCCAGGGAACGTGTCTACCTTTAGTATATCGTCCAAATGATGGTTCTTGTACACGTTGGAAGGAATTCCTTCTTTACCGTATTCCTCAGTAGATGTGGCAGGGACAATATGGTTGGTGACGAAGTACTTTTGCTTAGTCGTTTTTTTGTTGGCTACAATGTAAGGAATGCTCAAATCCAAAAAATCTTGCTTGGTAGCAATTTCTCCCTGGTTGTAGTATGCATCGATATTGACCGAGGTCATGGTGTTTACCGACTCGTGGCTGCGGATTTTGATCTCATTGATAAACTTACGGTTGGCGTAGTTGCGAGTCAAGTTCGATTCCAAAACGTTCATGCTGGTGGTTGCGTCGATTTGGGTGTGAAGACCCCAGACCGAGTTTATGAACATGGCACTTAAACTACTGGTGTGCCACGGACTGGATGCATTGAACGACGGCGAAATTAACGACGAATCGGCGGTGACAGGCAGGGAGTTCATAGGGAAGAAAAGCGAAGCGTTCTTGGCCAATTCAATGGTGGTTTTGATTCGGGAAATGGCCTGGTTGGCATCAAGGGTTCCTCCGCGTCCTCCGTGTCCGCTCATAAGTCCATATATCCAGAGACACTGCTTGCTGTTATTGAAGTATTCGTCCACAATGTTCTCCAAAAGGGCACTGGTGTAGCCTCCCCAAGCACTATCGACCTCGGTCACTACATTGAGGCCCTGAAAGGTGTCACACTGCTCCAAAAACAGGCGGAAATGGTCGGTTTGGGTCTCGGTATCGTTTTGCTTGAACTCTTCACACCCGATATTGTGCTTGCCAAACCGCAAGTTGGCAAAGTTCTTGTGTCTTCCTTGCTCCTTCTCTACACGTACGTAGTTCTCGAGCACAAAGATTGATTTGGGATTGTAGATGAGTTTATTATAGTCTGTCCAGTACTCGGTGTTGGATGTATCGAGCCAATCGGCAGCACCTTCGATCCCCAGATCAAGACTGGTCTGGTACTCCGGTTTTGGCGGGGGGCTGTTGTAAGTTCGCACCGATTGGTGTACCGATAAATTGTCGAGACTGGGTACTTTTTCGTGGTAGCCGTGTTTGTTGAGCGAGCCCAACCCGCCCTTGAGATCATAAATTAAAGCACGAGGTGAATAGTTGGTGTTGTTGCCACTTTTGGAAGTGGATAAAAAGGTGGTGTTATCATGGTTTACCACTGCGTTTTTACGGTACGGAATATGCGATTCTTGCGTGTTGTACAAGTGTGTCGTCACATGGTTTGCTGCTTGCGACAATGAAATGTTGATTGCCTGGTTCATACTTGCATAGGATCGATTCGATATAGATTTAATTTCTCGTGCGCCGTTTGCAGATGCCGTAAATTAAATTGGCGGTAAACTTCGCGGTAAAAGTACAATGCGGTAGTAAATCACTAGTTGAGGTTTGTAATTAGATACATGACAATAGGCGGTACGAAGCACCGGTGTTGGCGATAACAACTGGAACGGCGCTGGTGATCTTCTACGTGTGCTCGGTTATTGTTGTCTGTGACGTAGAGCGTGCCCGAAGTTCGTGTAGCGAGAGAGTTTGCAATAGTATTGTTGTAGTTATTGTTGTAAAAAAAATAAGCAAGTACGGCGAATTTCGATCGAAATGGAAATGAAATAGCACCAGATCCAGTATTCAGGCACACGGCTACAACGTGGTGCTTACGGCGTACACATGCCACGAACAAAGTCTAAACCAAGCACGAGAAGTCTTAACCCAGAACGAGAAGTCTAAACCCAGCACGAACAAAGTCTAAACCGTGGTACTTAGGGCGCACACGTGAGAGGAGATTAGCAGGGAAGGCTGAAAAAGATAAGCTGATAAAGATGACAAGAGAAAATGAAAAAATACTAGCGCAAGAGTACTGGGCCATTTACCCCAGCTACTACTTTTCGTGACTAGATCAGTCTTGACAATCAAAACAGTACCACAATCTAAGCCCTCGGCGTGAGCTCACCTGCCAACGGTGTCGTAAAACCCGCGACAGGGCCGGGTAACCAAAAGCCCCCCTAGTTGTAAAGCGCGCAGACCATCCGGATTGGTACCGAACCAAAATATAACCATATATAGCGAGAGAATTCCAGGTTATTTGAGATATATACACCCAGATTTAGTCAATACCAGCAGAATAGATGTCGCAAGTCGCTCAAGTGGTCCATGAGATCGAAAGTAACTCTGCCAAGTCGCCATCTATATCATCCATATCATCCGGCGGCAGTAACACGTCCACAGACAATTTGATTCAAGACTTGGGAGTGAAATCCCCCAACACCCAGCCAGCACAATTACCCAAAACGCCCATTTCCCCATCGTCCATCAACAGTAACGGCAGCAAGAAACCCGTCAAGTTTACTGTACGCAAGGTATCACATGAGCCGATTCAGTCACCCAAGCTTGGAGCAGGCTCTAAGAAGAGTGTGGACACCGACCAGGTAAACGTCAAAGACCAAGCCAAACTCGAGGCTGTGCAGAGAAAGTACGATCACTACGAAAACAAAATCATCAAGATCGAAAAAGAAGTGGCATTTTTGACCAAGTTGCTCCCGCCATATAATGTTGAAATCGACTACGCTACCCGCACCAAGATAACCAGGGCGATTGAAAAGTTGAAGATGAAGCAAGATGAGGTGGAGAAGAAAAAGTACAGTTTGGGTATCACTATCAGTCGGTTGTGGAGAGTGCATGACGATAGTGACATATGGGTCAGAACCTGTAGTAAGCAGTGACCAGCGATGCGTTGACCTAGAATAGGCTGTATAATTAATAACATGTAAGAATAACAATACGCGAGTTGAGAAGAGCGAGAATAGATACGACTGAGTAGGGTCGAAAAACATTCTACTGGATTTGAACAAATATCGTAGTCATTCTAGATTAGTATATTTATTCTAGTCTATCAGTAAATCGTACTTGCGTCAATCTAGGAGTGCATTACCGCATGCAAAAGTCTTCGCTGCGTTGCAAGGACGAGACGCGTACAAAAAAGGAAGCTCGCTGAATACTTTTGCAACAGATTCACCACACCAACCATCGCACGGAGCCACCGCCTAGAACCACCACCTAGAACCACCACCCAGAACCATTGTCTGTAAATATGTAACCAGCTCTGGCCCAGTGCTTGCCGATGATAAGTCGGGCTTGGTCGGTCATGCTATTCTCTTCCCGATGCTGTGTGCAGTCACCCTCTCCTGGGTTGATCAAGTATCGCCGCACCACCACGCAGACCACAACCCGCAAAGAAGCGATGGTCAAACCTTCCCTACCGGCCGAAACAAAAATAGCCGTCTCTTCCCTGTCACTCTACACTTATTTTTCATAAATTGCCATAGTACATGTCCTGCACCTTCCGCTTTGTCTGATTTCGCTCTCTGTCTAGTCTCCCTACTCTTCTTTTCGCTGCGTGCTCTCCAACTGACAATTGCACTTGACTCCAAACCATAAAATTTTTGTTCGCTACTTTGTCATTTACAGTCCAGTGTTGTCTAGATTTTACTTGCTACTCCACCACATCAGGCAGTCTAGAGCCTTCAATCCTCACGTATAACACGTCAGTTTGTGATATTGTTCTCAATTTCATCTATTCCATTCAGATCTACCCCCACCACAAACCATCAAGCACACCTTTCTAGCGCTGTGTTTTCAGAACTATCTTTTGGAATACTGAGACAATGAACGATACACCTACATCTTCGTCGGCATCTCCGCTCGTCTCGGAAGCCGATCAATCCGATCCTCATCCACTGTTTTACTTGTACGATGATGAAGAAGTGGATACTTCCATACAGTTACCAAAGAGAAACAAAAACTTGCCAGCATCCAGCCAACCTCCCTTGAGTATAAACGTTCCTAGAAACCCAAGGCGACCTCCTTCCAACAGTTTAACGCCCAATAATGACCCATTATCGCTCACGCCAACCATCTCCAACCCTAGAGATACCTCATTTAAAAGCTTGGAGGAGATCCTCAAGTTTCCCATCGAATCATCCCACGCCTACTCATATGCGCATTTATCGCCAAATTCGTTAGCATTAAGACTCAATGTACTAAAGAGATCCTTGGAAATACTAAAGGATAGACCCAAACTATTCAAGTCTATCAATTTAGATGATGAAGACTCGTCCGAAAGAAGAGTATCCATCTATAGTCTAAACTCCAACAACTCCAACGGTTCCTTCCACGAGAACTTCCAGCCACCCCCCTCTAATCCCTTGTACAAGCATGCCAACAATAGTGCGGAATACTTCAACGACAACAAATACAAACCGCAATCGAATGCCTCGTCTGCTGCCTTGGCTGCCTTGTTCCGACCCTCCATGAGAAGATCCGACAGTTTTCCTGTAAATCAATTGTATGGCAAGAACGAGGATAAATCCAAAGCCAAGGCTCAAAGCTTGCACGACTCTATTCTCAATGACGACTTGAAGGACATTATTAACATTCTCGAAAGCGACAAGGAGAATCTCTCCAAGCACTCGGAAATCGCTTCGAACCTCCACGACCTTTCGTTATCTACCAACCATACATCTTCCAGTGATCAGCTCCACAAGCATGAGATGATAAAGAATAGATTATTGTACGCATTGGCCACGCCGTTTGTGGAAAATTCAGGCTTGACTGCCAATCTACTCAATAATGGCACCAGTACGCCCACCAGAACTTCTTCTTCTTCTTTCAGTCCCATTCCACTCAACAGCTCGTCAGGAAACAATTCAAACCGGCCGTTCCACTCGATTTCTTCAGGAAAGCATGCATTGCCTCAGTCGGTGTTCACAGTGGATATAGATAATCCGTGGTCGGTCAAAGCCGCAAATGACTTGGCGTGTCTTATGTTTGGAGTACTGAAGAACATGATTAGATCGTTAACATTGATGGACTTGATAGCTCCCCAGTTCCGTACCTTTGTCACAGAAAGACTCACCAACTATATATCACGGAACTTGGATCTTTCACTTAGACTGAGAAGAGCCAAAACCGAGAACAAAGTCACCAATAACAATATTCTTTTTGCAGGTGAAATCGTGGCCATCTTACGGCCTGCAGACCAAAGTTACGGCTGGACGTCCATGTGGGCAAAGCGTAAAGGTGACATGATTATCTGTATGTTTGATCAGATTCCGTGCGATGCATTTGATATTGTGGTGCTGTCGGCAAAAATAGACATCACTGAAGATTCACCCTGTTCTACCGATAGTACTGTCACTTCCACGTCAACTGCTGTGCTGAACGACTCGTACACTATTGATTCGTTCCATGAAGTAGCCGGTGACTTGATCAGCTCAATCGACACTTCAAAGTTGAATCACTTGAACGATGTAAGTGATTCGCTCGATAAAGAAGTGGCCCGTCACCACCAACACAGAAGAACAAACTCTACATACTCGCAAAACACCGACTACAGTGAAGACGGAAGTTTCGAAACCCACAAGAAACTCAACGAACACGTTCAACAGCAAGTAATCGATGAAGAATACGAAGACGACGACGATGTTCTTGACTACTATGTGTCCCAAGACGTAGCAGTCAGTGAAAAAATCAACCGTAAACGTTACTTTACGTTGCAATTCAATGATGAAGAAAACATTCCATGTGCCATTACCTCCAATCCTCTCGAAATCAACCAAGATCGGTATGAGATCAAGTTGAAAATCCACACTTTGCCTTACATTGCTGGTATTTTCGTCGTCAACGCCTCAAACTACAATATCTTGTCGTGCAACAATGCTATTGCCAAGAACTTGTTTGGTAGATCTTCGGAAGAGTTGACAGAAAAATCAATTGACTCGTTGATTCCAAACTTCACCAAAATATTAAAAACAGGTCTTGAACAGAACTCGATTCCATTACATTTAAGTCCTGGTATGGTCTTACCAGAGCACTTCTTCAGAAAGTATGATGCGTACTTGAGACACCAAGAGAACCCTGAAAGCGGTGATATCGAAGAATTGTTTTTCAAATCACACGGTATCAAAGGTCTTCATAGAGATGGCAAAATGATTCATGTAGACGTACAAACAAGAGCCTCTGCAAGTGATACTTTGGTTGTGTGGATTACGTATTCGAGACAGTCAAGAAAGAGCAACATTACCAAAGAATTAAATAAGTTGAGCAACATTCCATTGCCAGAAGTAGGCAAGTCCAAAATGGAAATTACACCGGAGCCCGTGATTCCCGAGTCACCACCACCCAGTCCCCCCGCTGCTGAAACTGTCAAAGAAAAGCCCACTGAGAATGAAAGAACAACTAAAAGTAAAAACATTGCCAGCTGGCCGTCGCAGTTGAGCTTGTTTACTAGAAATAACCACGATGTGGACTATGCGCCAAGCAGAGACGAGATATCCCGTCAAAACTCTACTAGAAAAGCCAGGAATGATTCGTTTGGTATTCCAGTATCGAGATTAAATTACAGTGTAGAGAAACCGCATGCACTTACCAAGTTATACGACTCCAAAGATGCTAGCAAG
Organism: Suhomyces faveliae; assembly: GCA_030585145.1. Lineage (NCBI taxonomy): Eukaryota > Fungi > Ascomycota > Pichiomycetes > Serinales > Debaryomycetaceae > Suhomyces > Suhomyces faveliae. The sequence goes on from JAJMBY010000017.1 coordinate 173,872, forward strand.
CTCAGTCGCCAGGTATCGAGAGAGCCCGAGGCCGAAAAGGGTGTGGAGCCCAAGTCAAATCCTATTGACTCTGAAAGTTATAAGACATTTGCAGAAGAAGATATTCTCCAAATCGAATCGGAATCTCTAGAAGAAAAGATGAATGCTTCTACTCATTGGCCACGAACCGTGGGGACCAAGAGAAGAACCAAGAAGTTTAGTGAGTTCAAAGTACTCAAAGACATGGGGGAAGGTGCGTACGGAAAGGTTGTGCTAGCACAGCACTTGGAGGACGACAAGTACAAGATTATTATCAAATGCATTGACAAGGAAAGAATTCTCGTTGATACTTGGGTCAGAGACCGGAACCTAGGAACGATTCCGTCAGAAATCCAGGTGATGGCATTTCTCAATAACCATCCGCACCCAAACATAATGAGAATCGTGGACTTTTTCGAAGACCTGAAATACTACTATCTTGAAACGCCGATTTTTGGGGATCCACCGGCCATCGATTTATTTGACTACATTGAAGTCAAGAATGATATGACCGAATTGGAGTGTCAATTTATTTTCAAGCAAATTGCCTCTTCCATTTATCATCTTCACAATAACGGTATAGCTCACCGAGACATCAAAGATGAAAACGTCATTGTTGATGAGCACGGAATCATCAAGTTAATCGATTTTGGCAGTGCTGGTTATACCAAGCAGGGTCCGTTCGATGTGTTTGTGGGTACTATTGACTATGCATCGCCCGAGGTGTTGAAGGGACAGAAGTATGAAGGAAAGCCTCAGGATATATGGGCATTGGGAATCTTGCTCTACACTATGCTATACAAGGAAAATCCATTTTACAATGTTGATGAAATAATGGAGGGAGATTTAAGAATTCCATTTGTGGTCAGCGAAGGAAGCATGAAGCTAATCAAGAAAATATTGGTGCGTGATATCAGCCAAAGACCCACCATTACTGACATTGTTGAAGACGAATGGTTGAGGATTTGATTATAGAGCATATAGACATATTTATTAACAAAAAGAACTGAACAAACACTGAAAGTAGCTGAAAGGGCGATAAAATAATTGGGAATAGGCAAAATTATTTGAGAACAAATGAATAAGTCAGCAAAATCCCCACTTTTGTCATCTTGTTGGTTCATGATCGGCGAATTCTTATCCATAGTACTCGTCCTTCAGCACACTTTTCCATAAAAGCATGAATTAATAAAATCAATTTTATTGTTCTCAAGTCTTAATTCTAATTTTCTCTAAAACCTCTTATTGGCTCTAGAAACTTTCCTTATTCTGTAAATTCAATGACAAGTAATAAGTCGATTAGTAGATTGAAGTAAGTATCTAACATTCGTAATCTCTCTTGCTATTCTCTCTCGCTATTCTCTCGATATTCTCTCGATATTCTCTCGCTATTCTCGCACCCTTCTACTTGGGTGCAAATTCACCTGCGCGACCCAAAAAAACGGCACGTCTGAAAATAGAGCGATAGAGAAGACACTAGTCTACTCATGATTCAGCAACACAAGTAATGATGTCTGGACTTCTAGCGCTGGGCACTGAGAGCACAGTAGCCCTTCCCTTAACATTCGAAGTATACTCATCCAATTCCAACATGCGTCCCATGTCTATTACAATACTACACAGGCTAAAAAACATCATCATCGATAAGATCCAGCCGCCAGTTCTTGAACTAATTCGACCTATAGAAATACGACGAGACTCCAGCACCAATATCTCCAGGAACCAGCGTGTTTTTCAGCTCCTGCCTTCAACGCATAACTTATTAGCGTCGCTCGACGCGGCCTATTTCTTTGTCAAGATCCAGAAACAGATTTCTGACAAGACAGAACATCTGGGTCTTGTGTATCATATATTTGGCAACACGTATGGCCTCATAGAGCTTCCTTCCCATACAAAAGTCAAAGATATCGTGTCCGATGGAGTATCTCCTCTGGCCATAACTAATCCACTGCTGCTTATACCGGCCATTACGTATCAACCAAACAACTGCAGCGACACAGACCTGGCCAAACTCGAGTCTTTCTCAATGAACCCGCCTTCTATGCAAACTGAAAAGGAATTGGCTTCTCCTAATTCCGAAGACGATCCGCTCCAGTTCTTGACATACCGATACTTTTCCATTCTTTACGCACTCAACACTCCATTGAGCTATTTTCCCAAGACAGCCTTGACTCGTCTCGCCAATTTATGCAGCAACGAAGCTGAATTGGCCGATACTTTGGTAAAAATGATATGTAATATCGATAAAATGGACGAGAGGCATCAAAAGAAGTACGGGATCCCCGATATCGTGAAAAATGGGTCTGCAAACGTAAATGAGCCTACTGATGCTCTGGTACTGTCTCCTCTGAAAGATAGTATTGAACAATCCGAGCGGAACAAATTTGCATCCACGCATCGCGATCTACTCGAAGAGTATCTCAACTCGGTCACCAAACGAAAAGAGTACGAAACTAAAGAAACGGACGAGAATGGGTTGTCGGTCAAAGAATTATCAAGTGAACAAAAAGTGCATACATTATTCATGGAACTCAAAATACGAGAAGCCCAACTTCAAATCCTACTAATTCTTCAACTACTTAAAGTGTGGAACATTGCAGAGACCGAATACTTGGAGAAATGCTTGAAACGGCAACGGAAAGAAGCAGAAAAGAAAAACAAGGAAACCAAAACGTCTTTGGTCCGCAAAAAGAAAACCAAATGCAAGATCGTGCCCACTCTTATTGGAATGGGTGTAAATGTCAAAGGAACAGACTATTCCAAGGTATCTCCGAATGACACGGCCACCGAATACAGTCTCTTTGTAAATATGGACACAATTATAGACAGGATGGGCCTTTGGGATACTCTCTTGGGAAGAACTCAGGGCAACGACAACGACAGTGCCTTTGGCTTCTTGGTATATGTGCTAGTTCCCTACTTTAACAAACGCCTACCGGTGCTAGTAAAGTACATTATAGATAAAGTGAAGGACCTGAACATGAAGTTGGTGACGCGATCGGTGAAGCTGGACAAATCCAAGGCCAGTCCTGAGCCCGACACCGAAACCACTGAAAAACCATCCAAATTTCGCAAAACTCTCAGCAGAAAGGTCCCCACATTAAGCAAGTCGGCCACCATTGATCTTTCTGGCGATTTGAGACCTGCGTTTTCTTTAAAACGATCCAAGTCGAACCTTTCTTCGAAACACCTCCAGAAACGCCAGGTGGATATTTCTTCAGTTGACAAAGTCCAAAAAGATAAGCCTCTGAGAAAACTGAGTATCACTGAAAATGAAAACGACACTTTTATCTTCGGTAAGATCAAAAAAGTCAAGCTTCCCACACGATCTCAATCGACGTCTCAATTACCACTGCAGCGCAACTCGCTGTCGGTATGGCAAGTTGAAGCCACGCCGTCAAAAAATAGAATAGTCGATATTAACTCTCAAGTCCAAGCAACACCTACCAAGACCAAACCGGACGTGCCCAAAATTGGCACCACGCAAATTGAAAGTACGCCTCAGAGAAGTAGTACGATCAAAGTTGTTAATACCCCCGAGGATCAGTTTATCAAGCCATCTGGTTCATTTTCTGAAAAGCTTCTCAGTGTGCATAATGATATCACACCCAAAGAAAGTATTATATCGTCGCCGTTTTCTAGTAGTCTACGGCCAAAACCCGGTGACCCAGTGGCCGTACAAAACTCGCCGTTTTATAATCCTAGTTTGGCTGGATCTCCGTTGAAATACAAGAAATAACACAGCAAATCACCCCCCCCCCCAATTCCAGGAAATCACAACTTTACTACACGGTAAATCACCACTCTGCCCGCAGGGTCCCACTCTAGTCATAATCACATTAATATAGATGCTCCTATTTATTTTAAACCAGAAGTTAATTACATTGATTACTGGTATAATTACGCCAATAATAGCTGTTATTAGAAATATAGTAATTACAATTTTAAGGTCCAGCGCGATATCTAGCCCGACTTTCCAGTCCATATACGACATAACAGGTTACTACACATAGCTCATATAATTACATTACTATATACTACAAACAATGGTTGACTATTTTGGTTTTTCCTATACAGTTATCTCACCAAAGAAAAGACCGGTCACGATACCCTTTGCATCGGGCTGTTCCAAGACCAAGTCTGCCAACGTACTTCCTATTCTCTCTTTTAATTTATCCTTGAGGTCCTGCGTAATCTCTTCCTTATCGATATCCATATCGTCCAGTCCAGGGGCCACGTCGACCTTCAATACTCGCAATGTATCCAAAGTGGTATTCAACAAGATTCCCCTTTCAAACTCGTTTCGGTTGCTATCCTCCACAACCAGTTTACACCACACCTTCAAATTGCCCACCAAAACCAACTTGATAACTTCGCTTCCCATGTTCTTCAACCCCAACAAAGCCCCGAAATGGGTTCCTATTGGCTTGGACGAATCTAGCAACGCCCGCAACAACGTACGGGTGACTCTTGGCCTCAATGTGGAATATGAAGATCCATATACAGATATGATGTGTTTGAGCAAAATGGCGGCAAACTCACGTACGGCCAATTGACTCCGCAACAAGTCTTGCGACTCGTTGGTGTCTTTGATTATAGGACCAATCCGCTTTGCTAGCAACAATGTCAATATACATGGCATTAATGAGTGGACATATGGATCCAAGAAAATCGTCTTGTTGTCAGCCAATGCTGAAATAACCTCCAACATGGTCGACAAGATTTCTATATTACGGAGCTGATTGGTAATTTGTTCAGCCACAAACTGGATGAAGTATGGCACAAGCTGGTGCAAACCAGGGTCGTTTTTTAACGAGGTTAATGCTGCATTTTTAAGGTGTTCTTTTTCTTGATCTACTGATACAAGTACTTCCACCACCTTGTCGAAGTAGAGCTTGAGTTCTTTCGACAAGACATGCTTGACCAATGGCTTGACCTCGTGTTCGTTGTCGGATTTCTTTTCCTTGTAGTTTGGTGCGGCCGGATCCTTGCTGTCAGCACCAGAGCCTCCTCCACCCAAGCTCAATATATCGTTGCCCAAAATGGAAGAAGTGGCACCTCTGATAATTGGAGGCAAGCTCTTGATCTCAGAAGGAAGCGGGTTTTGGGGGACCATGGGCTGCACACCTTCAATAGCAAGCCAATGGGCAGAAAATGTTGTTTGTCTAGGAACTTTTGGAAGCTCTTGGTTGATCAACTTTTCGAATTCGATTTCATGGTCGTCAATATAGTACAACGTCTGACCACCAGCGCCCACCAAGGCTTCTTTGAACGACAAAGGCTGTGAGTTGTCATATCCATAAAGCGGTTCTATGTTTAGGATCTTGAGGGCATGGTTTATGTCACTGGTCATCAAAAGCTTACGTTTGGAATGTCTCATGAATTGGATGGCTGTTTCCAACAACTCATGGATTCTGTACTCAACATCCATGGCGAGATTCTTGGCGGCATCCTCGGGCAAGTTGATACCTAGCGACTCGGCCACGTCCTTGACGGTGTCATGCGGCGACCACAACGAGTGCGATAACGGTATCTTCGATGACGAATCCATGGCTGTAGGTTATCAAGCTATCACAACATGCGTCGTTTTGAATAATCGATATGGATGTGTGGCACGTGATGTGCTGTCTGCTGCGGGTCACGCGGACGTATATGAAAGCTACTTATCTATGTAGGTCTGAACGGGCGATAGCGATAGAGACGGATAAGATGATGAGTATAGAGGTAGCTTCTCTTGCTGTAGTTCTTTCAGATAGACAGAAGTATAAGAAGATTCAATTAGCGAAATCTTTCAGCATTGCGCGTTCAGTTTTCGCTCAGTGCTACTTGGGACCTGCCAACAAATCATGGTTCAACTCGAGAAGCTTCTTGTTCTCCGAGGCCAACTGGTCCAAACGCTTGTTTTTCTTTGCGAGTTCCTTTTCGTAGATTTGAAGACGGATTTTGTCCAGCTGTTGTTGGTTTTCCCGCACAAAATCGCGAGTCTCCTGATCAAGACGCTTGTCGTGGTCGTCTGCACTAATTAGTAACGACTTTTGGAAATGGACCCTTTGGTTTTCAATGTACCGCTCTTTGGCAAGACTAGCCAACACCTCCGCATCGTAGCCCCGCAATTCGTATAGTTCGTATAGCAACAAGTCGGTTCTTTTGCTGAGATTATCCTTCAATCTCTCTGGAGCCGGAGGAATAGCACCCTTGTGGGGACTTACGTGGCGCTTGTAGAAATTCTGCCGAAGAGTAGTGAAGATCTCTTTGACAAATATACCGTTGAGGGTCGGAATCTCTGTGTTTTGGGCCCTGCCATCCTCATCGAACGACTGGGCAAACAGGTGGTTGTTGAGATTGATGGCCACCACTTCCCAAGTTGCCTCCTGTTGTTCCGGCGTTAGTTGGAGGTGGGGCAAGTGCAGAAGAACCTGGATCAAAAGCGGCTCTTCGATCAACGCCTGGATCCGTTCCTTCTCCTCCTTGTAAAACGACTTGCCCGCTATGTTGTTGTATATAGACTGCATTGACTTTACAGAATCGCGCTACTTTTTTTCTCACTGTTTCTACACTCAAAACGTTCATTACATCTATAAATTCTTGTCCTGCTTTGACACTTTTGACATGGTCTTGAGCTTTTGTTTGCTTTCGGCCATCTTTTGTTGTTGCTTATCGTAGCGCTCTTGTGCTGCTCTGGCCACCGCTTCCTTGGTGGAACCAGGACCACTGTTTTCGTTTTCGTTTACGCTCCCGAGCCGGTGGCCGTTGCCTCCCTTTGATCCCGAGTCCGCACCGGCCTTAGATCTGCCCGCACCTGCATCCTTCTTTTCTGGCAACCTTTGCTTGATGTTGGTGATGCGCGTTTTGCCCGGCGACGGCAACTCGCCACTCGCTTGTTTGGAAAAACAACTTCCCATCGTTACCGTACATTTGATTATCTTTAATCGCGCTTTTGTATGCTAAGAATTTTTCCTCGTATTACTATATACAGATGCAGAACCAGAGGAGTATTACCAAGAGGAATATTACCAAGAGGATAATTGACCAGAGAAATTAAATGGTAAATTGGTGAAAATGTTAGAGATCAAGTACTTAAGTGAGTACTAAAACTAGTGATTGGTTATTGTTGATGGTTTCCTGTGGGGTTTAACGTGTGCCTATTGTCTATTGTTGGCGATTTCTTGGGTAAACTCCCTGTAGTTGACATTCGGCTTCAAGTGCTGGAATTCGGGCACGTATATTTCCACGTCCGTATCGAATGTTGGGTGCTCTTCCTTGGTGATCCGAGCCACGTCCCGGTAGTGCTGCGAGTTGTGGGTCCAGTTGCCCAAAAACCTCAAGCACGATCTTCTGTCCTGCATGTAGTTCTTGTAGGTGTTCACTATGCTCAAGTACAAGTTCTTTCTTTCTTCAGAGTACTCCGACAAGATGGTGGCATCACGCAATGCAGCCCAGTCGGCAACAGGAATATAGGTGTACTTTTGCTGGTCCAACATGGCCAACGACTGGTTCCACTTGTTCAAGATCTCCACCTCTGAGTAGTCACGCAACTGGCCGACTTTCTTCAAGGCGATACGGTACGAAATGGGCGATCTGTCGATGGAATAGATACCGTAGTTGCTGACCAATTGCTCAAACACCTCTTTGTCTCCCCAGCAGTAGTTGTTGATAATAGTATTCAAAAACGTTTCGTCCACTGCCTTGTTCTCCAAATACACCGCGATGACCTCTCTCAATTTGGTCAAAGACTCCTCTGTAAGCTCTGGGTACAACTTGAAGAATATCTGGAAGAACGAGTTGTTGAGGTTAGAGTATCTTGAGTTCAAGTGGTAGCTGTGCTGCTCGTTGTTGTAGTGCTTGACAGTAGATATCCAAAAGTATATGATTCTTTCAATCGGCTCGTTGGCTTTGAAGCAGTTTTCCATCAAAGACACAACGTGAGGAACCTTCAATCTGATCTCGTAAGGCAATTCAAACTGAATCACCTTGTCGAAAAAGTGCTTTGAGATCTTAATGTCCAGGCAGTATCCAATGAAGCTTAGGTGCAAGTCACTCAACGATTTCAACACCTTGTTCTGGTCGTATCTGGATGATTCGTAGGCTTGTAACAACCCTTCCAAGGCATCTAATCCACGAGAGTAGTCAGCTGCAGTGATGGAAATCTTACCCATGGACGACAAGAGCGTGTGAGATACGGCCTTGGCTTCAGTGGTGTTGAGTTCGTAGATTTGCAACACCTCTTCGTAAGTGAATCTTTGGGTGTTGTAGGCCACTGGCAATATTACCGATAACAATTCTTGGTTCAAGTACAATTTTCCGGCGCTTCCCTCTTCATTGACACCGTTTTCCCACAAATTGATCATCTCAGGATAGAACTGGTATTGTGCCATGGCGTAGAACAACATCTGCAAAGCGTGGGGAGTCAATGCGCTTTGAAGTTCGCCGCCAAGAACAAGCTCACTGAGATGCAACACTGCTGATTTCATGGCCATCTCGTCCACGTGATTGTTGTCATTCTTTTGGTCCTTGTCTCTGTTTCTGTTGTTAGACAATCTGGAGGTACGATTATGGTAAACTGACATGTTCAAGGTTCTGGTATAGTTGCTCAAATCGTTTTTGTTTATGGCATTTCTCAACACTTCGTCGTCAAAGAGCTCAAACAACGTCACCACTGTAGAGTAAAATCCCTTTTGCGATTGGGGCGACTTGTCTCTTCCTTGTTGTAATGCTACAGTAAGAAGCTCTCTAAAGTTGTTGAGCTTGTGCTGGGCATCACTTTCGTATGCTTCACGTATAAGCGGATCACTGAGAGTGGCCTTGTTGATGAAACTGTCTACTTTGGCAGCACTTTTGGAGCCACCAACATGTTTGGCGCTGGCGGTGTTGCTGGAGTTTGATCTGAATTGACCAGCATAAAATTGGCTGTTACTAAGGTTTTGTGTCGAAGATAACGATATCGTGGGCTTGCTGGCCCTGACTTTCAGTAACAACGACGGTCTGATCCCCTGGGGGGCATTGGAACCGATAAATCTAAACATGAAGCCGTGATGTCGCCACTAACGGGGATTCGAAAATTTTTCAAATGTATGTTCGATCACGTGAGGATAGCTGCAAGACACAAAGTGGATAGATAACAAGAGAAGGTGGTGTTGGATGAAAGTCTGGTGTTGGATTGCAGCTTGGACGGTTTAGGAGAGTTAACACAACTGTGATAGTTGAGGAGATAGTGTTTTACTGTTTTTAGATTATATTTCATATTTTATATTTTTGTAAAGAATGCGAAATATTTACCAAAGTTGTAAAACAGGAGAAGATGCATATCAACTGGACTAATTCTGATTTATTAGCAAGCCAACCAGCTGTAAAACCTAATGTGTTTCGGTACCATAAGACGCCGTAGACTCTTCTACTGCACATTTTGTTTTGCTGTACCAAATTAGTCATATGTATGAGGATATCTGCACAAATCTGATAAGAAGCTCGATGTTGACATGTTCAGAAACCAAGTCAGCCTGGAAAGTCCACAACCTGGACAGACGAATTTGAAAAAGTTGACAAACATGGAAAAGACAGTAGAAACTCCGAGTTTCTGAAGTCCGTCCCCGAGTCTTGGCAAGTTCAATGGCTGCGAAAAACTGCTTTTCTCCGATAGTAATCATCACCATATAAACTACAGGGCCCCTATCCACCCTAATTATATCGAGTTACAATAGAGTGCGCATTACTTCTTGACAACCATATAGTGTTATTCTCTTTATTCACAAACTCCACAAACTCCACAAACCCTTGACTTAATTCCCTCAATTTTCATGCCAACGCAGACTAAGCCTTGTTGATGGAACAAATCAGAGATACAAGCTATACAGAGATTAAACAAATTATACATATACCCGAGCCATTGCCGTCTTTATAATCAAAATTCACACTTTTTTATCCACTTTCACTTCCTGCCCCCACCTCCCTCTTCTTGCCTCGCTTATCGGCAGGAGATCAAATCTCACCCGTGAAAATTAAATTGCTTCTCAGACAAGTGATCACCGCCATGACGTCGAACGCAAAGGCAGTACGATATCCTACCGAGACATCTAGCTTATTGTCTGCCGATAATGCGCCGACACCAGGAAAGAAAAAGGCAGGCAAACCAAAATCGTCGAAACTAGCCAAAAATGATCGTCAGGCTGCCAAACTCGGCACCTTTGACGGAGTGTTCTTGCCCACGTCTTTAAATGTGCTTTCGATCTTGATGTTCTTGAGATTCGGCTTCATCATTGGCCAAATGGGTATAGCAGGTACCTTTTTCTTGCTCATACTATCGTACTCCATCGATACGCTTACCACTTTATCCATTAGTGCCATCTCCACCAACGGAACCGTCAAGGGCGGAGGCGCGTATTATATGATCTCACGGTCGCTAGGCCCCGAGTTTGGCGGTGCAATTGGTATCATCTTCTTTATTGGACAAATATTGAATGCATCGTTGAACGTGGTGGGTTTTATCGAGCCATTGTTGGTCAATTTTGGCAAGGGTGGCGGCGACGTGATGCCGTTTTTGCCAAGTGGGTATTGGTGGGAAGTGGGCTACTCGTCAATTTTGCTTGCAGTGTGTACGGGAATAGCTTCTGTGGGCTCAAAACTAGTTTCGAAAACGGCGTTTTATCTCTTCATTATCTTGGTGTTGAGTACGCTCAGTATTCCTATTTCCACCTTGTTTGTGCGGCCATTCTATCCGTTGCCGTGGCCAAACGACCATCTTCAATACTCGGGCCTCGCATGGTCGACGTTTCGGGAAAACTTGTGGCCTTCCTTTACTAGTGGCGCTGCTGGCTCGGTTCAATTGCCTGGCCAACCGGAAACATTCAGAAACCTCTTTGGGATATTCTTTCCTGCCACTGCTGGTATTTTTGCTGGTGCTTCAATGTCGGGAGAGTTGAGAAACCCTTCAAAATCTATCCCAGAAGGTACACTCAAAGGCCTTTTGCTTACATTTATTCTCTACTCGTTGGTGATTGTTTCGATGGGCAGCTCTGTCCCTCGTGAAATTTTGCATAAAGATATCAAAATCATCCAAACTGTTAACCTTCTGGGTATTATTGTCATCATGGGAGAGTTTTCTACATCGCTCTTCTCGGTTATAATGGGTATAGTGGGCGCAGCTTCAATGCTTAATGCTATCGCCGACGATAAAATCATCCCAGGATTATCGGCATTCACCACCAACAAGAAAAACGAAAAGGACAAGTATCGGGCTATTGTGTCTAGTATTGGATTGACGTGGTTTATTGCCCAAGTCTTTTTGTTTGCCGATATTAATCAAATCGCCACGTTTATTACCATGGCATTCCTCATGACGTTTATTGTCACCAACATTGCGTGCTTTTTGCTTCGACTCGGCTCAGCGCCCAACTTCAGGCCTTCTTTCAAGTACTTCAGTTCCAAAACTGCTTTCCAAGGTGCCTTGATGTGCTTGGGTGCCATGTTTATTGTGGACGGGCTCTCGGCCACGTTGATTATAGTCTTTTTAATGTTTCTTATTCTTATGATCCATTACCTGACTCCACCTTCGAAATTCGGCGACATATCCCAGCTTCTTATCTACCACCAAGTCAGAAAGTACTTGTTGAGGTTAAAGCTTAATATGGGTGTAAAATACTGGAGACCTCAGATCTTGCTTCTTTGTGATGATCCGCGTACGTCTTGGAACTTAATTGGGTTCTGTAACCATTTGAAAAAGGGTGGGCTTTACATAATTGGCCATGTAGTGTTGATGAACGATGACACTGACAAGGCTAGCCCCACCAACAAGATCTTCAATGCCGATACCTTCAAGGAGATTCGCAGCCAAAAACAAGCATGGGTCAAACTCAGAGATATTTCAAAGAGTAAGGCGTTTGTCCAAATAGCCCTTGGTCCCACATTGCCATGGGGTGTTCGGAACATTTATCTTGGGAGTGGTCTTGGGGGCATGAGGCCTAATATCACTGTGCTAGGATTTTACGACTTCGTAAAGCACGGTGTCACATTTCCTTCGTTGCCAACTCCCAGCCCTAAGCCTCTTCCCACCGATACTTGTCGCAAAGAAAGAAAGGTTTCGATTAATCAGTGGGTGCAAATTGTAGAAGACTTGATTATCTTGCAGGCCACGGTGGCAGTCGCTGCAAATTTCGGACCCATGGATTTGCCTGTTAATAGTGGGAAACCCAGTCTTTGGAATAGATTCAAGAGTGGCTTGGGCAATTCTGACCTGCCTACTGAAAATAGCTCCGAAACCAAAAAGTACATTGACTTGTACCCGATCCAAATGTGTTCCGTTAATCAATTAGACGACGGAAAGTCGGTCTTATCCACCAACTTTGATACCTATACTTTGATTCTCCAGTTAGGGGCCATCTTGGTAACTGTACCTGAGTGGAAATCCAACGGCTACACGCTTCGTGTAATTGCATTTGTAGAATCTGGCCACGAAATCGAGGACGAACGCATGCGTTTACTAAAGTTGTTATCTTCACTTCGTATTGATGCTGAAATCAAAATCATTTGCTTAGATGATAACAACTTGAATTCCTACAACTTTTTGGTCAAAGGATACTCCAAAACCGCAACCAACAAGGCCGAATTCGACAAGATCGACAAGACTTTGAAAGGCGACCAGTGGTGGAAGAACTTGTGCAATGCTCGTGAAACGTTGAAGGAGTTGGAAAAGCAACGGGTTAGAAGACAACAGATCAAACAATCGCAGTCACAGTTGCAACTTAACAACCAGAACTCGCGTTTATCTCTTCAACAAAACTTCAGTCCATTGAATCTTACTCCAAACCAACCCGAAAGCGACATTGGCTTATCATCGGCAATGCCTATTACCACAAGTCTCCAGAACAGAAGGTATACTATATCTAACTTGCACCAACAAGGATTGTCACTTTCGCTTAATATGAGCACCCAGAATGCGGACAATTTCTTCGAATATGACCGTGCTCTTGAGTCTAGTGACAGCAGTGACAGCGAAAAAGAGTATCATGACGAGAGTCCTAAAAGTAGGTCAGCATCTCCCAAATCAACTTCTTCAAAATCCACTTCTCTCAAATCTCCTGAAGGAAACGAGGCTCAAACTCTCAAGCCTCAAGTTCCAAACGACCCAATTCTTAAGAATGGACAGAACTCTACTGACCCACCTTTTCTTAAAAATAACAGGTTTGCTTCTTCGGATCAGCTCTCTATCCGGTCGTCTCAATCTAATTTAAGACCCAACTTCTCGTCTGTCAAAATTCCCCAGTCCAAGATCAAGGAAGACGAGGATGATGAAGAGGAGAATAACGAAGATGAAGAGCAAGACAAACCAACAATTCAATTTGTGGACGACGATGAAGGAGATGATGAAAATGAGGAAGACGAAGAAGAAGAAGAAGAAGAAGAAGAAGAAGAGGACAAAACCAAAAGTAATCCAGAAGCAGACAAGGAGACAGGAAAAGACGAAGTGGAGGATCGGGCCCGTAGCACCAAGCCTGCGTTTGGCAGAAACACCTCCTTAGAGCCCAGCAGAAGCAGCTCCAGACAGCCTCGCAGTAGAAACAACTCACGCAAACCGGGCAAAAGAGCAGAGTTGAGATCGCCGTCGATTATCACCAACGATGACGAGATTATCAACCGCATGAAATCACGCCAGTTTTTGGCTACAGGGGAAGAAGACGACGAAGAAGAGGAAGAAAAAGACCTAGTGCTTGTGATGAAACATGACGAGAATTCGGGTCATGACACTCCTGTTCTTTTGGCATCGGGTCCGTCGAACTCTCGCTCTCAAGTCTACCAGAGACAGAGTAAGCCCGAACCCAAAATTACGGTGCAGGAGGAAAAAACAATTACTCGTAAACAGTTGCAGGAAGAGCTTAATGATCTAAGCTTCAACGATATACCTGCTAAGGGCCAACACCTTATCTTGAATGAGCTCATGAGATTGCATTCGCCCAAAGATCAGACGGCAGTGATCTTTTCGACGTTGCCTGCACCCTCTATTGGCACCCATTTGGACGACAAAGAGTCGTTTGACTATACCAACAACTTGGCTATCTGGCTTGACGACTTGCAGCCGATCTTGTTGCTCAACTCCCAAACCGTCACCGTCACTACATCTTTATAAAAACACTTTACTTATAATCACTACATACTAATGTACATCTATAGAAACTAAATTTTGCAGCAATAGAACATCACGTGACAATATACCTTATCGAGAGCGATCGAAGAACGAGAAGAGCAGAGGCAACAGTAGACAGTAGAATATGTACGAAAACGGAGATGGTAGAGGTGAAAAAGCTAAGGTTACTAACACCAGTGATGAGATAAGCAGAGAAGAAAAGCTTCGGCAGAGAAGAGAACGGTTGGAGGCGTGGAAGCACAAGAAAGAGCAGGAGAAGAAAGAGAGTACACCAGAGGGCCAAAAGTCCATACCAGATAAGACCATTCAAGATAAGCGTGACGAGGACAAGAAGCTACAGCGCCAGCAAAGAATTGAAGAATGGAAAAGGAAAAAGGCTCAGAAAGATGAAACCCCCGATCCCAGACCCGCCAGTCCATCCAAAGAGGCACCCATTGGGGTAATAAAATTAAGGCCCAAGATAGAACAGAAAATTAAAAGTGCACCAGTAGTAAAGAGAAAAGTTTTTTTTGATGAAGAAGACGATGAAGAAGAGAATAACAGGCCCAAGTTCAAAAAACCCAATCTCGATACGTACGATGAGCCGTCAACAGGGCCTGAAAATGGGCCAGAAGAGGATGAGCTTGATTTGTATTTAATGCAGCTCGAAGGGGAAGAAGAAAAGGGGGACAAAAATCAAGAGAATGAAAAGCAAGAGAGTGAAGATTTTGGAGGTAATTATAATGCAGAGAGTGACGAGGGTGATCTCGAGGAGGAGCTCATGGAAAAAGAAGAGGAAGAGCAGCGGCTTTTATCGGCCAAACTCAAAAAGATGAACCAAGAAAAAGTATTGGCTTCGGTAGCACATTCACAAGAACTGTACAGGCCGTATCGTAAACAATTCTACAAGGAGTCACTTGAGCTTCAGAAGCTCAGCCCAGAAGAAGCGGATTTGCTACGATTGGAAATGGGAGGCATTAAGGTACGTGGTGAAAATGTCCCCAAGCCTGTACTGAGCTTCTCTCAGTTGGGGTTGCCGGCCAGTATCATGACGGTTCTTGAGTCCAAGTTGGGCTACGAAAAGCCATCTCCAATCCAGTCACAGGCGCTACCAACCATCATGTCGGGCAGAGACTTTATTGGGGTAGCCAAGACGGGTTCAGGAAAGACGTTGTCGTTTGTACTTCCGATGCTTAGACACGTGCTTGACCAAGAACCTCTTCAAAAAGACGACGGTCCAATAGCTCTCGTCATGACACCTACTAGAGAACTAGCCATACAGATCCACAAGGAAATTATGAATTTTGGGAGCGTATCTGCTGCATGTTGCTACGGCGGCTCTTCCATTGAAACGCAGATTGCTGAACTCAAAAAGGGGTGTCAGATCATCGTAGGGACTCCTGGACGTATTATTGACTTATTAGCAGCTAATGGAGGACGGGTAACTAACCTAAAACGAGTCACATACTTGGTATTAGATGAAGCGGATCGTATGTTTGATATGGGATTTGAACCGCAAGTCACCAAGGTGTTTAGTCAGGTAAGACCAGACCGGCAAACGGTGTTGTTTTCGGCCACTTTACCACGAAAAATGGAGCTCTTGGCCCGAAACATTCTCGACAACCCCGTAGAAGTATCCGTGGGAGGAATTAGTGTGGTGGCTTCTGAAATTACCCAAAAAGTAGAAGTGTTTCATCTCGATAAGTTGACGGGAACTCTTGAAGAAGACAAATTTGCCAAACTCGCAGAAATTCTCCAAGAATTCCGTGATAAAGGAAAAGTGCTTATATTTGTCGAGAAGCAGACATTTGCTGACGAAATGTACGTCAAGTTGCTTTCCAAACAGTTTTACTGCAAGGTTATTCATGGTGGAAAGGACCAGATGGACCGAAAGTATGCAATCAAGGAATTTTCATCTTCATCCAGTGGCATAGACATATTAATTGCCACGTCTATAGCAGCACGGGGACTTGATGTTAAAAACTTGAACTTGGTAATCAACTACGATGCGCCAAACCACATGGAAGACTATGTACATCGTGTGGGAAGAACAGGACGGGCAGGTATGAAAGGAACTGCCATAACGTTTGTGGCATCAGACCAAGAGAGAGCCATAACCGATTTGGTCAAGGCCATGCGCCTAAGTCAAAAAGAAGAAGAAATTCCTCCAGACTTGATCGAAATTCGCAACCTGTTTCTCACCAAAGTCAAGGCCGGCAAAGAAAAGTACCAATTTGGATTCGGAGGCAAGGGCTTGGACAACTTGCAAGAACGTCGTGACAACACTGAAGTGCTCCAAAAGAAAGCTTATGGCGAAACCTCGGAAAAACCAGCACCCTCAAAAGTGTCGTCCGAAGTGGAGGAAAAGTTGCCAGACTTCCAAATTATCGAGGGCAGAGCCCCAGAAACTTCTGGTCCTGACAGATGCAAGTTCCACTCCAGAATTACTATCAATGATTTATCTCAGAAGGCAAGATGGGTGGTTGTTAACCGAGACAGTTTATCCAAGATTATCGAGGCCACATCGACGTCGATCACCAGTAAGGGCCAATACTATCCACCCAATGCAAAAATACCCAAGGCTACCAAGGTGGCTGGCAAAGAAGTGCCACCACCACCAAAACTTTATTTGTTAGTGGAAGGTCTCACTGAGTCTGCAGTTAGAGAGGCCAATAGCATGTTGCGGCAAAAAATGATAGAGGGATTGGAAATCTCCGCCAAGGAAGACGGAATGGGACCAACCGGTAAGTACACTGTATAATAAATAGAATAATGTAGTACTAGTCATAAATCATATTGCATAACTAAAGCTCTGTCCTAATTATAAAAATTCTGTACTATCTACATCTAGTTGTACTGGTAGCTATAAATAAGCCGATTATCAGCTTACTATTCAATATCTAATAGATAACTATGTGTATCGTCGGATCAATGCTACTTACTGAATTAGGATTGGTGAGAGTCATTTTTGTAATGGCTGCAATTATTCTTCAAGAGTTTTTATTTTTTAAGTAATTAAATTAAATTTGAGCAGTACCCTAGTATAAGTGAGCTCTACGTTTGCCACTACTTCAAATCAAACTTCACAGTTCGCTGGTCCTTCATACGCCTTCTGTATATAAGTCCGAAGTCAGTAGTCTCAAGAACCGGCTCTATGGAGACTAGCGCGGTTTTATCAAATCCGGGTAACTTTGGGTAAATCGAAAAGTTTTAGCGAAGTACGGTATTCATTAGAGAGTAGATAGCCATGTTGTGTCTAGCCAGAGGAAAACAGGGCTTAAAGCTTATCAGAGGATACAGGCGGTTTCTCTCGTCACCGTCAATAAGTATATCCGATGATATAGCCGAACATGAAACCAAAACTGCGACCACGACGGCCGTCAAACAACCCAAGATTAAACATATATTGAGTCAAGCCGGCTCGGAATCGTACCTTTCTACACTCACAACCACGGCATTCAACCAGAACGCTCTGCAAATTAGTGGTGACCAGGCAGCAGTAATAAAGAAAGAGCTTTATAAGTTGGTGGACAATAAATCGTATACCACCTTGATGGATGTCTTGTTACAATGGTCTACCAGTACGACCTCGTCGATAACAGCCATTCTCACACCAGAAGAGATTTCTTACTTGATCAAGCAGATCATTGGACATCAAGTCACCCTTATGCATCATTTCTCCATCAACACTCCAGTGGAAAAGGCCAAGCGCAACATGAGTTTGACTGAAAAATTAAACAAAGCATCCCAAGATCCCAACTTTATTCACTCGCGCCAGTTGGTCACCAAAATAAGAGACTTTTACTCCAACCTCATCTACTCCAACTCCAATGAATCCATATACAGTCGTGACAAGAATCTTGATTTGTACGAGTCGGAAAATTTGACGGGATATAAGTTGACGGTGAAGGACTATGAAAATTTGATCCACATGGAACTCCATAACTTCAAGCTCGATCTTGCCTCCAAATGGTTCCAGCGTTTTCAAACCCAGTACGGGTCCCAGTACCTCGAAAACATGACGTATAACATGTGGATTCTCAAATTCCAGGTGTATGCTGGAGGTTTGTCGAGTCACTGGATAATTAAAGAGACCGAGCTCGCAAGTCTGACGTTTTTCAATCCTAGAGAAGGTCCAATTAGCTTCGAGGTTCCGTTTGAGACCATTTACAAAGAGTTTATGTTGTACAATCTCAAGAGAAAGTCACCCAAGCTTGTGTTGAATAACTCGTTTATAAGCACCATGATCTATTCCATGGGCTACTCCAAAAAAATCGACTTGTTGTTTAACTTCATCGAAACCAAATGGGGTATCAGTAAAAACGGCACTTTAACCGGCACCAAACTAGCAGCATCCGACCCTAATTATCCCGATGTGGCCGTATTAAGATCCATAATGATAGCGTTATCTTATAACGGGAAGTTTTTCGAGGCATTGAAGTACATCAACTCGTTTCAAGATACTTATCATGTCAAGGTTTCTGGCCCCAAAGCCAAGGCATTTTGGCAAGATATTTTCAAGTGGTGTGACATCAATACCAAGTTTGAAACCAGAAAGGCATTGCAGTATTTCGTCAACTATTCGCAAGATACGTCCATGAGCAAAAAGTACAAGAATCAAAAGAGTCTCAGTCTTGTGGAAGCACAAAAAAATGCCAATTTCGATTACGCGGGATACTTGCAGTTTGTCAAAGGTTTGCATCAAGAAAGATCCAAAGGCTTTGAAGTGCTTTGGGATCTTTATCAAAAAAACAATGGGGTGTTCTCAAGATACATATATAAGAGGTACATTGACTTCATCAACGAAGGTACGGAAAACTCAGAGACCCTTTATTATGGTGTTTTGACTTCTTTGCTCCACGAACACCAAAAATATCATCTTTCCAAGTGGTCGTTCAACAAGAGAGATGTACACTTGAACCAGGTCAACAACATCGATGACGCTATTTATACATTATACATTCATGCCATAAAAAGCTTTATAGACTACAAGTGCCGTGAATTGTGCGCTGGCCAGGTTGGTCCGCTCATCGACAAGTGGTCCATTGACGCTGCCATGAAAGAGTCGTTGCACAAATGGTATACCAATGAAAAATACCCGCAGTACCACGAGATGGTGGAGAAAAAGCGCGAGGAGTTCATGGTCAAATTGAGAGGCGACGGTGAAGCCGAAGACGACCGGTTTTTGGATCTCATATAGTTTCGTATGCATATAGACATTGAGTAATGAAGGTAACGAATCAATCCTAGTAAGAGCTCGCTCGCATCTAAATTAGTTATCTACATGTTTGTGTCACGCGCGCCGAGTCACGAGACGTCTTTTAATCAAACACGTATCTCGCACGTCGGGAATTTTCATCTACGACCCACATATATCTTTACCACCAATAACTACAATGGCTGCCGAAGGATTAGAAAAGATTACCGAAGTTCCAGTCGAGTTCTTCAAGGACGGAAGTGCCTTTGTGAAGAAGTGTCAAAAGCCAGACAAGAAGGGTATGTGAAATGGAATAACTCAAAACCGAATCGTATATACTAACTTACTTTTTCAGAATACTTCAAGATTATAAGAGCTGTCGGTATTGGTTTCATCATGATGGGTGTCGTCGGATATGCTGTCAAGTTGTTGCATATTCCAGTCAGATACTTGATTGTCTAAGCTAGGAGTGGAAATTTTTTCAGTTCGTCCTCGTTGAAGCTCGCCACTTGTTGGAAGCTCGCCTCCAAATCTTGTCCACTAAAGGGCACACCCACCTCAAATTGGCACATCCACCCCCAATGTATATTGTAATTAATAAACTTCCATTTGCAAAGTCATAACCGTGTAGCCGTCTGCCTGGTAAGGTCGTAACCTCCGACACCACGTCACGTGCCCGATCTATCGGCCTCATGTGACTTGGGTCACACGATCTCAGCAGGAACCCCATCTCAATTTTTCAATGCTCATCTGCCTGGCCAAGCTATAGTCACCAAGTAGCCATGTCACAAACCTCAGCATTCGTTAAGAAGTTGGCGTCCAACGAGAAACTCGCCAGGGACTCTGCGTTGGAGTCCTTGAAAAAATATTTGACCTCCAAGTCCTCCAAACAATTATCTGTGTTGGAAATGGAAAAATTATGGAGAGGCTTGTACTTTTCCATGTGGTTCTGTGATAGACCCAAGGCCCAAGAGAGACTTGCCGAAGCCTTGGGACAACTTTACTCTGGAGTGATATCTGCAGAAGCATTTCCATTGTTTTTGGAAGCATTTTGCGCCATCATGATCAAGGAATGGCCTAGTATTGATCAATGGAGAGTTGATAAATATTATTTGTTGATAAGAAGAGTCTTGAGACACAGTTTCCAATTTTTATACAACAACAAGTGGCGCGATGTCAAGGCTGGTAAGAAATCGGTAGCCATTGTTGATGAATTCTTAAAGGTATTGAGCAACACGATATTGAGTGGTGATAAATCGGTGCCTGTAGCACTTCCATACCATTTGTGTGACATTTACCTTGACGAATTAGAACTCGTGATATTTGAACTGGTAGAAGATTTACAATCAACCGTCGATAGTCTCGACAAAAAGGACAAAAAATACTTGGCCAAGTCCCAGGCCTTGGAAAAGAAGAAGAAGGAAATTGCTGATGCAGTTCCAATCGCAAAGTTAATATCGGTATTTGAAACATTGAATAAGGTAGCTTTGTTGAAGACTTTGAGAGAAAAGTGTAAGGAGGAAGTGTTGGATGATTCAAGATTGAAGGAATGGGGTGTAGTGGAGGTAAATGCACCTGAACAAGCCCCAGAAGAGGAGGACGCGGAAGAAAGTGAGGACGAGTGGAAGGGGTTTTAAATAGCATGATAATGTAACTTATAGATTCACCAGTAATTATTCATATAAACTCAGGTTTATATGTTTGTATGTTTGTATTGATATAGTATGCATGTTTTTATGTTGGATGAAATTTCGCAGCTGAAAAATGATAATCAAACAAACATCATCTCATCAAGTACCATATGTCGAATGAAACCAGTGGTTCTGGGCCCAAGAAAGGGGAAGTGAATCCGTATATTCCCAAGTATATATCGGCCAAGCCATGGTATCAAAA
Organism: Suhomyces faveliae; assembly: GCA_030585145.1. Taxonomy (NCBI): domain Eukaryota; kingdom Fungi; phylum Ascomycota; class Pichiomycetes; order Serinales; family Debaryomycetaceae; genus Suhomyces; species Suhomyces faveliae. Next base: position 195,093 of record JAJMBY010000017.1, read on the forward strand.
TGAAGGACCAAAAACAGAGGACGAAAATGATTACCTTGCCCACCAGCGAAAGAAAAGGGAAGAAATCATTGATTATAGCGAAGCCCAAGCAGGCTCTGGGATTCAGGATTCTTTTGAGATTCACCAAAATCACCGTGTCAAGAAGAATGAGGATTTTGATTCAAAACGAGACCGTTGGTATGGATTTGAGTCGGATGCATGGGATGAAGTTTTGGAGAACTGGGAACAAATCAATCAGGCCAAACGACAAAAACTCCAAAAAGTTGACGACAAAGATTACGATTCCGATGATACCGACTATGAACTAGAATTGATCGAGCTCAAACTCAATCGTAGCGATCTTCCCAACCATATCAAAGAAGATCCTTTGGAGAAAACAATACGAGATCGCCAAGATGTACCCCTGTATATATATAATATCACGGCCAATGCCGGGAACAAAATACGGATTGATTATGATCCCAAGTCACGCCAAAGTAAGGATTTGACCAAAGGGTTTTTGAACGACCAGAACCAGTTTGTCAAGAAACTATCTGGTGATGCATTGGACTTCAATCAAGTGCAAAGGTTTGCATGGGAAGAAAACAGAAAGGATCAATTGAGTCAGCAAACAGATCTCATTGGTAAAAATACCATTTCTGAAGTCACTGAGCCAATCGTAAACTTGAATTTGAGTTTGGAGGCCAGTCCTACATTGATGCTGTTGAAGGCCAAGCAATTGAAGCAAGAACAAATGCGCGAAGCAGAGCTCAGAAAGAAGGCACTTTTGGACAAATACGGACAGAGTGCTTCGGCAATTAAAAGCAACGAGCTCAGACAAATCACAGAAGTGAGTCACGGATCAAATAAAACTTCGGTGTTAGATACAAATGGATTAAAGAGATCCAAGTATCTCGAAGACAAGCTTGATTTTGATCATCAATTTATCTATGGAAGTTACTATACCGATGGAAAATGGGGCTATAAATGTTGCAAGCAGACTAATAGAAATGCTTACTGTGTAGCCAACCAAGAAGACCAAAGCTAACAAAGCTAACTGACCAGAGTGAACCAATTAATCTAAACCAACCAATCTTTCCATTTTCTCATCCTGACAAAAGAGTCGCCAACAAGTTCCAACGTGCTTACCTGGCTGATGGCGCTGATCAAAAGATCTACGCGGGACCCGTTCTGGGTCTGAGATTTTATTCTATTAAACAGCATCAATTTTGTCAATTGGATGCACCCAGTGGTACGATCGAAAAGTGATCTGAGGTACAAGTCCTTGCACAAATTGTCGGTGGAGAAGTAGTAGATCAATTGAAGCTTTATTGCTTCGATTTGTCTATCAGTTTTTGAGGTCTGCGCCAAACCATAATCAATCGATTTAAAGGGAGGAAGTTCAATAACGGGAGAAAGGTCATGACCATGGAACGGAGGAAGGTATGAATCGGATTGGCCAAAGTCAAACGGTGCCATTGCTGGTAAATGATATGGCACTGGGTAGTAGGAAGGAATCACGGGGTAGAGTTTGTTTGTAGGAGGAAGTGCAAATTGCATTTCGCCGCCATAAGTACACGGAAAGGGGGGAACATACGGAAACTTGGATGTTTCATACGGATGATTAAGGATCCAGGCGTCTTGGCTGTTGAAGCCAATTGGAGCCTGGGTAGCCACGTACTCCCTGGAGGGTCCATTCAGCAATGTACTGCTTGGTTGTGGTGAAGAGGTCAACCTTTTGTGCGTACGTCTAGGCAGTTTGTGGTATTTTGCCGCCTTGTAAGGTGGCGAGGTAGCACCTATGACTTCTGGCGAAGGAACAGCAGTTGGTCCGTCAAGAACAGGGCTGAGCTTGTAGGCCACCTCCTTGGCGGTAGCTGTTGCCACGGCGGGCGAGTTTAATAGCTGATTGGTGTCCCAAGCGTTCACCAACGGAGCCACCGCAGGTATCAAGTGTTTGTTTTGATGAAAGCCCATGCCACTAGCGGTGTCAACAGTGATACGTGTGTCGATACCAGTGGTACGTGATGCCAAATGCTTCATGATAAACAAAGTCAGAGGATAGAGTAGAATTTGCTGCAAAAATGCTGCAAATTAGAAGTGCACAAAGGTCGCGCGTCACGAGACCATTAGGCGGTAAGTAGAAAAATAAAATAGAAACCCCCAATAAAGCGGCCGAATACTGAACTATAATTAAACTGGACTACTAGAATTTTGAGGCGGACTTGGTCCGGGCCGATGGGCCAAATCAAGATTTTGTCGAATGCAAAGCAGTCAACGGTTGATGAAAGGGAAAACCCGAAGTTGTTTTTGTGGGCCATTATGCAGCCAGGGGAGTATATATATCTAGATGACACATCTACTGATCACTCAGATGGACCTTGCCGTAGCCGATACCCCAAATGGCAGTTTGATGGGGATGCGTATTGTCGCAAGACACTAGCCCACGGGGGCCCAATACGAGGCGCCCAGCGATAAGCCACGTGAGAGCCGCATCCTTGCGATTAGGTTTGCAGTGGGTGCCACGGGGTGGGTTCACACGATGCCAGCACCAGCATCGGTAGTCTGTCTGTCCAGATGACTCTATTCTCAGTCCCAGACCATCTACCCAGTGACTACATCTTTTAGACAGGATAACACGCACACATTCCCCCCACTTCTCTAAGATCAGTGAATATTAACCTAGACTCGGCAATCTGACATATAAGCACACGTGGGGCAGAACACAAAACCACAGATACATGGTCTATGCATATTCGGATTAAGCAAATAACTCTATTACTATTGCAAGAGGCACAGGTCGTGTGACACATGGGCACACGTTGGATTTTGTTCCAGATGTATTGACCAAACGTGGGTAGATGTATATATATCTAATATTTTGTAGAAAACCAAAAGTTTATAGCAACGGGGTTAAAAATGGTCCACTTACCTAATCCACCTGTGTTAAAAACTACCATAATCCAGCTCAATAAAGAGTTGGACTCTGACGACCACAACTACGAGATATTAACTAACGACTACCTCACCGAGGGACAGGTCCCACCCAAAGATAATTTCGATATCATCAACAGCAATAGCTCGAGTCTCCACAAGAAGAAGCGCAGAAGGTCATCCGCCAATGTTGATTCCGAAGAGCTCGCCAAGAGAAAGCACGAAACAAAACAGCTTCATTCCATAATAGAAAAGCGCCGGCGTATCAAAATCAACCGTGAGTTTGAAGCATTAAAGTACTTGATACCAGCATGTAGAAACACCTCGGCATCCACATCCACCACAAGCAGTCCTACCATCAAACCTAATAATTCCAATGTCAATAATGGTAACAAAATCGACGGAATGTACAAGCTTACTATTTTAAAGGCCTCGGTCGAGTATATATTGTACTTGCACCACACGATCAAGAAGCAGAATAGCATTTTGCAGACACTAGGTGAGAGCCAAGAGTTCGATGTGGACTTTGCCAAGGTACCACTTGATGTCAACCAATACAGAAATATTGACAAGGAGTTCAATTTCAAAGACTTGTTGAGCGAGTTTGACTTTGCCAGCTCAGAGCCCGAACCAAAAGTCCCAGAGACTAACCCCGCCACAAAGTTTGGCACTATACACGAGGAATCCGAAAGCTTGCAGGAACAGGATGAGGAGGAAGATGATGACGACGAGGAAAAGTCCGAAACCGCCGAGCCCAATGTGCCTGTGGCCAATTCGCAGCTTATGTCGCCCGATATCACCCCTGACATGGCCCCCATTCTCTGTATGCTCAACAAATACTCGGGGTCGTCGTTGTCTACCAACCGTTCGGGCTCGATTCCAGTACTGCCCAACACGCAGCTGCTTGTATCACCACACACCAATCCCAGACCATCGTTTTCCGCACCCAAGAGAAACAAGTTTTCGCTCCCTGATCCTGCGATTACGCTGACGCTGATGCCAGAGCCTCCGCGCAAGAAGTTTTTCAAGTCGCGGCCGCCAAACACCACGATAATGTTTAGTCGCACGCCGTCCATTGAATCTGAAGATAAGCTTTCGGACCAAGACGCTTCTAAGACGTTGTTGGCATTGCGCAAATCAAGTATAGACAGTTTATTGAATTAATATATGACGGCAACGAGTAGAAGGAAAACCCTCGATGAGTAGTAACATAATTTTCGTTCTCCATACTGTGTATTGAATCGTACGAAGTGTTAGTGCTAATAGTGAAATGTTGCAAATTTGGTGGGTTGGTGATAATTTTGAAATGTGCGAAAATGTGTGACAAATGGTTGTAAAAATGTGGTGAGGAAAAATGTGTTGTAACTTTAGTGAAAAATAGTATTGTCAAGTTACTTAGCGAGAATAGTTGAAGTAACAGTCAGTGGTTATAAAATGAACCATAGTAGTAAATGAACTATAGTTATAAATGAACTTTCGTCAACATAGTTGATTATTAAAGGTATGATCAACGTAGGTTTTTCTGTGGGTTTCCTGTAGGTTATATCAACTGATTTTCCCGCAAGTACTCAACGTACTCGTCAATCACGCTGGGCCACGCGGCCATTTCATCGTACTCGCGCAAGTTGCCCGGGTCATTCACCACTATATCCCGAAAAAACAAGTAGAACATGCTCCAGCTGTCTTTGGAAAACGATCTCTTGTATTCTGTCCTCACAAACTCGTACCACTGTTGAATCCGCTCATTTATCTTATCATCGTGTGTTTCGCTTACCTCTACAACTATAGGAAGTAAAAGACTCCAGTACTCAATAGCCAATTCGTAGTCCAAAAGCTTTTGGTTCTCCACCTCCATCAAGAATTCAAATGTAAAGTTATACAACTTGTGGAAATCCTCGCTGGGTGTACCTGCTTTTGAGTGAATCACATTGTCATGGAACTGGTCGAGGTACTTTTTCATGCCAGCAATAGTATTGGCCTTGCCGGCCCACCGCTGCAAAAAGTCTTTTTTGAGAAAAACTCCCATGCTGGGACTGGCCAATAAGTACGATAACGTCAAACTTTTGGCATCTTCGGGCTGGATCTTCAAGTCTTCGAGGTACTCCAATGTACCATTGATGTCGATCTTGTCTCCATCCTCACTATACTTGTTAAAAAGGGCCTCGGTCTTTGGATCGGTTTCAACCTCATTTTGCTGATGGTTCAGTGCCAAGTACCGGTCAATGGCTTCGCTGAGCTTGTATTTGGTAAGCTCGAGGTATGTGATCGCGGTGCGGGTATCGGTGTTGGTGATCTCCAAGAATTGCTGCTGCAAAGCGGTTTTACTGTATCGCGACTACATGTTAGTACTCTCTAGTAAATAGGGCCCATCGACATACCATATCTGCTGTCGTTCTTCATTGCTTGGCTCGAAGCTATATAGGCGCGAGAGCATTTGTCTATATGCAGTACACTAACATATACAAATCATTAGCCAAACACCATCGATACAACACACACAATGGCATTTCTGGGGGATATAATTAACCAGATCATACCCCGGTCTACGCTCCAGGACCTCTCACAGAGCAAATCAGATATTGATAATGATATTGACTACTTGCTCAACTGGTTGAGCCCATACTTCCCCACTGAGCAGGCCGCCAACTGTACGCGACCATCTTCGCAGCATAAACCGGCAGAACCTACACAACGACTTCGTTCGGCCGTGCGATCGTGTCTCAAGAACCACCAGAACCAAATTGAATTCGTCAAGCTCTACATCAACTCCGTCAACTCCGAGTTTGACCGTTTCTTCACCACCCACGACTTCAGTGGATTCGCGTTTCTTGACTTCTTCCTGTTGATCCGCATAATCTTGGATTACTACAACGATGCTTTGGCTGTGCTCAACCTCGATACTCTCTCAAAAGACTTGTTGAGACGAAATTTGAACGGATTGCTTCATACACACTTGGTCGGCACGTTTCACGAACAATCGGAGTCGCTTTTCATTACGTTACTCAAGGAATACCTTAATGATCGTATAATTGAATCTTCTTTTGAAGGTGAAGTTTTGGCTAGATCTGGTCAATTGTCTACCAGTCACATCATCAACACTCTTTTTTCGATAAATCTCCATAAAGAGGTCAACTATATCATTATCAGGCTCTCGGTGCAGAAAATACAAAGGTTCATCGCTACGAACTGTACTGGTGTATGGAACACCCCGTTGCTTGAGATCATTAGTGAGTACATCAAGAACCACGTTTATCCCAACTTTTCGATCGTGCTCTCGTGCTCCTCTGATCACTTGAATAATAATGCTTACCTTTACGAATTTATTAAGATCTCCAATGACGAGTTGGTATCTCTTCGAATCAAAGAAATTTATGGCTTGGTGCTCAATTACCCCAGCAGCAAAATCGCTCTAGAGGAACTCCACCATTGCTTGCTGATTAAATACAATCACCATCACTATAACGATACCAGCTACCAAGAAAACATAGAGAGCAGCTTTAATATTAGTCTGGCAGGCCACCATAACCACCACGACCATTCGGTACACGGCAATCTTATCAATGAAGTAACCAACCTCACGTCGTTTTCAAACCTTGCCAACTACTCGCTCAAAACCCAGTCGTATCAACGGAAAAAGTTGGTTGACACCTATATCGATATTTGCCATAGTCGGCTTCTCCATTCTGGCTCCAATACAGCTGATGTCATTACAACATACACCAAGACGATCAATTCATTTTTGATCATTGATCCAAAGGGTGTTTTACTTGATAAAGTGGTGAGGCCTATCAGACGGTACCTAAAAACCAGAGAAGATATTATTATCAAAATTGTTCATGGACTTTTGGATAAAGAAGATGTTTCTAAGTTGGGAATAGCGCAGCATTTACGAGCCAGCCAGCTCAAAAAGCAAAAAGTCAAAGCCCACGACGATTTGGAACTCAATTGGGTTCCTGACCCCATTGATGCGTTGCCGGACTTCAAAAAGGATAAAGTCAGCGATATAATTGAGTCGCTTATCTCGATATTCGACTCCAAAACAATTTTCATTGACGAATTCACCAAGTTGTTTGGCGAACGATTGATTGACGTACATGACTACAATGTGAGCGAAATAAATGACCAGCTAGATTTGCTCAAATCTATATTTGGAAGGCTGGAGTTCACCATGCTCGATATTATGATCCGTGATGTGGTAGAGAGCAGAGTCATCAATGAGCTCGTGCGGCCCAAATTAGATAACTCGTCGCTCTTCCACTCGTCGATTCTCTCCCACTTATACTGGGATAATCTCGAACAAACAGAGCTTCAAGTTCCTGATGTGATTAAAAACATACACCACCAGTACAACGAGCACTTTTCCAGCCTCAAGCCAGGCAGGAGCCTTAAACTCGTGCCTAATCTAGGCTTGGTGACCTTAAATCTTCGATTCAAAAGCAGAGTGGTGGCGTTCAAAGTGAGTCCTGAGTTGGCATCAATAATCCTGCTATTCAATGACGAAGAGAATGAACTATCCCTTGATTATGTGAGCAACAAACTTGGCATCTCCCCTTACAATGCCGGCAAGGGTTTGAGTTTTTGGGTGAAAAAAAATGTGTTGGTGGAACTCACAAAGACTCTCTTTATTGCCAATGATGATGATGACGATATAGAAGAATTTGCCCCGGTGACATCAGAACCACCATCTGCAATCCAACCAGTGACTGCATCGCACGAACTAGCCGTGCTCTGGCCTCACCTTAACACCATCTTGGAAAACATCACTTCCCTTTCGTTTGAAAGAATCAAAAACTTGCTCAAACTCACTGTTCCTAAAGAGAAATATGATGTTAGTCATGTCAGTGATGAAAAAATGACCGACTTCCTTGACTGGCTAATTGAAGAGAAAAAGATCATTCTTAGTGCTGGCACATATAAATTGAATCGGTGATCTACAAATTATACTAGTAGAATTATATACATCTAGCTCAACTAGCCAATCACTAATTGCAAGTCAAGTAATAAACTAATTGCAAGCCAAACACCATTCTAGCCAACTATGTATTAATCCAGCATTCTGTACTAACATTTATACAAATGCTAACTAATTGCTTCAACTGATATCTAGCATTTCAAGCAACTATAATTACTCGTCACTTATTTCATCCTATACAACGAACTGACTGACTCTTATGTATAGGTGCATTCTCTTAAATCTGGCTACTTATTTCAACTAAGTTATTTCAACTAGCACTCAGTTGCGCTATCTACATATTATCTAGCTCTCATTATTTAGCTCTCGTTTAAGCTCTACTTACAACATTCTATATTACATCTAGCTTCTATTATATCGCTACTATTCTCCTCTATATTACATCGCTACTTATTGGCCGGTTTAGGATCTACCTCATTCTTCTTCTCCTGGTACTCCGAACTAGGCTGCAACTTTCTGGGTGGCTTAATTTCATCCATGGTGAGACCCGGAATACGAATGTTCCAGTTCCTTTCAAGATTCAACTGGAAATCACGAATATCTACCTTGTCAACCTTACGATGCTTGGCTATTTTGCACGCAAATCCAGTTACAGAGGCCACAAACTCGTCAGCCAAGTCAAGAAGCAAGTCTTCCACGTCGTTGTCCACCACGGTCTTGCTGTCGCCTTCAGTAGCTCCAATGGTGTTAGCGAGCTCGGCGAGTCGTCTTTTAGTAAGAACTCTGCCACCGTTATCGGGTATGCTAGATGGAGTAATGTGTGAAGAGTATTCGTAGGGCATTCTTGTGATGGACGGAGAACTCATGGAGTATCCAAGACTGGACCCGATTCCATTGCCCAATAGTGGTCTATTTCCTATCATTGATTTCGTGGCCAATGAAGGTGCACGCATGCCCTGTATAGGACCTGTGGGTGCAGTGGTACGTGTTAAACTTGGAAGTCCCGTAGGAAGTCCAGAAAGCCCGCTGGATATCTGGCTGGATATTCCAGTTGAAACACCAGTAGGTGCTGGTCTGGGTCTATTCAAAGTATTGGTGATTGGCGGTCTAGATCCCAAGTTAGAGCTAGGTGGCCCAATGGGTTTTTGTGGAGCATAATTTGTATTTTTGGTGGCCTCTTCAGCTTTGAGTGGGGTATTTTCCTGGATGGGCGTGGGCGTAGGTGACGATGAAGCACTGGCCTTGCCCTGGTTGGCAAGATCATTACGGATATACTGCGATAACTTCTGGTATTGTACAAGTTTAGGCTTGAGCTTGGCGATTTCCTTGTCGATATTTTGGACTTTGGCGGTATCGGACTCTCCTACTTTGGAATCCTCCAAATCTTTGATACTTTTGGCCAATTGGTCCAATGAAGAGTTGATCTGATTAAGTTTCTGTACTGTTATTACCGAATTCTTGCCACTTCCACCCAGACTGCTTTCTCCTCCTGGAGGCAGCTGCGAACGTACTTTGGGTGAGTTAACGGCTGAAGCTTGGGCACTTCCTTGAGAACTTCCTTGAGCAGAGCTGGACCCGGCAGACGGCGTGCCCTTTTCTCCTTTTTGTTGCGCTTGATAATCTAGTAAGATTTGGTTGATCTTTTCCGCTTTGGCATAATGTGCTTTGGCCTTCTCCTTGTCAGCCCCGGCTGCTTTTGCAAGATCCATTTCCTTTTTGAGCGCTTGGACCAATACACTGGCCTGGCTCGGCTGAATACTTATCCGTCCAGACGAACTTCCAGAACCACTCATGTCGTTTGGTTGTATTGTTGTGCTCTTGGATTTGTGAATTTGAATGTTAATGGAATGTTTGGTCACGTGATGACTACGAAGGTCCACTAGTTCCGGTCTGAAAAGTCCCAGCACGTGAAAACTTGACTTCCGGCCGCCTGGTTCGGCAGTATTTAGCCTCAGAGGAAGCAGCACTAACAACGTCCAAATAGAAGAAAAAAAAATATTTGCTGTGGAAAACGCTTCGGGAGGAATTATCGCAAGCTATAGGCCTTTTAGGGCTTCTCGTTTGGCGTGCACCAGCCGCGGATTCCATATCCGGTCAGCATCACGTGCAACATATGCCGAGTTTCGAACAAGTATAGCTAAAAGAATTAATTTTGCAGCATGCTACCCCTTCCGGTGTAGTGGAGGCAGAATACGAAAGGAATCTTTGCACTGAGTTGGAGAGAAGAGTAGTGAGATGCAGATTGTGCATGCGAGAATGAGAAATAAGTGTACAATTGTAGGTAGTAATGGAGGGCTACTTTATTCTACACCGACGTTAATAAGACTCTCTTATAAACTGGTACTTCTATTTCAAGATTACGTAGCATCTAATTTAATGCAAAACATCGCTCAACGCTCTTCTTATTATTACCCCACCAGTTAGGCATCTCATAGGGTATAAGGATGGAGAACACCAAGAACACAAGCAACACCGACAAATTAAAGCCAGTGTCTATTGCAGCAGCAAGAAGATAATTGTACTTTTTCCAAAGGTGGTGTCTATAATTGACGGCCCAGTACATAGCTACTGTTCCGCCAATGAACTTGGACAAGTAGCCCGTAGAAAGATTCCCGTAGAATCTACTCATGCTGGAGAAAAACACGGTAGTATTCCACAAGTCAAAGTTGAGTTTGGAGGTGGGATTCCTCGTATGCAACCAGAACACGCACACCGGGCCAATTAGTCCAAGCAAGAACCCATACGGAAGCCATGGGTACTTTTCAAAGAGAATGGATGGGCCTAGTACCACGTATTGTATAGCATTGCTGTGCATGGACTCTATGCTTTGACCGGTCCATTGATGTAGTGGGTCTATTTTTTGTCCCTTGAGATACTCTGACTTGCTCAGAAGCACCCATTTCAATGCTATATAATTGATGGGGACTCCGATGAATTCTCCGTACAACTGTGAAAAAAACACCGCCTGTGGAGGAAGATGGTTGTAGAAGCCTAGTCTCATACAGTGGAGATGATACTGTGCTCGGTACCACGCATCTCCTGCTATGGATCCAAACACCAATGCTCCAACAGGGTGCTTGCTCTCGTAATTCTGAATCATGTAGCCATAAACCAACTCGTTAAATGTACCTATAGCCAACTGAAAATTAGAGAGCGCATAGAGCCAGGCCAATGGAACCACGATGATACTTCCCATAACCAATGCTACCACAGCACACCACCATGGAATAAACATATTTCCTGTCCAGAAAATAGCCATTAATGTCAAAAATGAAGTACCAAATAAATAAATATACCATGATTGAGGCACCTCAGAATACTGGGCCTGTAACTTGCTCAACCTATCTCCCTTTTTCCTTGAACTACTGTAGGATCTAAACTTTTTGAACCCGAATAGAACCACCCACGTAATTCCACTGATGTACGCAGCATAATCAAAAAACATGTTCCAGACCCTTTGGGCACCCAAATTGACGGGTCCGTAGTGCTCGTATGCAGCTAAATCGAGCTTATAGTCCAGCGTGAGTATCTCGTTAATTGGATACCGTGTACCGTTATTGAGAAACAACCCATTGGACATTAATCCGTGCTTGTAGTCTGACAATTGGCCCCATTTGACTAGAGGAATGAGAATCCATGCACCAAGAATAAATGCCACAAATTGAATAACCTGAATCCAGTATGGATATAACATGATGGACGAAGTAATATTGGACCAGTCCAACGTAAAGTTAAGCACACCCATTCCACCCATCCCGGAACCAATAAAGTTGAGGGTATTGTTATAGGGTGCTATCCAGCACAATACTGCTAACGACGAGGTGAATGGAAATATGAACTCGGGAAAGAGTTGCCAAACTGCAACGCCTCCTAGAACATAGAAAAAAATTCGTATTTGGCGAGCTCCGTCTTTCCCGTCATAATCAGCCTTTGCTTGTGTTTGGAATAAAGCCGTTTGCATCAAGGCCTCGGGCCATGGCAATTGTACATCGTACAATAATAGGTTTTTGGCTATAGCTGCATACGAGTATCCCACAAATACAATAGCAAACATGAACGGTATGGCAACTATTGGGCTGATTTTCTCGTTAAAGTGGAGCTCTGCCAAAGATATCGCGTTGGTAGCCAAGTTTCCCGTGGCTCCGCTGTTGGCAGAGATGGTGATCATGGCAGTTTCCTTTATGCTCCATGGTCCGGGATTAAGGTTGAAACTCAAACCTCCGATCAAACTGATCTGCTTTTTGGGTAAGTTCTTGGCCATCCATTTCCCAGCCCAGTGTGATACAATCTGTACAAAGAAAATTGAATATGCAGCCGAAGTGGTTCGGTAAGAGTTCATTGTATCAATAAATGCACCGGGCACAATAAATAATGTAGTCAATACAATATATCTGAACGTGATGACTTGGATGTTAGGGTCGTCATTCAACGGAACAGTCTCTCTAACTATCTTGGGCAACTCGAGTATATCGTCATCAAGTGATTCATCTGAATCGCTGCTATAAGCAACTGGGCCCAGTGGCTTCTGTATGAGAGGAGTAGACTGATCTACCATATCTTTGCCTGCACCCATATCCCGTATGGATGTTGTAAATTCCAAAATCACTTATTTGCTAAACCGTGGCTCAACATCGTGACACCGTTGATCTGTACGGCTCGAGGCTCGCGATTTCGCAACCAATATTTGTCAGCTATGGCATCGCTAGTCAGACACTTTTTTCCAATAAGCCACTTACACCATGCTACTACGCATTGCCTCTCCCTTCTGAACCCGTAACAGATGACAATACAACCACAACGGCACAATCATCACGGTACTTTACTTCACCCATCTCATTCGATGATTTCACGTGATGAAAAAGCGATGACTTTTGATGCACTTTTCAACTTACAACGTACATACTTGTTTTATGCACCTCGATTGTATGCGCGAATTATATATAATTATATACAGGTATCAAAGATTAAGTGCTTGTTCCACAATACTCAATATATCATGATTTGCACCCAGTACTTGATTAGGATTAGAAAGCTGCTGCTCGATAAATTCATCTAGCAACTTTCTCATTCTTTTGATCAACACTGCATTTTTGCACCATGTTCTTATAGGTAACCACCCGTCGACGACAACTCCTGGAGGGGCTTTCGGGCCAGTTAAATCGTAGCCAATTTCTCCACCAAACAATAAAGTTGCAATTGTGGAAGTAGGAGTGATTTCTCTCACATAAAACTTGTCTGTATGATTGGAGTCTCTAAAGACAATAAGTGGAGACTTGACGCTTGAATTGGACTTTTTGAATTGTGGGGTAAGGTCATACAACTTTCTCGCCTTTTCATAATCGATCTCGCCATCTTCATCAGTGACTTTGTCAAGGAACTCTTTACTATTGGCAAAGTCAGAGGAATTGGAGAACATCACTGATGAAGGATGGATAAAAGCCCTAGAGGCTGGGAAATTAGGTTTACCTTCGGTACTTTCCAATGAAGGGTCGTATTCGGCATTTTTAATCCAGTACTTGTTCTTTCTTGCATCTGGATCAACCGCAACCGATCCAAATAACGATTTCGAGAACTTGGGGTCAGGAAACTGGACTTGCGATACCTGCGGATAGTAAGCACCAGTGATGATTGCTCTGACTATCGGATATTTGTCGTTGTTTCTATTAAGTGATTTATAGATGTCATCTTGATTCTTGTCACTGTAGCTCACCGAAACGAATCCTAGATCCTTGAGAATCGTAATGTACTGAGCCTTTACCGACTTGATTTCCTTTAGAGCAAGATACGACAAACAGTTCTCGCTGATGAATTTCGACGACTGCTTTCCTTGGGCTTCGTACTCATTGTATATATTAACCATACCAATAAGATCACCTTGGCCATTTGAATATTTTGTCTTGATTTGTTTGATCTTGTCTCTCATTTCGTAGTTATTTAAAATAGGGCTTCCACTCGACGAAATGGCGGCCAACGTGAGACAGACATCCAAGCACCCAAAAATGCATCCAAAGATCAATAATTTACCACTTTGAAGGTCGGTGGGCAAGAATGAAAGGTACTTACCCAAGTGAGTCAAATTGTCGTGAGAGTTGAGGGCTCCAATATCGTTCAAAAATCTCTTGGAGTTCTTTATTGACGATTCTTTAGGCGTATCCAACCCTTCTTTCAAGAATTTTTCAACATTATTTATTCCCATGGACTTGACGATCAAGTACAAGTTTTCGAGACGGGTTCTCATGATCTCGGGGATCGGTTGCGCAATCATATTGGACTCCGTATCCTTGGTGTACAAATGGTAGCAGGTACCATTGGTGATACGACCGGATCTACCTCTTCTTTGGCCGATTTCTGCCTTGGAACACCAGTTTTCTATCAATTTAGTGGTGTTGATTTTGGGATCAAAGAAGATGGTTTTCGACCGTCCACTATCTATAACAACCACACAGTCGGGGATGGTAATGGAAGTTTCAGCGATATTGGTGGATACCACGATCTTTCTGCTTCCTTTTTTGGACTGGAACACTTTCTTTTGATCGGCAGATGATAAGGCGGAATGCAATGGATGGCACCATACATCGACCCCCTTTTTGGCAAATAGTCCTTTGATTTCTCGAATACAGTTGTTGATTTCCATGATACCGGGTAAGAAAATTAGGATCGAGCCTGAATCGTCCCCTTTGGCCAGCAATTTGTTATGGTTGTGGAGACAAAGATTGGCAATCAAGTCAAAATTCAAGTTACCGTTAGAAAAGTAGGTGGAAGAGGCTTTGGGCTTGATGAGTTCACCATCGGAGGTCTTGATCGAATAGTCCAAATCCAGTAAGATTTCATCAAGGTAATGATCCTCGATTGGAAACGTTCTACCTTCGATATGAATGTGGTTCAATGGGGTGCTGAAAAAGTTTTTGAACTTTTCGATATTGATAGTGGCCGACATCAAGATGACTTTAAGGTTTGGAAATCTACTGCTGATCTTTTTGAGAATGATGAGTAAGAAATCGGAATCAATAGATCTTTCGTGGACCTCATCAATGAAGATATAGTGAAGGTTTTGGAAAATATCGTCGGATGAATTCTCGTCTGACTCGTTCAAAAACGACTGCAACATTCGAAGCAAAATACCAGTGGTGACAAAGGAAATACGAGTGCCTTTCCAAGTCTTGTTTTCACCACGAATAATGAACCCTGTCTCTTTACCAACCGAATCAACTCTTTCATCGGAAATTCTTTCCGCCAAACCAATGGTCGAAATACGTCTGGGCTGGGTACATATGATCTTTGCCTCGAACATTCCTTTGGAATTGAGATCATCCAAAATGAACTGCACAATCTGGGTCGATTTACCCGAACCGGTTTCTCCGGTCACCAAAGTGACCTTGTTGGAGTTGATGATAGAAACTAGTTGTTCTCGCTTTTTCCATGCTGGCAACTCGCTTCTCTGCTTAAGCGACAGGGCCATTTTCGAAGACGACTTCCTGGCCTCATACTCGGCACTAAGATTAGTCAACTCTTGCTTTGTGAGAGGTTTGGTGGCCCTTGTAGTACGTTTGCTACTGGACGTAGCAGCCTTTGTCTGCTTTTTATCAGTGTGCGAATCGAGCTGGCTAGAACTGAGCAATGGTCCGGGGTTATCTATGACCTTTGAAATATTCTCTTCCAACCACTCAACAATACAAAATATAAAACAGTCTCCAATAAACCCGTTTTCAATTATGTAGTTGCACGCTTGTTTGATAATGGAAAGCTTGATATAGTTGGCAAGTTTCATCGACGAGTTGTTCACGATAATTTGCATACCGGGCAATTCTGCCGGGTACCTTGGACTTTGAAAGAGCCGAAGACTGAAAACCCCTGGCTGGATATTTTGGGTATTGAGAGTAATATTGACTACTTTCTGGTCGGATCCCTCCACAAACTCGATTTTGTTGGACCCAAGAAGCTCTATACCTTCTACTTCTTGTACCCAAAGCTCTTGGGTGTCTTCATCGAGTTCATTCTGTGGTGATTTTTGGTAATTTTCTAACAATCCATGCGTCAACTGGACACCGGCCAAAAGTTCATTGCCATTATTCTCTTCCAAAGCTTGGAGAATCTCGTCTTCGTCACAGCCGGATTGTGCTAAACGTTTCATCAAATACTCAGATTGAATATCTTTAGATATCTTAAGCAACACACCCGAATCTTTATCGGTTTTGGAGAACCGCAAAGGTAAATCGTCCTCTGGTAAATGAAACAAGAGCCATTCTAATGCATCGACAAACGTAGAAGTGTACTTGAAAGCTTCGAGAATGTGAGATTCACGAAATTTCAACTCTTTGAGTATGCTCAAGTACTCAGCCGAGCTAGGCTGAGTGGCCAATGTCGATTTGGATTGATACAAGTCTTCTTTCAATATCCAGTCTATATGTTTTCTAATAGAATGTTCGATTGAAGTACGTATATCCGAAGGAAAATCGATGAACGGAGCATAGTCCCACACTTTACGCGGGAAGGATACGATTTTTGGCACTCCGATTGGCTCGGAACCCTTGGGGGTTGTCTTGACACTGCTTCTTTTGGTATCAGCGATGATATTGACACTTGGTTTTGTCTTTTTGGTATCGGTAACAACACTAATGGTAGGCTTCTTGATTTTCATTTCATTCTGTTGTTTTACAAGTTTTTCTTTGGCCAACTTTTCAGCCTTTTCACGTTGTTCCAAAACGACACTGAATGGGTTGATATTGTATATCCTGTCGTGTTCAGGCTTATTCTCTTTCACCAATTTGGATCTTGCCGCTTCCAATTCTCCCCAGTATGATGCAAAGATCGACGGCAACACCATTTTCATGTTTTTGATGAAATTTATCCGGTGCATGGCATTGGTGGCTCCATAATGCCTGGCCTCGTTGGTAGTTTCTTTGGGCAGATAATACCTTGGATCTGGAGTCATTTCAACCTTTATCAGTTCTCTTGTCTTGGGATTGACCCACGACAATTCGACAGTGCATACGAAACCATCCTTTCTCTTTCTCATTTGATACTCTACTCGGCCCCATTTCTGTTTCTGAGCATATTCGTTAAGTAAGGTGGCCGGCAATTTTCCAGTCCAACCAAAGTTTTCACCAATGACTTTACCTCTAGTGGGCTTGTCACTCGCGGCACTCTTTTCGGGCTCAACATTCTTGACTTTTTTACCCATGATACAAGAGAGCTCTGCAACCAATGGGCTGAAAAGTTTAGTCTCCAAATCTTTCGCAGTCTGATCGGTCTCACAAATTGAGATGAGAGGTCGTGCGGCGCGCTCCCAGATCGGTCTCCACTATCTACAATTATACCACTATCTACACCACGCAGGTCGAACCATGTACCAAAAATTAGCCGGTATACTATGCCATAGTGTTGTGGAGGGTATAGGTTCGGTAATCGAAAAAAAATGACACGGACAGGAATTGAACCTGCAACCTTTGGGTTTGGAATCCAATGCTCTACCATTGAGCCACCGCATCAGTTTCTTGTTTTGTGGTGCCGTTTTTGCATATATTACGTAACACTTTTTGAATTTATATGGGAAGGTTGACTCAAGTACCCGAACTCCAGATTTATGGGAAAGTAGCAGTAGACCACAGTTTCTTATACCTCGTGCGTATAATTAAAATAACGGTCAATCGTGAGTAGCGAAGATTTGATCTCAAATACGAGCCAATATGCAATATGGCACCACACAATACGCTAGAAATAAAAGATGGCTGCAAATGTAATGCAGGCTTGAGGGTTTACACCCCAGATCAATTAAGAGTGAGACAACAACACGCATAAAGGACTATGTAGAGAGTTGGGTAGAGTAGCAGTGACTGACGCCTCGAATCATAAGGATGAACCAGATCTACGAGGCTTATGAATCAATTGTTGGATTCTCGTAAACCAAATGAAAATTTGTTGGGGAAAGACGACCACTATAAGAATGACGCTGATCTCCCATAGTTCTTTGATTAAATGGGCAACAAGATGATCTGCTTATCTTAATTTCAGTCAATCTGCTATAATATTTAGTGTTTCCATACCATCGAATCATAGCTGCTGAAATCAACTGACAATCAAATAGATTCAAATAATAGGCAAGAAAAGCCACTCAAAATGAAACTACTACTACCGAGAAAGTCTATGAACCTGTAAATACTATCTGAGAAGTATCTCCTCGTCGGACCCGTACTTCTACAAAATATGCCTGTTAAAGACATAGACACAAAGTAGCCGAACAGGGCATTCTCCACGGCTATCTAGCCACTACATTCTCCTCAAAATGCTTGGATGGATCACGGGAATAAGTGTACGACACCTTTTTGTTATTGCCGTTCGTTAAATCTCTTCTCACAGGCTGAATCACAAAGGAAGATGGCTTTAATATCCAGTTATTATATAGCTAAAAAATATTGGACACGACTTTGTCTGTAATCATGGCATACAAGTAACGGCATAAAGTACGAGTGACATCACTATTCCATCGGAAATACAAGCAAAGAAGTTTCGTTACGCGGTGATAGGTGCCGAACATTCCAACGCTGCTAGCGATGGCGTAATATAGTGTTTTAACAGCGTTTCGTTAAACAGGTCCAACTGTCAACTTATAGCGCGCCGCACGTTATTGTATATGCATACTGCATATCGCACATACAGATAGATTGCTTTTACATGTAGCACTAGATTCCGGGTCTAGTTTGTATTGTTGAGCGATGATTAAGGTTTCAGCTCGGTGTAAACCTTCACTGGTTGACAAGGGCCAAGGGGTAACGGGATTCCGAAAGGGAAAAACAGGGTTTAGCTGGTTTCAGCCCTTCAGCCGAATAGTAGCAACTTAAAAATAATGCGAATCAAGTAATACTAGAAAAGTTGATGGAGTGGCGCGAACTACAGCCTCATAGCGAAAATCGCTAAACCAAATATCAGCCCAGACTAAAAAAACGTGTGTAATCAAAAATCCGACGATCAGGTATTTTTGTTCGGCCGAAAGAAACTAAAAAATAGATGGCTATTTCTATCGCTCGATTTGCGGCGATAGCTTGATTAGGAACACGGTCACTTCCCCCATGTCAATTGCTCGATTAGTCAGCATTGGGCTCTTTTTAAGTAGGCGAGAACAACGTAATTTTTTTTTCATATACATTATGAGAAATGTCTCAGCTGGACTTCTTACCATATGGAACTTGGCAAATGATACATTGAAAATAATAAGGAGAAGTGCATCAGTTCTCGAATACAAGAAAAAAAATTCCTTTCTAGTAAAGTTTGCCTAAATGCATTCCTGAGACAAGTATGTGTGACTTTAGCAATTACATGTTATCTCTTAGCAAAACAACCTCACAAAACCTTAAACTGTAGCCTCAATGTTAAAATTACCGGCGAGCTCTGGGCGCTTTTCTATGTTAAAATCGTTTTCGGTGATATATCCTAAAATGGCACGAGGAGTGTTTTTTTTTTTTTTTCTGAGGTGAGTTTTGGCTGTGATGTCTCATTACAGGGTTCTACTAATTCGGTACTCCGAGCGTAACAATAGAGCGCGGCGTGCTGGTTATGATTTATTGTTGCGGTCATTTAATGCATAGCCGTTTTTAATTTGTAAAGTCTCACTAAATATTACATTACTTAATCAAGATTTAAATACATATATATACGTACGCATCATCTTTAAATTTCCGATTCTTAACCATAGTACGCAGAAACAAAAGGTCCACTACTGAAAAGAAATTCGCCATTAGTTAGTCAGCTGCGCACTGCGTCTTTCCGTACTACGTTGAAATTAACCCGGGCAGACTCGACTAAATATAAATTCTACTTGTAAAGAGAAAAACTTCTTATGGGCAACCAAAGTTGGATCAAACCTTCTGTTGCGCAATTGAGATCCTGAGATAAGTTTCAATAATATATGGGTTTGCAATTTGATATGACACAATCACCATCTTCCGACCACAGCCACCATGCTGGTCATGGACATGCTAAGAAGAAGAGGGTAGGAAAGGCTTGCGACTCATGTCGGATCAAGAAGACCAAGTGTGATGGGAAAAAACCATGTAGCCGTTGTATTTTGGATAACAAAATATGTGTTTTCACTGAAAAGAGGAAACAACGGGAAAAGAGCCATCCTCTGGGCTATGTTGAGTTGCTCGAAACCAGACTAGACATTCTCACCAAGTCGCTTGAAAAATTGGTGGAATTGAGCACCCCGCATCTCGCCTTTTTGCAGCAGCTCCTGGCAGAGCATGAAGCGAAAAAGGTTCAGTATGGCTCCAACGGCCACTCAAAAGGGGTAGTTAAGCACGAGTACGACTCCAATGATGAGCTCAGTGACTACCGTTCCGACGATGAGGATGATAGAAGTGAAGAAAATGATTTGACAGCTGACTCAGCAGTGCCTATCAACAAGGTGGTGGAATATTTGATCAATAAAGAGTCATTGCTTTCCACTTTACCAGTGGAGTGGGAACGTGGGGCTTTGATTGCCGCAAATTTTAATGCGCAAGATTTGGAGTCGAGTGCAAAGTTGTTTGCCGAGCACAGAACACACATCCACGAAGATGCCAAAGCTGCTGGTAGCACCAGCAGAAGCTCCAACTACTTGTTCAACCGTCCAGCACCATCGATCTCCCAATCCAGCTTGAATGACACCACCAGTTTCTCCATCGGATCAGAGCCCAGGCTTCTTTCTGGTACTGGATTATCGATTGGGTCGTCCAATGTGGATCCCCAACATGTGAGTGATCTTGATAGCGACTGTAATACGGTAGGAACGGCCTCCTCCTTCCGCCAGCAGCAGGCCAGGTCCACCAATGCTTCGCTGACCACCGAACCAGAGTCTCCGCCCGGTCTTGAATTCTCCAGAAAAGCAAACTCATTATTTATAAATCCAGATACGAACAACTCGAATGGCTTCATTAATATCAGTAACAACTCGTCAAGAAGCAACAGCTCCATCACTTCGTTGACTACCAAGTTTGAAAATCAAGGAATAGGGTCTCCTACGCTATCTCCCGAAGACCCAGGCCTCGGTACTACTACCAACGGGAGACAAATCTTGCTGAGAAGAGCATCAAGCCATCGCTCGAGCATGCCATCTCGGTCAGCAATGAAAGCATCCTCTGGGCACGTACACAAACGTCCACATCCACCCAGGAATGATAGCTTCAAAGATTTACTAGGTAAAAGAAGAGGTAGTTCGTCTCATGAAACGTTTCCCCAATTCGACAATAATACTCATACTAATACTAATACTCAGCTGGCTCAACTCAACCAAGTTGTTCCCAACTACGATAAATCACGCTACGACAGTTTTGACGGCTCAAGTATTGAGGATTTTGGCCCTATAAGCTACTCAGACTTGCCATCAGACGCATTCAAATTAAATGCGCACTCGCCCTCTTCGCTTTTTGAAAGTCCCATCAATGGTGCCAGTCTATTCAACTCTGCTATTCCTACAACGGTGGAACCCAACTATATCAACGGCGCGCCAAGCTCAAGTGAGTTGTTGGACGATGACGGGTTCCACTTTTTGGGTAGCAGTCCATACATAGCCGAGAAATAGGGCAACAGCAAACTTTTGCAGCCTCGAGTCTAGATGTTTTACGATTATATATTTCAATTTGTCTAGTTTATACGCGATACGTCACATAATAATACTCCATGCCAACTATACATGCACGATTTATTGGTCCGCGTAAATCATGACCAGAAAGTATCTTTAGAGCCCTGAACCGCACCCGGTTTAGTCCTAGAACCTTGTTATTTGTAAGATCTGCGTGACGTCCTAGTACAGCAAGGCTCCTAATTAACGTATATGATGCATGAATTTTCGGCCGAGCAACTTTTTTTTTACGCAAAGTCCGCAATTCATCGCACGGTGAAAAGTATCGGCTCTAGAACAAAAGGGCGTGACAATTCTAACTCCCAACCGAATTATAACTCCATTGGTTTACGTATTTACATTCCTAAAAAGCAGGCTTATCGATTCTACTATATTGTTGCTTATAGACTTTTGTGTTTGGGCTATGCCAGCTTTTTCATGGCGCGTCGGTACACTCCCAATCGGTGGGTTCATACGCATGAGGTTGGTCGATTTCGCTAATTTCTTCGGGGGTTAACTCAAAATCATTGACTTCCAAATTCTCTTCCAACCTACTTGGAGTCTTGGACTTTGGAAGAGGTATTTGGCCTTTAGCCAATGACCATTTGATCAAGATTTGCGCCGGTGTCTTACTGTACTTCTCGCAAATGTGTCTGAAATCAAAATTTGCGGGGTTAAGTTTGTTCCCGTGCGTCAATGGTGAAAATGCCTCGACATTG
This sequence comes from Suhomyces faveliae, assembly GCA_030585145.1. Lineage (NCBI taxonomy): Eukaryota > Fungi > Ascomycota > Pichiomycetes > Serinales > Debaryomycetaceae > Suhomyces > Suhomyces faveliae. The sequence continues at coordinate 217,231 of JAJMBY010000017.1, forward strand.
ATGCCTTTTGATTGACACCACTGTGATAATTCTGTTCTCATCAACCAAGGACTGATCTCGATTTGATTTACTGCAGGCTTGATCTTTAACTCTGGCCACAGGAACAATTCTTCGATATGCTTGATTCCATAATTGGAAACCCCAATTGATCTTACTTTCCCCGCGGCAACTGCATTCTGCATCTCTGCATAACTCTCCAATCTACGGCGCTTGCCTGGAAGCGGCGAATGGATCAAAAGAAGATCTATATAGTTGAGACTACCGATTTTTTCCAACATTTCTTCAATGGCGATTTTGGTGTTGGCGGAACCTAACTCTGAATTCCAAAGCTTGGTCGTATAGAAGAATTCCTCCCGTGAAATGGACGGGTGATCTTTCAAGAATTGTTGAATTCCTTGTGCGACTTGCTTTTCGTTTCCGTAGAGTACGGCGGTATCAAAGTGTCTATACCCTAATTTGCATGCTTCATACACAATTGAGGACGTTTGACCAGGTGGAAGGTCATAACATCCCATTCCTATAGAGGGAATTTGGTATCCCGAATTCAATTTAATTAACCGAAGTGACATATTGTACTTTAGCTTTTGAAAGAGTGTTTCAACGTATCATGTTTGCCATCTTATACCCGTTCGCGTTGCTTATCTAAGTGCTAAGTTCACTACTAAATGGCAGCAACCAAAATTAACTTCTCGATTAGTATAGTGTACTGAAACACCTTTAGTTCAACTTGTGCGACTGCTCGGATCAACCAATCATATTTGCGAATTGTTACAACAGAAGAATGTGTAAGTTTGTGCAACAAAAATCGCATTTCTTGTCGAAAAACCCAGAAATATAAAAATACACTACCTGATTCCAGCCTATAGGAGTGCAGGTAAGATTGATCTGATATACTTCCATTGACCCCGTGAATTGGCACGACCTAAGCAGCAAACACTAACCGAGGCCATAAATAGCAATAGGCTGATTTCATTAATTGACCATTGCACAGAATAAGACACCATGCTTGGACGATAACCAGTTGTTCACCAATTGTAATGACCAGCAATTGACCCCTTATCATACCTGTAGTAGTCTTGCAAGCAGAATGGTGTGATTTATCGGCCTCGGACTTCTCTGTTGCGGGTAAAGATTGCATTTTACAGTTTAGTCGAGAGAAACCACACTGGCCCGGCGCACCATGGAGTACCGGAACACAATGCCCCGGGGTTTAGGGAACACGTAGCGTAGGTGGCGTGGGGCCTTTAACCATGGATCGAACCGTTTGAGACAACTATTAGGGTGATTGTTCAAATGTAGCCACTATCCCGGGGGTCCTCCTTTGTGTCGCAACACTTCCTGGGCGCAAAGGTAGTGGATTTCAATTTGCACGCGTAACTTCTCAATCGTTCCAAGGAATTCCACACCACGACCCCCGCATTATCCTACACCCACTGAATCAAGCTATACACAGAGGATGGACCTCAATGCTTGTTTCAACAGTTCCAATACTCTACGTAAAGTGTATTATGGCTAGTCCGAGCTTCTTCCGGCTCAATTCCTCTGCCAGCCGTGCCGGTATCGCATATTTTGCCCTCTGACGTCGGTTCCCCAACCCTTTGATGTTGTGCGAAAATGGACTCCTACGCCCCGGCGTCGTCGACATATAAATTGACGCAGATTCCACTCAATTGCCTCAGGTTTTTTTTTCCCTTTCTCCAGTTTAACTACAAACACATATAAATTTAAAGATGGCTATCACTATTGGTATTAACGGTTTCGGACGTATTGGTCGTTTAGTTTTAAGAGTTGCCTTGCAAAGAAAAGACATCAATGTCGTTGCAGTCAATGATCCATTCATTGCTCCAGACTACGCCGCATACATGTTCAAATACGACTCCACCCACGGTAGATACGAAGGTGAAGTCAAGTCTGATGGTGAAAACTTGGTCATTGACGGCCACTCCATCAAGGTTTTCGGTGAAAGAGACCCAGCTGCTATCCCATGGGGTAAGTCTGGTGTTGACTTTGTCATTGAATCCACCGGTGTCTTCACCACCTTAGAAGGTGCCCAAAAGCACATTGACGGTGGTGCCAAGAAGGTTATCATTACCGCTCCATCTTCTGACGCCCCAATGTTCGTTGTCGGTGTTAACCACGAAAAATACACCCCAGACTTGAAGATTGTTTCTAACGCTTCTTGTACCACCAACTGTTTGGCTCCATTGGCCAAGGTTATCAACGACACCTTCGGAATTGAAGAAGGTTTGATGACCACTGTCCACTCCCTTACCGCCACCCAAAAGACTGTTGACGGTCCATCCCACAAGGACTGGAGAGGTGGTAGAACTGCCTCTGGTAACATTATCCCATCTTCCACTGGTGCTGCCAAGGCTGTTGGTAAGGTTATCCCAGAATTGAACGGTAAATTGACTGGTATGTCTTTGAGAGTCCCAACCGTCGATGTTTCCGTCGTTGACTTGACCGTCAGATTAAAGAAGTCTGCTACCTACGAAGAAATCTCTGAAGCTATCAAGTCTGCTTCTAACGGTGCCTTGAAGGGTGTTTTAGGTTACACTGAAGATGCTGTTGTCTCCACCGATTTCTTGGGTTCTTCTTACTCTTCCATCTTTGACCAAAAGGCCGGTATCTTGTTGTCCCCAACCTTCGTCAAGTTGATCTCCTGGTACGATAACGAATTCGGTTACTCCACCAGAGTTGTCGACTTGTTGGAACACGTTGCCAAGGCTTCCAATTAACTATCCACAAAATTATGAGTCCCTCTGAAGCTTGCCTTAAGAAACTTGTAATTTTTTCGCCTGGCAATTTCACTGATTATGTATGATTTTAATGAAATGATTGACTTGGCCCGAAACGAAGTCAAACCTTAAAAATATCTTATTGTAGCCCCACCATTATTTTGGTCACGTGTAGAGGATGTTTATAAATGTTGTAGGCCAGTTGAATTCAAAACAAAAACACTGATGGAGACACAGCAAGCGGGCCTGGCCGATCTCTTCCTCAACCAGACGTTCAAGTTCTACAAGAGTAATCAGGCATTGTCAACGCTCTCGGAAAATCAGGTGGCTTTCATAAAGAGAAACTTGTCGAATTTTCTATATACCCAATACGTACAGACCTCAAGACAAGAAGAGCTCATACCGCGATTCAAAAGTGTTAAGGATGTACATGACAAGTTGAAGGTTATACATGGATCGCATCGTTCAAGGTACCTGATCCAATACTTAGTAATACGATGCAACACATTGCTATCGCGTCAGACGTTTATATTCGTCACCAATAACAGTGATGATAAAGGAACATACAACACCGTAATTTTGAAGCGTGATAACGTTACCAGCGAAGCCAGTATTGGATACAAGCGCGCCAATGATGCGTATATATTGTCGCTCTTGGAAAATTTAGTAGAGTTGCAGGTTCCCCTCGTGGTACGCGAGTTGCGACTTCAGCACAAACACATTCTAGCCATCACCAACCGAGTATTTGCCAGCTTGGCAGGACGGGAGCATGCCGAGGCCATGGATTTTGGCGACGTGGAAATAACGTATGGGTCGGACAATCACAAGGTCATCAACAACCACCTTCGTAATATCACCATCAACGTACCGCGGTCAGACATCGGTAACTTCGCGGTGACGGCTCCCGACGTTCCGATGGTGTCCAAGATCCACGACTTTATCCACGCCAACACCCAGATCAAACTACACAACCTATATATATTACGGTTTGCATCAAGTCTACTCACACTTTCGGTAGACGGCCGAGTCCGCATTTCGGGAGAAAGACTCCTGGAAGACGTACGCGAGGAAGTAGTGTGGTGTGTTCTCGAATCTGTATATAGCCAGTAATAATGTACGTTGTGGTGCTTAAAATAGTACGCGCACCGATCTCCCTAATAGTAAATACGAGAAGTAGTACACATGAAGATGATACACTTGATTCGCCCACCCATGGAACATATGTGGACCTATACACATAACCTATAGATCTATGGACCAGCAATTACCCGACTCTCCAGAAGCACCGCAACATGTGTACCCTCGCAGTATTGATCCGCCCCTGTAGTTGCGGCCCGCGCTCGTGGTGGGCGCCTTTGGGCGCTTTGGCTGCAACGCGTGTGGGCCACAAAAAAACACGTAACAAATTTGTTCAACTTTGTTTTAGTTTTGTTCAGTCAAGCGTGTGAACCAATTTGAATTGTTACTTTGATAGCTACATTCTTGATACTTCATAGAATTCAATTCTTCCAGACTACAATACGACACCAACATGTCTGAAGATCTGACTCTTAGAAGAAGAGTGAAAGAGCACTCGGAAAGTAAAGAAATCGTTGAAATCGTTGATGATTCGGAAAAGAGAGTAAAGTACGATGAAGCACAAGAATTTGTCGAATCTCTCAAGAAACTTGAGTCCGTCGTGGCTCCAATCTTCTTTACCATCATTTCATTTGTCGTCAGATTGTACAGAATCGGTATCAATGATGGTGTTGTTTGGGACGAAGCTCACTTTGGTAAGTTTGGATCCTACTACTTGAGACACGAATTTTATCACGATGTCCACCCTCCTTTGGGTAAAATGTTGATTGGTTTGTCAGGATACTTGGCAGGCTACAACGGTTCGTGGGACTTCCCATCAGGTGAAACTTATCCGGACTACATTGACTACACCAAAATGAGAATTTTCCAGGCCACTTTCTCGGCATTGTGCGTTCCATTCGCATACTTAACTATGAAAGAAATCGGGTTTTCCATCCCTTCCACTTGGTTGTTCACCTTAATGGTCACCTTGGAATTGTCTTACATCACTTTGGGTAAGTTTATCTTGTTGGATTCGATGTTGTTGTTTTTCACTGTCACTACCATCTTCTGCTTTGCTAGATTCGATTCGCACAATAACGAAAGATTGGCATTCACCAGAAAATGGTGGAAATGGTTATTGTTGACTGGTTTCTCCATTGGATGTACTTGTTCTGTCAAAATGGTGGGTTTGTTCGTCACCACTTTGATTGGTATTTACACTGTAGTTGATCTTTGGAATAAACTCGGTGACAAAAAGATTTCTTGGTCCAGATACTCTTACCACTGGGTCGCTAGAATCATTGGGTTGATTGTAATTCCAATTGCTATTTTCTTGATCAGTTTCAAAGTCCACTTTGATTTGTTGTACAAGTCTGGTACTGGTGATGCCAACATGTCGTCATTGTTCCAGGCCAATTTGTTGGGTTCCGATATCTTGGGAGGCTCCAGAGATGTCTCAATGGGTCACTCAGTGGTCACTCTCAAAAATCAAGGTTTGACTGGAGGTTTGTTGCATTCTCACGTTCAAACTTTCCCTGAAGGTTCCAAACAACAGCAAGTCACCACTTACTCCCACAAAGATTCAAACAACAACTGGATTTTCCAAAGACCAAGATACTTGGAGTACTACGATACTGACAACTCCAATGCCACCGAATACATTGTTGACGGTATGCCAGTAAGAATCGTCCATCCTATGACTGGTAGAAACTTGCATACCCACGACGTCCAAGCTCCAATGTCCAAAAACGACTTTGAAGTTGCTTGTTACGGTAACTTGACTATTGGTGACGAAAAAGACAACTGGATCGTCGAAATCATGGAACAACACTCAAAGAACGAAGACAAGGAAAAATTGCACTCGCTTACCTCGTCATTCAGATTGAAAAACCAGATTATGGACTGTTACTTGGGTGTTACCGGTAACTCTTTACCTCCATGGGGTTTCAGACAAGGTGAAGTTGCTTGTATCAAAGATCCTTTCAAGAAGGACAAGAGAACTTGGTGGAATATCGAAAACAACCGTAACGAAATTTTGCCTCCAACTCCAGCCGACTTTGAATTGCCAAAAACCAGTTTCATTAGAGACTTTATTCAGCTTAATTTGGCTATGATGGCCACCAACAATGGTTTGGTTCCTGATACCGACAAGCAAGACGACTTGGCTTCTTCGTTCTGGGAATGGCCAACTTTACACGTTGGTATTAGAATGTGCAACTGGGGTGCTGACAAGATCAAGTACTTTATGATTGGTTCACCTGCAACCACATGGACATCGTCTGCTGGTGTTCTCTTATTCTTCTTTGTTGTATTGTATCGTTTGATTAGATGGCAAAGACAAATCGAAGACTTCCCAGCTAACGATCCTCAAAAATTGAGATTGTTCCTTATGGGTGGTATCTATCCAATGTTTGGTTGGGGTTTACACTTTATGCCATTCGTCATCATGGGTAGAGTTACATATGTTCATCATTATGTTCCAGCTCTTTACTTTGCCATGATGGTCTTCTGTTACGAATTCGAAGCATTCACATTGCATTTGAATGCCCGTAATGCCTCTCCAATCAAGAAACTCTCCTATGCTGCCATTTATCTTTTTGCCTACGCTGTTGTTGCAGGTACTTTCTGGCACTTGAGATACATTTCTTTCGGTATGGAAGGTCCAAAAGAAGACTGGGCACACTTGAATATCTTGAGCTCTTGGAGAGTTTCCGATGACAAGTACAGATAAGCCACTCCATACTCCCGTCATCTCATATCATTGACTCTATATATATATCCTATAATACATTGTGTCACGTGCGCGTGTTTTCAAAAATAGTTGAAGGAGCGGATAATGATGACTAAACGTAAAGGAGTTATCCAATGATCTCGAGAGTAATTAGAAGTTCACGGGGTGTTGCCAGACCCAGGAGTGTTCGCATAACGACCAGTTTGTTACGTTACACCTCGTCATCGCCCCGCGCCGACACCTCCAAAACATTTAAAGCTGCATCCTTTTCGTTACCCAAAGAAGAGCCTAAGAATATACAGGTCCAAAAAGATGTTCCACAAGAAGACATAGACGACTTTAACGTCACCAAACTTATTCATGGTACCACCAACTTACAAATAGCCATAACGTCACGGGCCAGTCACAAGCTCAACAGCATTGCAGAAGGCGACAAGAACCCCAACACGGCATTGAAGATCAGTGTAGAGAGCGGAGGGTGTCATGGATTTCAATACAACTTGGACCTTACTGATTTGAATAAGGAATTGGAACAAGCAGACGAAGATGATGACATTTTGGTATTCAGAAGAGATGATGGAACAAACCAGGTAGCTCAGGTAGTATTGGACGAGTCATCATTGGAGATCTTACAGGATTCCAAAATCGATTATACCAAGGAGTTGATAGGCAGCTCTTTTAAGGTGGTGGATTCTCCATACACATCAACTGCATGTGGATGTGGTGCTTCGTTTGATTTTGATTTCGAAAAGTTGCAAAAGAAAAACGAAGAAAGAGAGAGAAACAAGTGATGTATATAAGAATAAATAGTAATGAGTATTTAACATTAGACTAAAAGGATTGTTGATCTGTAAAATGACTACAGACTTTTGTCGTGTTGAGCAACTATCCTGGTTAAAACTTGCCTGTCCAGCGAATTTAAGTCGTCAATTGTACCCATAAACTGAATTTAGTATTCTACCGTTCTATTGTCAGATTTGGAACGCATAACGAAAAATGGATTATGGCCATTAAAAGTTCTACAGTGTATAAAGAAAGACATTCATATTGAGGAAACATATTTTAAACTGTATCAAACAGTCAATTTTGTAAATTTTCACCGAAACGAGTTAAAAACGCTCTTTAGCTCAGCTGCTTAAGAGATAGGACTGATGTTGGAGTCGTCAGTGTACTTAGCATTAGCGTAAGAAATAGTCTTGTCGTCCAAGTCGTAGACAACATAAGCGTTTCTCAAAAAGATATCACCCAAGATGTCAACCTTAACCCCAGTGGTATCAAAGAGTGGAGTTGCGACACATATACCTTCAATGTTTTCGACAAACGAACTGTAAGGAACTTCAATAGTGCCGTCACCAAAGTCAAAAGTAAAGGTCTTGTCACCCTGGTCGCATTCGGCAGAGTAGATGCCAAGGTATAAAGGTTGAGCACCAATTTCAGCGTAGATTTGTTGATTGATTTCGGGAGTGAAACCAGCAGTAGTAGTACCAGAGTCAAAGACAATTGGCTTACCAGAAGAAGGAATGGTGATTCCGCTGCTGGTCTTAATACCCTTGTAATCAATTCCCAAGTCGGGGTAAGCAGTCACTTTACTTGTTGCCAAGTCGCCAGAATATTTAGCATGGTCAATTCCACCAAAGAGAACCGAACCAGAGGTAGCGGATTTATCATTGAGGAAAAGGGAATAAGCATTCTTCTTAATAAGTCCTTGTTCTTTCAAAAGGGCAGGGAAATTGTTATAAGTGTAGCCTTTCTTTGCGGTACTTTCTTGGTCAACAAAACTGATACCAAAGACACCGCTGCTTGTAACATTACTTTGAGTGGCAACACCGAATTCGAAGTTAGGGATTTTAGTGCCACCAACATCGATGGTGTCGACGTAAAACTCACCAGATGTACCGGTTGTATCAACGTATGAAAAGTCAAATGTGTGGCCAGCGTCTTTTGAAGATGAAGAACTTTTTGGGTCGTAAGTTCCTCCACTGGTGCAAGAAGCGCAAGAAATTCCGCTTTGTGGAACCCACAAGTCCGAGCTTCCAGTATCAACGGCAGCCTTAAGTGGTTGCTCATCAGAACCAAGCGAAAAGTCAACAACATATTGATTGACTTGATTAGCCAACGTGAAGGTGAGTGGGCCGTCTCTCTTCTGATTACCGGTTTTAGCAATGGAGGTAAAGTTTTTTGGAACAACAGTTTGTCTGTCGACATTGAAGTTAAGCTTCACGACACCATCATCTCTTTTTTCCAAACCTGGAATAGTTAAACCGTTAGCGACGATAGCGAGAGCTGAAAGAACCATGACATTTTGGGTGAAAAGGGTAGTAGAAACCATATTGAAGGTGTTTGAATTGTTGATGCTAGACTGAGCTGAAGGTAGGACATGCCTGGCCTTTTATATTCCATTGGTACTCGCATCTCGGATTCATTTCAGCTTGATTAATTTCATAGACCTTTCAAGATTTTGAAATATTTTCGCAGCCTACTGTTATCAAAAAAAAAAAATAATTTGCACGTAAAAAATTGCGCTAAATCAAAGCGAGCCTCACGACTCGGACCAAGTTTCAAATGCATTCTCATATTACAATAGATGGAGCGCAATGGCAACGTGTAATTAACTGCTGTCTCAAAAAAATTTTTAGAGTGTCTTAATATTGGGAAAGACTGTTATCTTCTTGCCCACCTACCAATCTGCATTCTCTACATCTTCTAACTTACATTTCCTTGCCTGCATTTTCTTACCTGCATTTTCTTACCTGCATTTTCGCACTTGATTTACTTACTTCCTTACAGCCTTTGGCATAGATTTTTTCTGAATCGGGATATCTGTGCGTAATTGAAATTTCGTCAACGTCTCTTCGAGTGGCTCTCTCGAAATCTCAGCTAACCCTTATCACTATCAGTCAGACGGTAGACATGGTAACTTTGCGAAATGAAGCCATAGCAGGTGTAACGACTGACTCACAAAGACTTGGACGGTTTCTCTTAAGTGTAGCTGTCTATAATGGACTGTCACTCTTTTAAATGTGGTCCGGCTAATTGCCCATCATGAGCAACCTTGGCATTATTTGTCGATCATCAAAATGGACTTTGGGGCATGGCGAAAATAGTCGAAATCATCTTTTCGAAAGATGCGACTGAAATTTCCCCTCGGGAAAATTCGAAGTCACCTTCACTTAAGCCACCAGATTAATACGAATTAGGCACTCGACACTCGTCGTTATGTTCTCTAAGGCGTACTACAATGTTTGGGGATAATACAGAGGAAATGAGTCGCAGCATAAAATTTCGCAACAATTATTGCGAGCTTTCTTGCAGCCGTCACTACACAGTTCATTCTCAATTATTTATTGTATGCGATCCCGCAATTTGATAATCAGTTGTAATGAAGTGATTGCCATTTGAAAGATAACCATCGCAATAATTATTTGAAATTATTGTCAAATGATGTGTGGCACTGTAGCCTGTTATCTCCTACGGAACGGTGTAACCACAGATTGAAGTGCGAACAAGATATATTGAGCTAATTAAATCATGAAACAAAGAAATAGAAGAGTCATTTATTGGCAGCCGGATATTATACCACTCAGGCTAATATTTCATTTATCTCTCTGATACTCTTACTAGAATAGAATCTCACATCAACGTCATCATCACTTTGCAACTTTTCCAAATTTGCTATTATTTCTTGATTAATTGATTTCTTCAATTCTTCTTTACTAATGTCTCCGTTTCTGACCAAACTTTCGATGATCACATAGTAGGATTTTGCAACGTTGAATCTTATATTAGGTACAGCGTCAACGACCAAGCTGTCAATGAATGGCAAGATTTTGGATTCGATGGTTTTGTAGTCAATGACAGGAATGAGATTGGTGATTGCAAATAAACAGGTGATTCTAATAATGAAATTCGAATAATCGATTTTGTCATCTTCATCGATTTTATCATCATTGTTCAACAATCTGTTGATGATTTCATTGTTGGCCCAAACCGAGCCAAATATCGAGGTCAACTCTTTCAAGTTCTTAACGGCGGCATCTCTGATAGCAAAGACTGGATCCCATAACCATGACATGCATAATGATAATAATTCATCATTAAAGAAGGACTCACCTAATTGAGTAGCAAGCTTTGGAATGTATTCGATTATTGCCAATCTAACTCTCCATTTGTGATCTTGGGCCAACTCAGTTATAGCTGGTAATAAATTGGTTGATAACAAGTTGATTCCAATGGTCTCATTGACCACTGATAAGTTAGATATTATGTTTAATCTAACATCAGGAAATTCATCCTTTAACATGGTCAAAAATATCGGCAAGAGCTTTTCAATGGTTGATTGCTTTTCTAATATAGGAGACAATTTGGTGATTGTTGAAGCCAACGAAGATCTAACATTCTCTTGATTATCTTGACTCAAATCGTTCAAGACAGGGATGATCTTATTAAGGATGGTTGATTTGGTAGATTTATATTGAACGAGCAAATTGCAAAAGTCTGGCAATTGCTTAGAAATAGCCTTTCTGACTTCACCTTCGCCATCGTTCATCAAGTCAATAAAAGGATCGATCAATTGGTATAAATCGTCTTCCCTAGAAGCAAAGTTCAAAGCAATTTTGCTGAATCTATCTGCCGCAGTATATCTGACCCTCCAACTTTCATCTTTTATAAGTTTCAATGCCGAAGTCAAGAAATCAGAATTGAAGCTATCTTCGCCGATATTCTTGAAGAAATCCAAGATGGAAATCAAGACATCGATACTCAAAAACTTGACCGAGTCCTGGTCATCGTTTATAAGATTATGGAACATTTTACTGATAATTTCCCAATCTTCGTTATTGACTTTGTTCTCGTCGTTTTTGTTTTCAGACGTGAATTTGGTAAGTAAGTTGATTAATTCAGGTAAGTTGGTAGCAGCGCTTCTTCTTACCATTGGGTAGTCGTCAGATATAAGTTTGAGATAAATATTTAATAAATCGATTCTAACCGGTGCCGAAACCTTGACTATAACTGACTTGTACAAACCACAACTGGCGATTTTCTTTGAGAACCAGTTTCCTTGACTCAATGAAGTGATCAAAGAAACAAAAATCTGATTAAGTTCTGTGTTGGACAATTCGTTACTTATTTTGTTCAATGAATCGATGGCTTTGTCTCTTACAATCGGCTCTTCCATCAGCACCAAAATAGTCAAGATTTCAATTAAAGGCTGGCAGTTTTTAGGACCTCCGATTAATGGAATGAAATCTCCCAACTTGGATGCAAGCACTGCGAAAACTTCTTCTTCATCATCTTGGGCTACGTCGTTTAAAAATGGGATAAGTTCTTTAAGGGTACGTTCAGGTCCCAAAGCAATTGCGATAGTGTCTAACTTTTCCATGGCTTCAACTCTGTTGGATACATCATCGTGTTTCAATTCATCCATTAGCAAGGCTAATGGATAGAGGTCATCGTTATAGTTCTCCATGACGTGTGTAGTAGGAATAGTCTATGTTAGAATGAGGGCAATTCGACTACGGTGTTTTAGTTGTTGAACTTTTTATGACGAGCGCACGACCCAGATAAGCCATACAACGGACTGCTAGGCAAGTAAACTATAAAGGTACATGAAGGGTATATATGAAGTCGCGTAAGTCATGAGACTTGATCAAGCTTTGAATATACAACTAGCCAGTCCCATGGGAAACTGCAATGCTTTTGGCGTTGCGCAGTGGTTCCAAGTTCACGATTGAGAGATTTGTGTAGTAGACAAAAGTAGGATTGTACTTACGTAATATTCTATGAGATCTTAGACCTAGTGACCCCATTTATCGTGCCCTATAGCATCAGCAAAGGTAGACGCGTAGCTATGAAACTACAGAATTAAACCTCAGATCACAGTAAAACCTACAGATCACAGCAAAACACAAGGTATTGAAAAGAGCGATTTTGTGCGAAACTTGCAAAATATGATTAAAATTAGTACAGCTGCAGAGACTAGAGCAAGATTTGAAAATGAGACAGCTTGACAGGCTATTACCCATAGCAATGCTCTGACATATAATTTCTTCCATTATCGGGCAGCTAACACGCCAATGAAGTACAATTTAGCTCTAAGGCCCCTCGTCACCTTTGTGGGGAAGATTTTAAGGGACAATGCACGTGCCGACTTTACACAATTGAGAAAGAGAGTGGTTCTAGACTTAAAGGTCACAACTACAAGAACATGGCTACCGTACCAAAGGCATTAGATGTGCTTGACTCGCAATTGAGTTCTAACGACAACAATGAATACAAAAGGGAATTGGTCCAGTTGGAAGATGAGCTCGAGTCGTACTGGAAATTCGAAACCGTCCCCGGACAATTCAAACAGTCTTTGGCTGAGACCGATGAAACCAAGTTTAAGTATTTAGATGAACATTTCGGAGTGATTTCTGGATGGGACGACACTATCAAGCACCTTGACGAGCTCAACCAGAATGCACCTGAGAATGTGGCCTACAAGATTTTATTTTTGGCCCGTCACGGCCAAGGATTTCATAATTTAGCGCATTCTCAGTATGGAAATGATGCGTGGAACGATTACTGGCTGAAAAAAAATGGGGATGGCAAGATAGTATGGGGGCCGGATCCATTATTGACTGAATTAGGAATAAGCCAAGCCAGAGAAAACCAAGCACAATGGAAAATAGAGTTGGTTTCCAACAAGAGCCAGAATAGAAACTTGATTATGCCAACCAAATGGGTGGTTTCCCCATTGAGTAGATCGATCGATACCTTAATCAACACATGGGACGAAATTATTGACTTGCAGCAAGCGCGCCCAAAAATCGTGGAAAATATCAGAGAAACAACCGGGGTTCACACATGCGACAAAAGATCACCCCGTTCCGTCATAGCGGAGAAGTATGAGAAGTTGGGTTTTGTGATTGAAGATGGATTTGTTGAACAAGACATCTACTACAAAGACGATTATCGTGAAACTGTGGCTGAACAAGCGATAAGAATCAACAAGTCGTTTCAAAGTATTTTTACCGAAAATCCCCGCGACCTGATCATCAATATTACCAGCCACAGTGGATCCATCCGTGCCCAGTTATTGGTATTGGGCCACAGATCCTTTGCTATCGGTACGGGTGGAATGATACCGGTATTTGTAAAGGCTACAAAGTATACTAAGTAGAATGATAAGTACAATAAACATCACATGTCGAGTGTTTTGAAAATATTCCTTTGCGTAGGCGAGCAGTTGCAGAAAATTGACAGGGTGCTATATAATATGACAGACCGTAGGATCTAAGAAATACATAAACAAAGCAGAACATCCTTGTTTTGCTCTAGATTGTCTGGTCGACGACACCCGAAATGGCTTGGATCTTGCTGATTATGCCAATCTAGCAAGCGCACGTGATGTGCGCTTGCTTAAGTGAGTCATATTGTTTCCAACTGGGGACTTACAATAATATTATGTTTATTGTTCCCCAGGTGCCGCCGCCGCAGCCTTTTGCTGGCCACCAAGCCGAGTATTTTTAATCCAAAGATAGATGTACTAACCATGGGTATTCAAACTTTGGGTTTCTGGTTTTGTTTAGGCAATCCGCCGAATGCCGCAAATTAGCACACGTTGTATTACCAAAATGCGGAAATTGGCTTAGGCCGCTGCATAAGCGCACACGACAATTAATTAAGATTAGAAAATTTTTATCAACAGTAATTAAAGGAATTACGAAAATGTAACGCCGATCTATTACCTAATTGGTTCCCCCTTCAAATAATGTTCGGGTTTAAGTTTGCGAATTCCAAGTTATTCTTGCTCTACACTTTGTACACTTTGTTCACTCTTGTATCCGACCTTATAGTGGACTCATCTTACGGTAATCTTGCTTTATACTCACTCGGCGATAATAATATCTGAATTACGTATTTACAAAATGCAATCAATTTTACTTTTGTGATATTAACACCTTCGATTTTTGACGTTACGATACCAGTTCCACAAATTTCTCGCGAAAAAAGTATGCGATGCAGATAAAGAGCCCTTGTGGTCGGCTCCAGGAACAATGCAAGAAAGCAACGCGAGTATTTGGACCAATTATGTTTACGAAATTGCCAATACATATGTTCGTAGGAATAAATGTAGGGAAGGTAGGACCCATAATTTATGGGCCGGTACCGGTAGAATCAACAAGATAACTTTTATGAAGTATTTGGCAGTTGGTAGCTCGACGTTGCTTTTCTTGCTGAAAGGTGGCTTAGTGGAGACACTAGTCAGTTACAACGTATTGAAGGCAGAAGACCACAAAGCCGTACCATGCTGTAATACACACTGTTGAGCTTCGGCCCGTATCTCATATATTGGTTATTACCGTACGACCGAGTCAGTGCTCCCTAAACAATAAGGTCCCGAATATACATTAGCCACACAATTGGGGGGCGGCGGAAATTTGCCAGCGTGGAGGATATCGCCCTGCATACAGTGAAATGCAACTGGATTGGGTAAGTGTTAGTGCGATGCTTGTTCAAAAAAAAAAAAAACAGGATGAGCTTAGTATTCACAAGTCAACCCACCTAGGGATACTTGTAATGAGCCTCCAGCAATAGAGGGCAACAATATCAATAATATGTTGATAGCCGAATATTTTTACAGCTTTGAGTTTTAGGTTTGGACCCTCTAGTTTATCTGTGCTCCATTCCAATCCTGTTTCTGGACGTTATCTACGATCGCAGCGCTTATTTCTCACATTATTTTTTGTGTTGTGCATTTATTGGGTATTTCGCAAATTCAGCCTTCGACTGCAGAGAGCAGAAATCACAGCCGGATATATAAGGCACATAATCCCTTGGCGCAATACCGGACAAATTTGCCCAAGAGTCATTCTATCTTTGAATATACTAGTGTCTATCATATCCCATGAAGTTCGGGAGCAATCTAAACCATCTATCTATACCTGAATGGCGATGCTATAACCTAGACTATAACGATCTCAAGTCTCAAATCAGAGCAATCACCCTAAGCAAATCGCACAGGCTAAACCCTCTAAAGCAAAGTTTTATTGATAACTTTGACTACATAAATCTTTTCATAAAAACCAAGCATGGCGAGCTAGTACGAAAAGTCGAGTACTTTCTGGCCCTGTACAAGCAAGAATCGCAATTAGCAGCAAAATTGATTGCCCAAGAGTACACCATAGATAACGCCGCCACACACAAACAGGAACTCAAATCCATACTATACAACTTGGACGATATTTTCTACAACACTATTGAATTATCCATCGTGGTAAAAAACTTGACCAAATTCATCCTCATTCAAAAGATCGCCGTCAAGAAAATCCTCAAGAAATTCATGAAATACTACACCGTGGACTCGGAGATCTCCGCGGCATTTGTCACAGAAGTCAAAAATTACTTGGTACTAAACAAAGACTCGTTTTTCAACTTTGATTTATCTGGTGTCACTCGCGAGTTGACTGATTTGATGTCAGACATCAAGGCTGAGCAACAGCTCGTCATTTCCAGAATAAAGAACAAATCTGTTCCGAATAGTCCTACTAACGATAAATCCAAGAAAACCCATACCAATGTGACACACCAGCAGAGATCCAATTCTAGCGACTCCAAATTTGATTTGACATCACTTTTAAAGAAGAACTTCAGTCTCCACTGCCTTGTCGCAAATGACCCAAACACTCTTAGTTCTTTGATCCTCAATTTGAACATGTATCTCAACTTCAAAAGCAACAACGAATCTTCATCGGAAATCTCCTTTGTTTATCTTATGGATTCTAACAACTTGGAGGAAGAACCTTCCTATATTTTGTCTCAAAATGGGCAGCCATACTCAACGGTAGTGGCTTATACTGGAGGTTTGCGTAAGTATTCGTATTGTACATTACCCAACGAAATAATCCAAAGCTTTCTCGACTATCTCATGGATAGAGAAAATGATTTGGCTCATAATAGTTTGAAGGACTACTTCACAAACAACACTGCTACATGCTTGACCAAAGTTTGTATCGATAGTATTCTCGAAAAAAACTTGAAACCATGTTTGAAGCTTGTTTGTAAACGGTTGAGGTACATGATCAGAAAAGATCACGAGGAGAAAGAACGTCACGACAACGAATCGCTGAATATAATTCATAAAGATTCGTATGAAAACAGAATGTTCTACGCCGAAGAAGCCAATAATACTTTTGGCGATGTCAACGATAATAAATCCAGCGATGTCAAAAAGAAATATCAGGATGACTATCTTCTTACATTAGACCATGATATTTACACCACCAATAATCCAGCATTAATTGGAAACATTCAATTCTTTAAACCAACCGACACCGAATTCTCGAAATACGATTTATTTCCACACAGTCATGTTACCTTTTACTCCAATGATTCCAACCTTTGCAATTTTGAAAATTCTTTGGAAACTGAAATTGACGTCAAAAATGGGCTTGTTGATACCACCTATCCCGATGCCAAATTGCGCAAACTTCCCATCAAGATTCAAGATATGCTTACCAGTAATAACGCTTTGACATTATTCAAGGGCTTACAATTTTATCTGTATATGCTATCATGTTATTTGAATGTTGTTCCACAAAATGAGTTTATCAACAACCACTACACGAACTTGCTTAATTTGAATTTGTTAAAAAACTACGAGAGCGTTGAAAACTTTCATAACCAAAGCAACCACGAAGATTCAATAGTGAAGGCAGAATCAAGTCATGTATTCAAAAGAAAACTATCGATGAAGTCTTTCGAGACATATTCTGCAGCAGCCAATATCAGTAATGACGGTCCGACAGCCTCTTCATCCTACGGAGCTGAAAACCCTCTGATCAATAGACTTAGAGTACCGCTTGAGACCAGAAACTCCACCATTAGTGTCGCATCCACAAAATATTCGATTCCTTCAATTTTTACCAATAGGCTTGAAGATGACGAGATCGAGAATGATTTTGATGTAGACGACGACAGGTTGACGCAATTTGAAAATATCATGAAACTTAACGACGAGGATTATTATTCGTTGTACGTCAAAATGAATGACAAATATGAAGGTGACAATTCGTTGTTAACAAGCTTCATTTTGAAGTCAAATAAGATCAAAAACAGACTTGTTCATAGTCTCGGAAGACTTTTTAGTCTGCCTAGACAAAACGAATACGAAGAGTTTATGAACCGGAATTACGGTGACAACAGTCCACAATTGTATAACTACCACAATTATCCCAAATTTCCATTGCAAGATCCGCAAAATACATATATCAGACAAGATAGTCTAGAAAGAGGAGATGCTTTTGGCGACGAAACCTATCTTTTTAGCGATCCTTACACAACCGCATATGATTCAATAAACGAGGAGCCTCCTACGTTTATGAACAGAAACAAATACATCAATATTCATCAGAAATATGAATACGACTACGACCAAACACTCGCATATATTTACTTCTCCCTCAATTTGGTTTGCATTTTCTTAAGTGGAATCGAGTTTGGTATAGTATATTCCATTTTCAGAGAAATGGAAGAAATACCTCAGCCCGATTCTCAATTTTCAGTGATCAATAACTTATGGTTAATTTTGATTTTGATCATTGGTTTACTTTCGTCATTGATATTTAGCATGATAAGTATCAACTTAATATTTCAACGGTATAGCCCTGCCCCGCTCATGCACAGTTTCTGTGTATGGGGAGGATTCACTATCGTTTCTGCATGCTGTGTTTGGTCCACTTCTATATTCGTACAGAGCATGCTATAGCACATATAGCTTTTCATAAAACATCATTAATATTTATTCTATTATTTTTCGCATTTGTTATCAATTAGCTTTTTGCATCAATTTCGTTCCTGCGTAAAATACGGCCTGCGCCTGTAGTTTTTTGACTCTCCCCAAATTTCGCACGTACCCCACAGATAGTCGCATCCTCGGTGTACTCCAGCATGCATATGCGTATCAATCCAAAATAAAAAGGATTGAATTTCTTACAAGAGTTTACTAAACTTGAACAGAGACCATGAGTGACGAAGTACCTGATTTCAATGCTGATGACTATAAAAAGTATAAGGGGTTTGTGGTGAGTGAGATCGAAGAAGGAATAGTGCACGTCCAGTTCAACAATCCCAAGAGTTTAAATTCGTTTGCAGAGCAAACTTGGAGAGATTACCATGAAATCTTGGTTTCCATTGATAAACATCCGAATACCAACGTGATTGTAATCTCGTCGTTGGTACCAAAAGCCTTTACTACCGGATTGGACTTGAAGGAAGTTCTTGGTGAGTTGGGCGATAAGGCCAGGATGAGTCCCGAGGAACGTAAAGAGAGTTTAAAGAAACATATTGAAGACTTCCAATATTGTATTGGCACGCCTGCTAGAATAAGCACCCCTACCATTGGTCTTTTGAACGGTTACACCATTGGGTTAGGGTTGGATATTGCAGCATGTTTCTCAATCAGAATGGCAACTGCTGATGTAAAATTTAGCATTGCTGAAATCAAAATCGGGATCCCTGCTGACATTGGCTCTTTACAAAGACTTCCTCCACTTATTAACAATAAAGCCATGTTGTATCAATACGCATTAACTGGGGAGTTCTTTGGTGCTGAAGATGCCTCAAGACTCGGTTTCATTACCAAGATCGTTCCTGATTTAGAGGCAGGATATAAAGCCATTACCAAGCTTGCTGAAAAAATCAACAATTACCAACAATGGGCCATCAAAGGTACTAAAAAGAGTATTCAGGACATTCTTGATGGTAAGCCAACCTACGAGGGCTTGAAAGATATTGCTGACTACAATGCGACTCACATCGATGGAAGGTTTTTGGAGGCAATTGCTAGTGTGAAACTTTAGTTATTTAATTTAGAGTTTTAACCCATAGGTATGATATTTAACCGATGATATATATGACTATATTTGTAGTTATGTAGAAGGTCCAATATTTGAAATGCTAGCCGGATGTTGTACAATTACCAGATACTCAGGTATTTCTTGATTACTTCATTTTAATATTTTGGACGATAAACTGAATATAAACTAGGTGCTTTACTTGATTTAACATAAGTAAAAATCTTTCTAGGACATATACTTGAGCATGAAGTGGAAATGGAAGAAAGATTTACATAGCGCTATTTCGTCGGAACATCATGGCATTTGATGAAAACACTTAAAAGAAAAGGTCCCTTGGCCCAGTTGGTTAAGGCGCGGTGCTAATAACGCCGAGATCAGCAG
>JAJMBY010000018.1:0-231575 GCA_030585145.1 Suhomyces faveliae
ATCACTTTCGGTTTTGATCCGGACAACCCCGGTTCGAATCCGGGTACGACCTGTCCTTTTTACTTTTTGTCGCTACATACTTATTAAATAAGTAGATCTTTACTTTTAGTGAAATTAACAACTATTATTTAGTGATAAAGAGTGTATAGCATGTTCCTGCATATAGTCAATGGTTATGGCGATTGCAAACAAGAGGCTTGCAGCATAGTGCCCTATATCTACTGAATACCTAGTATCCATTACTTATAGTATTTATTCACACACTACGGATATACAATGCAGATAATTAAATGGAGTCGGTGGTGTGTTATACTTTGTGATGTCTGATTACTGTCCTGTATATAAACCAATTCTATCCTACATATAAACAACTACTTTTCCAGCAGACCTGAGAAGTTGTATCACTAATGGGCGGCAATTTGGAGCTGGAGGCGTCTAGAAATATAGCACAGAGTGTTCAGAAGCACCTTGGAGTAGCAGATGACGATCTATCAATAACGAATTATGTAATCAATTTATATTCGAGGATAGAGAAGCCCCAACTTGCAAGAGATGAGGTGCTAGATCAATTCAAACAAATACTAGCAGCTAATGGAGGAGGGGAATTTCCAGCAGAGTTTGTGAATGAATGCTTCCAGCAGTTGTATAAAGAGATCAAACAAGAACCAACACTGGTGAAAAAGGAAGATGAAGGAAGGTTCATCGATACAGTACCCATAAAGACGGAAGATGAAGGAATGTTGATAAAGAAAGAAGATGAAGAAAGGTTGACAGAAGATAAAGAAAGGTTAATAAAGAAGGAAGATGAAGGAATGTATATCAAAAAAGAAGACTTTGTAAAAAAGGAAGATGAAATTTTCATCAAAAACGAAGATAAGCTTATTAAAAAAGAAGAAAGGTTTGATAAAAAAAGCGTATACAACTCAAACGAACCTCTTGTGGTGGGCAATATTTATAAAGGATATGTCACCAGTTTAACATCGTACGGGGCATTCATAAATTTAAACAGTCGTCGATCGTTTCAATCGGGTTTATGCCATATATCCCAACTTTCATTTGATGGCACTCGAGTCAACCAGACGTCCGATATTCTCAAGACCAACCAGGAAGTGTTTGTAAAGGTGACCAATATCGAGGCCGCAAGCACCGAAAAAAAAAGGCGGCCAAGAGAAAAGATCTCGTTATCCATGAGAGGAATAGATCAAGTGACTGGAGAAGACAAGTTGGACGAATTGCGAGAAAGAGGATCGCATGACAGAGGAAGAAAGATAGATGTAGATACAAATAGAGGGACCAAGCGAAGACTTACTTCACCTGAAAGATGGGAGATTAGTCAGTTGATTGCGTCGGGAGCAGTCTCTGCCAAAGACTACCCCGAATTAAACACCCAAGAAGACCCCAACTCTGCATTTGAGGATCACAAAAAAAAACAGGAGGTGGAAATTAGTATTGATATTGAACTCAATACCGACAAACCCAAGTTTTTGGAGGGCCACGAGGATGTGAGTGAGCTAGCCCCCGTCAAGGTGTTCAAGAACCCCGAAGGGTCGTTGGTGCGATCAGCAATGAACGGATCCAAGTTTTCTCGCGAGTACAAGGAAGAAAAAGTAAAGGAAAAGAAGGAGCAGGAAAAAGCCAGTCAAAAAAGCGGCCAGTCGCACGATCCGCTCAAGCCCAAGGAGACAGTGCAGGATGTGATACAGCAGTGGAAAAGCACCCAAAAGACCCAAAAGAGTACCAAGCGAACCGATCTTTCCATAAAAGAACAAAGGGAGTCGTTGCCGGTGTATGCCATGCGGTCCCAGTTGGTGGAAACGATACGGAACAACCAGTTTGTAGTCATTGTGGGAGAAACAGGGTCGGGAAAAACCACACAGATCGTGCAGTATCTCATGGAGGAAGGGTTTAGCGGCGGTGGCAAAATGATTGGGTGCACGCAGCCCAGAAGAGTCGCGGCAGTTTCGGTTGCAAAAAGAGTCAGTGAAGAAGTGGGGGTACCCTTGGGCCAGGAGGTGGGGTACTTGATCCGGTTCGAGGACAACACGAGTCCCCGCACCCAGATCAAGTACATGACAGACGGTATGTTGGAAAGGGAAGCGTTGAACGACCCGTATATGAACAAGTACTCTGTAATCATGTTGGACGAGGCGCACGAAAGAACGATCGCCACCGATGTGTTGTTCGCGTTGCTAAAGAAGGCGGCCGCACAGAACCCCGCGCTCAGGGTGATTGTGACGTCAGCCACGTTGGACTCCCGCAAGTTCTCCAGTTTTTTCAACGAGTGTCCCGTAATGACGATTCCGGGGCGGACGTTCCCGGTAGAAATCCTCTACACCAAAGAACCGGAAATGGACTACTTGCAGGCGGCGCTAGACTCGGTGGTGCAGATCCACATTTCTGAGCCCGAGGGCGATATTCTTGTGTTTCTCACGGGTCAAGAAGAAATCGATACCGGGTGCGAGGTATTGGTAGAGCGAATGAAGGTGTTGGGCGACACTGTGCCCGAGCTTATTGTGTTGCCGGTGTACGCAGCGTTGCCACCGGAGATGCAAACGCGGATTTTCGAGCCCACACCACCGGGCGCGCGCAAAGTCATTCTTGCAACCAATATCGCAGAGACGTCTATCACGATTGACGGAATTTATTACGTGGTGGACCCTGGGTTTATGAAGCTCAATGCGTACGACGCCAAAATAGGTATGGACTCGTTGGTGGTGTCGCCAATCTCACAAGCGCAGGCCAAGCAAAGAAGCGGTAGAGCCGGGAGAACAGGACCAGGTAAGTGCTACCGTCTCTACACCGAAAACGCCTTTCAAAACGAAATGCTTCCCAACACCATTCCCGAGATCCAGCGCCAAAATTTGTCGCATACTATTTTGATGTTGAAGGCCATGGGAATCCACGACGTTTTGGGCTTTGATTTCATGGATCCCCCGCCCGCGAACACTATGCTCACCGCACTACAAGACCTCTACACATTATCTGCGCTTGACGACGACGGCGAGTTGACCCCGCTCGGACGACAGATGGCCAATTTTCCTATGGAACCGGCGCTCGCCAAGACGCTTCTTATGTCGGTACAATTTGGGTGCTCGGACGAGATGATCAGTATTGTGGCCATGCTCTCGGTGCAATCGGTGTTTTACCGCCCCAAGGACAAACAAAATGTAGCCGACCAAAAAAAGGCGCGGTTCCACCACCAGCACGGCGACCATTTGACGTATTTAAATGTGTACCGCGCGTGGGCCGCGAGCGAGCACACCAAGCAGTGGTGCCACGACAACTATGTCCAGGAAAGAAGCATGCGGCGAGCGCACGAGGTGAGGCGGCAGCTCGAGTCCATTATGCGAAAGCACGGACACCGTATAGAGCTGTGCGGCAGCCAGGCTGACCGGGTGCGCAAGTCGTTGGTGGCGGGGTACTTTAAGCACTCGTCCAAGCGAGATCCTCAGGAAGGGTACAAGACGGTGGTGGAACAGACGCCGGTGCTGATGCACCCCTCGCTGGCGCTTTTCGGCAAAAATCCAGAATACGTAATGTACCATAGTTTACTTTTGACCACCAAGGAGTACATGCACTGTGTGACAACGATCGAGCCGTCGTGGTTGGTGGAGTTGGCCCCGGCGTACTTCAAGGTGGCCGATCCGTCTGCGCGCAGGGGAAAAATAGTGCCATTGCAGGGAAGGACTGACTGGAGGTTAAGTGCGCACCACGAGGTGAAGAGGAGAGCATTAGAGAATATGTAGAAAATAGCATAAATAGCCTTGATAAAGAGCTCGATCTTACCTCGATAACCAATCGTATGGACTACATTTACCCAACGTGTAAACTTCAAATCTATTACTAATCTCTACTATCCACCCTACACCGACAGAGTAGAAGAAGCTAGATAGGAAGTGGTTCATAGAATTGGTAGATGTGAAGTTTACGTGTTGTGGTATGCAAAGAGTACATGACTGAACGGCTAAACTTGTCTCGCTATCGCTCCTTCAGATTTACGCTCGGTCAGTTACGCTCTTTATTAACGCTTGTGCAATCATGTGCACTGCGAATGGGGGGGAAAGTGAATGTGATCGCTTATCCGCACTATTTGTCTCCACTATTTGTCTTTGTCCCCACTATTTATTTTTTTTTGTCCCGCTAATCTTTTTTATCTCACTTTAAATAAAAGGTATCAATTACAGCTCATACACTTGAGCCATCACTTGAGCCATTGTGTAATGAGAAGTGCAAAATACACAACAAACGCTATCCATGATAGGCTAAGCTTGTACAGCGCCACATCCAGCATCCCCATATCGGGACTCAAACCGCTCCGCAAAAAAGGCACCAACCAAACCATTGCCAGTACCAGCACCACCAATGATAGTATTATTAATTGCTGCCCACTTCTGGTGGAGAATGGCAACTTGGTTGATACAGAAGGACGCAAAGTGACGTTGAAAGGGATCAATTTGGACGGCTCGATGAAACTACCCGCCGACCCAGAGTTGCCATCGTACCTCGGCGACTCGTCCAATCCCAACGATATTTTCTTTGACGGCGATACTGTAACCTTTGTGGGCAGACCGTTCCCGGTGGAAGATGCATACATGCACTTTCTGCGCATCAAATCGTGGGGCTACAACACTATTAGGTACTTGATTACGTGGGAAGCAGTGGAACATAAAGGGCCTAAACAGTACGACGAGGACTTTGTGGATAGTACCATCAAGATCTTGAATGTGTTGCACCAAATAGGCGGCTTGTATGTGTTTGTAGAGTTTCATCAGGACGTGTGGTCGCGTTTCTCTGGTGGTAGTGGTGCTCCGATGTGGACGTTATATGCCGCTGGGCTTGAACCCAAACGGTTTGCTGTCACCGAACTGGCTATCCTTCACAATAACTCAAAGTACCATCGTGATGATAATTCGGAAGTTTACCACAAAATGATGTGGGCTTCCAACTACAAGAGATTGGTGCCGTTGGTGATGTTCACGTTGTTTTTTGCGGGCAAAACGTACTTTCCCAAACTAGTTATCGACGGCGAAAATATTCAGGACTACTTGCAGAACCATTACTGTGGTGCTGTTGGCCATATATGGCAAGCCATCAACGATAGGCTCCCGCAAATGGTCAAGGACGGAACGATTATCGGGTTTGAACTGATGAATGAACCCAATATGGGATTGGTGGGCCACGACGATGTGCGGTATCTTCCCGGAAACCAGCAGCTCAGAGTCGGAACTACTCCTACAGTGTACCAGTCTTTCCGTTTGGGAATGGGATTCGCCTGTAAAGTAGACGAGTACAAAATCGCGCTCACGGGGCCCCAGAAATTCGCCAACACCGTTATAGATCCCAAGGGTGTTAGAGTATGGCTTTCGCCACAAGAGGGCGAGGTTATCGATAAAAAGTACGGCTGGAAACGAGACCCGAGCTGGAAACTAGGCGAATGCATTTTTGCCCAAGAAGGTATATGGGGATGGGACAAAAGCATAGATTTCGATGGTTTGGCAGAATTGTCCGAAGAAAAAAGGTTGGATATCAGTACTGCAAGATGTGAAGTACGTTTGCCTAATTATTTCAACCAGGTTTTACCAGAACATAATTATAAACCGTTTTGCGGATTGCTTCCAAGCACAATCGATTCGGAGTACTTTTGCAACAACAACTTTCTCGATTACTACATCAAGTTCAAGAAAGTTATACGCGATATATCTCCCGACTGTTTCCTTCTTATCCAGCCACCGGTGATGGACATCCCGCCCAATATCAAGTCGGATCCGCGCAATATCATTGATTCCAAGACAATTTACTGTCCCCACTACTACGATGGAATGTCACTTATGTTCAAGACCTGGAACACCAAATACAACGTAGACACACTCGGAATCATGCGGGGCCGGTACATCAACCCTGTGCTTGGAATAGTCTTTGGCGAACGGGCCATTCGTAACTGTATCAAAAAACAGTTTGTAGAAATGAAAAAGGAAGCACAAGAATATTTGGGTGATATTCCGGTATTGATGTCTGAAACAGGCATGCCGTTTGACATGGATGGCAAGCGATCTTACCGTAATGGCAAGTACATTTCTCAGACAGCAGCATTGGATGCAATCAGCAATGCATTGGAGGGCCTGAATATGTCCCACACCTACTGGTGCTATACCAGTATCAATTGTCACGAATGGGGCGACAGATGGAACAACGAGGACTTTTCGTTTTGGTCTCCTGATGACAGAAACCTCCAGTTTGAAAACGAGAACCCCACTTCCCCACTAGCAATCAGCAGAAGAGGCAGCATCATAAAGAAAGTAACGCACCAATCCAAAAGAGCGTCCGACGCTGCCAACCACCTCAAGAACAAAATCCAGAGGGCCACTCCCAAGAAAAAGAACGAGCCTACTGAGGTTTCGGATCAGGTATCGGAAACTTCAGATGACGAAGACGATTCGACCTTGATTTCCAGCACAACCGACAACATCAAGTATAAGCATTATAGAAAGTGCTATCCATCACCCGACGGAGTCAGAGCCCCCAATGCGGTCATTAGACCATACGTGGTAGCCACCAAGGGAGAAATTGAAGCCGTAGAGTTTGATATCAGGAGTGTCAAGTATGGACTTAGCGTAAAGATAGACAAGTCCGATTCATCGCTTGCAAACGTCCCCACCATCATATTTGTTCCCAAATGGCACTACCCGTTTTTGAACTGTGGCGATATCCATTTGACTTCGGGATACATCAAGTACAACGAGCGCCTTGAGTATATCGAATGGTACCATGTAGATGAAGAGGAAGATACGAACGAGGGCCGGTCCAATATCGAGACCATCATTATTAAAAATAATAGTGGTTCCCTCGAAGAAGGGTCTAGGGATAATTATACTTATATGTCGATGGTTGGCCAAGGCTGCCCCACTACATAGACACAAACATTATTTATTCTAATAAACATTATTTATTCTTCACCAAAGAAGTACTTATTTAGGAAGATTGTTGTGTACTTGATAAAAATTGTTCCATCCACTCTAAGTGATTATCAATTCAATTATTCTTATTTATTCTTTGCAAAAGAATTAGTCAGGTATCCTTTGGGGAGTTATACTTGCTTTGGTAAAGGTAATACTCATTCTACACGATATCAAATCTATTCTTGATAAATTTGTTGCTCTAATTCTTGATAAGATCGTCACTTGCCGTAGTCATTGGCTATTCGTATTTAAAAAAACTATTTCTACATCAACCATTACTGTGAATTGTTTATTACATTATGTATTAATATTAGTGAATCACCTGTTCTACTAAAAAACACTTTACTTTAAGAATTCTTCTTTTCCTAGTAAACCATTTCAGTAATTACTTGTTTTTATGATTACTTATTCTCTTGTAATCATTGATATATTTATACCATTATTCAGAAGTAACCATCTGGCTCATTTTAAAAATCCAACTGGTCATGATCTCTTTTTGATATTCCCCTAAGTTCGTCTGCTATAAGTTCGTTGACAAATTTGGCAAAATAGTCCACGTACGGCTTCAAGCTGGTTTTTTCGTAGTCCAGCAATTTTTCTTGACTGGTCCCATTCATTTCCCATTTCTCCAATTCTTGCTGCAACACTCGGAGGTTGGGCGACGTGGTGGGGTTGAATCCATACTTGTCGTTGCCAGCTATGTCTTTGGTAGGATCAAACGGCACACAGACATTTCCGGTCCCCGGATGTATACAGAAGGGAGATTTCAATAAATGGATCACCTGTCGAGAAACCTCCACGTCTAGTCTTGGGTACATGTAGTAAATAATGATTTCTTTTCTTGTTTCGAGCAACTGGTTGGCCTGGGCGGTCGATTTCAATACCTTTTTGGCCATCACGGTTATGTCTTCCCACTTATCTTTGGATGTAGATATGCCGGTGTGTGATTTCCACTTTGACCTTAATTCGGTTTGGAGTTTGGCGTCGCCAATAAACAGCAACAAGTCTTCCACCTGGTCCCAGCTCTTGGCATCGGGTGCGGTATCGGGATCCGTATACCAAGGGTCCTGATCTACCAATATAATGTCGACAAACTCCTTACTCAAAATCTCCAACGATCTCTCGACGTGTGGATGGAACGGCTTTTTAAGATTAAGCTGTTTCTTGTTGGAAGATTTGGCCAGTTTACTGGAAAGTACATCCATGTAGTCTATAATGGACTTTCTGGTTATTTCGCTCAATTCACGCGCACGCTTGTCGCTGATCCAGCAATGGGCACCTCTTCTACCGGAAAATACCCACACCATGTGTTTGAATCCAAAATCATCACGCAATGCTGATTCGATGACTTTGGACCCTACACGTATAAACTTCCAGCACTTCTCGCAGATATCGGTTTTTTGACAACACGTTCTGATATCGTCGTAATCGGTTAAATCAATATCAAACACCAACTCTTTGGATTCCGCCTTCATGGCGGTTTTGGGCAAGTTCTTCCGTTCCTTGGGGTTGACTCCATACACAGCACCCACCTCGAAACGGGTGGGATTGGCTCGTATAACAGACTCGCGGAACTCCTCTTGGGTACCGTACGAATTGTATCTTTGGTACGCGCCTGATCTGAATTCAAAGGCAAACTCTCTCATTGTAAAATCTCGTGTTGGTTTGGGCGAGTGGCTCAACCACCGAAAAATTTGCTTAAATGGTAATAATTGTCTGTAGAAAAAGAGCATGTCTTCTTCAGAAGGCTTGGATGAGCCTACATGTGTAGTGGTATCTATTTCGGTCATGATAAATATAGTCGTTCTATCTCTTCATCTCTTCTACTTTACGCGTATAAACGCGTTGGTGTGTTGGTAGGCGCACGCAAAAAATATGAGATAGATGAGTAACAGCTGATATGATGAATAAGACGAGTGCTGGTGGGATCTGGACGGCTGTTATGGTGAGATGGACGGCTGTTGTGGTGAAATGGAGTGTTGCATGATATTCCTTTTTGCAACTGGGAAAGTAGAAATGCTAAGGAAGTGGTGAGCTATTGGAGCACGTAACTGTCGTTGGGTGCAAAAAGTGTGCTTACACAGGAATCACATCAACAACCGTGATATCTTACTAACTGCAAAAACCACTGCCAATTAACTTTACAGACCTCCACTTTGACCAACCTATTTATTCCATTAGTACCGAATTGCACCTCTACTCTACTTGAAACAATTCTATTCTCTACGGATCAACTCTATTTCACCATTCTCTGTTACTTCAAAGTCTCTGCTAGCTCCTAAATCCATTCTACCCATTAATCTGTTCCTAAACCCAAGCTGGCACGGAATATTCAGACTACTTGGAGCAAATAATACTTTCGGTACGCGCACGCCGTGCTGCAGCATCGAATGGCTGCGAAATATAGAGATTCTACAGTCCAGCAGACAGTTGTAGCAGGCTCGTCAACTACACTCTATAACAATTCTAGTCATTAATGTACATATCTATTGATGCTCGAAAACAAGCGAAACCCCCTCGTCTCCGGCAGTGACCAACTTCTTACCGTTGTCAGCAATGGCAAAGTCCAACACTCCCATGTTATGTCCAACACCAGCAAACAACTGTTCACCGGTTCTGGCATCCCATTTGTAGATTCTACCATCCATACTAGATCCCGCAAGCACAGGAGTATTGTTTATAAACTCCAACTTGGTGATAGCATCTTCGGCCTTGATAGACTTTCTCAATCTCCACTGTAAGGTTTCAAAGAGCAAAATGTCTCCCGAGACCAAACCAATGGCAAGCAAGTTGATCAGAGGAGCAGTGCACCAGGCCAAGGCCTCAATGGAGAGCTCGGCAATGTCGTCGACATTGTCCAATGCTTTTAACGAGTGGACCAATTTACCAGAATCGTTGTTGATGATGGCCAAAATACCATCACGGCCACCTACGGCCACCACGTTTTTGAGCACCTTGACAGTAACCCAAGGACTTTCGATGGACTTGAAATCGGTGTGAGGCAGCAATTTGTAGTTAACGGCACCGGTGAAACAGTTCCAGTTGACAATGGTTCCGTCTTCTGAGATCGTCACAAGCGTCATTTCGTTGTCATCTTTACCAGGAATGAACACACCTCCGTTACACTCAAGAGTGTGGGAAAATCCCGACATGATTTGCACCAAACCGCCTGATTTTTCGATTTGGTAGACCCATACGGATCCGTCGTTAGCACCGAAGGCAAAGTAAGGCAATGAAGGGTGTGCGGTGATCCACAAGACTTCTTCAACCTCGTCCAACTCACCAAACTTGACCCATTTTTCACCACCCTTGGTGGCTTTGTGGACCTGGATAAAACCAGCCATATCTCCGGTAATTACATAATCTCCAGCTGCAGTGAAGGTTCCAGCAATCACAGACTCCTTGTGGCCAGTCAATTCCCCTACAAAACGAGGTGGTTGGGTGTGGCAGGTCCACAAGTATGCTGTGTCGTCGGCACCTCCTGTGACGATCAAAGGAAGCTTTGGATGCTTGAAAACAGTGAAGATACTGTCTTTGTGCTGGTCAAAGTATCCCCACGAGTTGTTGGACATGTCTATTTCCAAAGTTTCGTGGTCTTCGTCCATGTCGTCTTCGTCATCTTCAGGTGCTGGACCGGAGCCGTCGTCAGCAACCTCTTCGGCGACCTCGTCCATTTCCAAGAACTCTTCTTGTTCTGGCTCGTATGGTTGTTCTGTGTGGTCTGACATCGGTGTACAATAAGATCCCGTTTCTTGTTCGGTTTCTGGTATTATTAAGCTTATCGTGAGTGAAAATTTTAGGGCCATCAGTATGCGCGGCTATATGCAGGCGCCGATGACCTTGGGGCATCACCAAGTTAGCAAACAGGCGGTGGCGGTGGCACTAGGAATTGCCACTATGTATCAGGTGTTGTGTTGTGGATCAAACGGACAGTATCAGCTCGGCGTGGGCCATGACGAAGATATGCTGCTGTTGGTGGCAGCTCGGTTTGTAGGTCCCGACGGGTGCTCTACCGAAATAGCGAGCGAGCCGGTGCAGGTGGTTTGCGGAGGTAACCACACCTTGATTGTACTTGCCAATGGCGATGTTTACAGCGCGGGCGATAATCAATACGGGCAGTGTGGTCATACAGGTAACAGTTCAATTACAGAGTTCACAAAGATACAAGGTTCGTGGGCCACAGCGGCGTGTGGCTGGGAGTTCTCTATCCTCGTTAACTTACAGGGAGAAATCTTTTGTTGCGGGCGAGGACTCAAGGGAGAGTTGGGACTAGGCAGGGGAACTACTCAGACACCGCTCACTAAATTGGCTTCGCTCGGACAGGTGCGTCATATCCGCGCGTCCTTGAACCATATCATAGTGCAACTCGCCGATGACCGGCTCTTTGGCTGGGGTGCATGTAGAAAGGGACAGCTAGGGCTGACCCGTACCGTGGGAACCAAGCCTGAGGCTGTCATGTGGGAGCCTCGCGAATTGGTATTCCCACAATTGGACCCCCGCGCCCTGTACGCACTAGGCAGAGACTTTACTGTATTTTTCACCGATAAACCAGTCTACTATGGCTCTTTTGCACGGTCGCACTGCGAACTCCAGCGCGCCACCAATGTCGTGGACATAAAAGCAATGTGGTCTTCGGTGCACGTTGTCAGTCGCACTCGCACCGGCGCTCTCACTATTGAGTCGATTGGCAACGGCGGTCACGGGCAATTGTACACTGATTCTGGTCTCGATGTTTGCAGCTTTGCGATCGGCAGCGAGCACGGACTCGCGCACACCCGCGATAATATGGTATATGCGTGGGGATGGGGCGAGCATGGAAACTGTGGTATCAAGGAAAATGGACCTGGCGACGATGCCACCGAAGCCGTCACGTATCCGCCTACAAAAATCTACAATCAAGCACACACAGTCACTGCCATAGCCGGCGGCTGTGCAACTTCATGGGTTATAGTAAATATATAGCTAATGTCACGAGGTATCTTTCCCATATTCATTGCATGCGCTCAATATGGAAAATATGTTCAACGTATTCACTCTCGGACAACCGTATCGATGACTAGCCAATGCGCCACCTAGCAAGTATACGAAAAAAAATAGTCCCGAAAGACCGTCTCTTTCACCCACTAGCCAACATAATTAATCACCTTCTTAGTCGTCCAACACAGAGCAACGTTGCCGCTGCTCCGTGCTTAAAGAAGTAGATCATCTGTGGAAATCGCCCGAATTTTCTTGAACCTACTACCCGCGCGCTGCTCGGCCGGGTAACCCCTGGATCGAACCGCGCCGCACGCTTCCGCAAATACAAAACAAGACAACCCTAGTACACACTTTTTTGCAACACATTCTTCCCCCACCATGTTTGGAGCAGTATGTTCTGGTAGACCTATACAGCTTGCTGAGCAAGTGGAACCCACAAAGTATGTTTTGAGTGTTCCCAATGCCAGTAAAATCAACTTTATCACCATCTTTTTGTTGCCTAATTCCCCCTTTGTTGATGTAAACTACACTGCATTGATCTATTTCCAGTTACCATCACAGGAATTTCGCTTGTTGGGAGGAATTAATCCAAACAAACCCTCTGCCATATACCGTTTGAACAAGCCTAATGCCAACAATGGCGACATGGACGATATGAGTATAGATGACGCTGCCATCAATGTAAATGATACCACCACCATCCAAATAGGAATATCAATTGAACCTACCCCGCAAGCAGAAATCCTCCTCAACCAGGAACGTGCCAAAAGTACGGCATTGGCCACGTCTACTCCCAAGGCCGGTCCCCCCAACCCCACCGCCACCGCCGAACTAGCAAACAAAATCGTGGGTCACGCATACAACTTTCTCGGTAGTTTTATAGATGCTAGTGGCAAAGTACCCATGAAAGCTTTTGATAACTGGTGGGATAAATTCAAGACAAAATTGGCCAATAATCCAAACTTTTTGGATACCCTACAACAATAAAATACATAAAATTTATTAAAACTCGACGAGAAACAGAATCAGTAAAAAAATGGAATCGAAAACAAAGTTCAAGACCAATCAAACAAGAAAGGGTATAAAGATTTCTGGAGTACGGTGACAAGTATCCATCTTAACCAGTAAAATGGGAGTTTAGTACTCGTTGATAATTGGAGCGTTTTGAGCCATACCGTCGCGCTTCCAGTCTCTCTTGAAGTTCAAAGTACCATTGTAAAGACCTGGGATGTAGATGGTAGAAGAAAACTTTTCTTCAGGAGCTTCTTCTCTCTTGAAGTCCAAAGTACCGTCATAAAGGTTTGGAATGTCAATGGTAGAAGAGAACTTTTCTTCACCGTCTTCTCTCTTGAAGTCCAAGGTACCATTGTAAAGGTTTGGGATATAGATGGTAGCAGAGAACTTTTGTTCAGGAGCTTCTTCTCTCTTGAAGTTCAAGGTACCGTCAAAGAGGTTTGGAATTTCGATGGTAGCACCGAATTTTTCTTGAGGAGCATCGTCTCTCTTGAAGTCCAAAGTACCGTCATAAAGGTTTGGAATGTCAATGGTAGANNTCTCTCTTGAAGTCCAAAGTACCGTCATAAAGGTTTGGAATGTCAATGGTAGAAGAGAACTTTTCTTCACCGTCTTCTCTCTTGAAGTCCAAGGTACCATTGTAAAGGTTTGGGATATAGATGGTAGCAGAGAACTTTTGTTCAGGAGCTTCTTCTCTCTTGAAGTTCAAGGTACCGTCAAAGAGGTTTGGAATTTCGATGGTAGCACCGAATTTTTCTTGAGGAGCATCGTCTCTCTTGAAGTCCAAAGTACCGTCATAAAGGTTTGGGATATCAATGGTAGCAGAGAACTTTTCAGCAGGAGCATCTTCTCTCTTGAAGTCTAAAGTACCGTCATAAAGGTTTGGAATGTCAATGGTAGAGGAGAACTTTTCTTCACCGTCTTCTCTCTTGAAGTCCAAGGTACCATTGTAAAGGTTTGGGATATAGATGGTAGCAGAGAACTTTTGTTCAGGAGCTTCTTCTCTCTTGAAGTTCAAGGTACCGTCAAAGAGGTTTGGAATTTCGATGGTAGCACCGAATTTTTCTTGAGGAGCATCGTCTCTCTTGAAGTCCAAAGTACCGTCATAAAGGTTTGGAATGTCAATGGTAGAGGAGAACTTTTCTTCAGCATCTTCTCTCTTGAAGTCCAAGGTACCATTGTAAAGGTTTGGAATGTAGATGGTAGCAGAGAACTTTTGTTCAGGGGCATCTTCTCTCTTGAAGTCTAAAGAACCGTCAAAGAGGTTTGGGATTTCAATAGTGGCAGCAAATTTTTCAGCAGGAGCGACTTCTCTCTTTGATTCCCTTGGGATTGGGGAAGCGACAGCAAGAGCAGCAGCGATAGCGACAAGAACGGAGTTGGAGAATAATTGCATTTTATCTTTACGATTGATCTGGGTACTTTTGACTCAATGTCTAGTTGGAAGGCTAGCTGATTGATGATGATGAATTGAAAACCAAATTAGAGGAATTATCCCTTCTTATTTATACCGTTTTGATGAGAGTCGTCGGTCTTTAGAATCACGCCTTCGACATACTTGTGTGGTTTACTTTCACCGCATGTTAATTAATCGATAAAACTGATTCGCATGGGCTCAAAATTCAATTTAACGTTTTGGGAGAAAAGAGAAAAAAAATTTAACTAAACTATAATGCAAGATTTCAATCCATATGAACCAAAGTTTATTTCTTATCTAAAATCACGCAAGAAGTAATCCGAATGTGAAATTACAATTATACGTTAATCTAAATCAAAGCTGTTTGTATGCCGATTCATGCAAGTCAAAGCCGAACATAAAAAATAAACTATCAAAGTTCCGCAGTCAATTGAAAAGAGAGGCGATATGTATGTTGATGCGAAACCGGGTTTACGTACAGCCGAAATCGG
The DNA here is from genome assembly GCA_030585145.1 of Suhomyces faveliae. Classification (NCBI taxonomy): domain Eukaryota; kingdom Fungi; phylum Ascomycota; class Pichiomycetes; order Serinales; family Debaryomycetaceae; genus Suhomyces; species Suhomyces faveliae. The sequence continues at coordinate 14,856 of JAJMBY010000018.1, forward strand.
ATCCCTTGCATTAATTCATGCCGGTGACCACAAGGTAGAGTTTCATTTGAAATTAAACATGTTCATTTAAAAACGTCCTGGGGAGAGAAATAGAACTGCCAGTCGAAATAAGGAAAAATTACTTGCATAGCAAGTCTTTAAAGCCACAAATCGCTTCTACCTATCGATTGACATCCACAATTCGATCCGACACCACACTCTTGCTTTTGGAGGCTAAAGTAAATTCAAATGAAATCGATGGACTCTAAGAACCAATTAAAAAAGAACTCAAACCTTATTTGAGCTGTCAGTTCTTTCTGCATATTGAGCAGGAAAAACAGAAAAGAGAAGGGCTTATCCCAAAGACGACATTTGAAGTTTCTTCTGCTCGCCAAGGAGATCTAAAAGATTAAATGCGGAACCTTTCAATCGTTTGTCACCGATATTACTGTGCGCATCTATTGAAGTCTGCCAAGAAATTATGATCAGCTACGATCCAAATTTCGAGGTAAGTATGGGGCAGGTCTTCACCTTCGAAATCCCAAAGGGTGAGTGTAAAGTCATGGCATCAACACAATATTATGGCTTTAACTTTGAGAACTACTTGTATATCTAACACATCAGTTTCATGACGAAGGTTAATTCAATATCAATATACGATTAATAGATCAGTTGTTTCGTAATTACAAAGCTTTATCTCGTATGACGTGTGGTCCAATCAATTCATAATGAAAATATGATGCGCTTACTGAAATCAAGGATATCATCGCTTTCGCAACCAATGAATTGAGCCCGATGGATTATTTGGAAATTGTATTATTACACTAAAACTCGCCTAATTCAAGGGGTAACTGCACACCAATCTCACGCACATCGGGTTAAGTTTGAAGTCGCGCAGCCTCCACAGGCTAGAATATTAATTAAAAACTTACATGAATAGGCTGGTGGAATTATCTCCGGAATATTTCAAAGCTCAAGACCACCAGTGCTTAACGTTCAACAGTCGCAAATCAGTTGAATAATTAAATTACGTATTTTTCAGCAAAGAGAGATCAAGGCAAACCGCAATTTTAAATTATCAATCACTTCTGTAACCAGTATTACTTCTGCAAGAATGTTTTCACTCAACTTGCATGACCTTCTAATTGCATATGCTGTGGTGTCAATTCCTCCATGCACTTCCAGATTCTAGATGTATCGAGATGCGTCTTTCGACAACTGGATGAAATTTTCTTATCACACCAAAAGAGAAATCTCGGAAAAACGTTTTCAGAATTAATAAATACTTCATAATTTAAAAAATAAACTGTGAGCCCTGTATACAAATCTGCGGAAAAGTCCCAGGGTTACAAGTAGATCAATTGTTAGTTTAGTAATTTGTACCCAAATGAAATTAGATTTCTTTTGCGTTGAAGTACGGCGTTCATAGACAGCACGTACCTAATAGGACCTCGACGGTTTAGCGAAGCCACTAATCTAGTGGCATTTGAGCCCTTTAGAGGTGGGGGGGGAGAGGGGGGGATCCAATTTAATTGTGCACACGTGAGTAAACGTAGCAAACACCCGGATGGAGTGAGCGCATTTATGAATACGTACCAAACCCACGGATAGAGTCTGCACATGTCAGACTGCGCAATTAATACATGCATGGAACGTGCACATGTGAGAGGACGTACCAAGGGATGGAAAGCGCACTTTTCGTAATCGTAAAGATGCAAGACCCCTATAGTTTGGTGCCCGTGTATTGATAATTACTTCAAATAGGTCTTCTTTGTTTTATCAGATTTCGCTTTCCTTGTTAGCTGCAAGGGTGAGAGCTGTTGGTGCAATACTCATAATCATTCAAAATTCGGCTTATCATATAATATGACAAAATAGAGATCGTGGAATATGCTCGCCAATTGGTTGTCCTGCACGCCATATATCTCGCATAGAATTTAATAAAGGGGATTGTCCGGAAAGCGTAAGCGAGAAAAATACTAGGTTTTTGACGTGCATGAACATTGAAAAATCGCCCCGTGGAAACAGTGGGGTGATTAATGAGGGGCAAGCAGAATGAGTTCAGTCAAAGTGTAAGCACCATATGAGCCACAACTATTTCTAGGGTTTTTGATACCGAGTAGTCGTATATGCATTTGAATTGAAAGAAGCTATGTAAACGTTCACGAGCTGAAGTCGGCGGTGCTTCCTTCGAACTAAACTGTGATTTCTTTTTTCGCCCACGGAGCTGTCAAATACGGCACGGCCTAGTGCATCGGGAATCCGCGGAGGGTGTGATTCCACACTTGCTGCTGTTTGACGAAACTAGAGAATTTCATCGGATCTGAAAGAAAACAATAGCACGGAACTTTAAGGTTATTTGCATTTTCAGCTAACTTAACTTGTGATAATTTAGCCAATTCCGTAGTTCGACAATATCCAATCAGGTATGCATCGCGGCCCGAACTTTTGCGACATTTAACCAGTGCATCAAATTTCACAACAATTAAATAAGTCAAATTTCACAGACCTACCTATAGACCGATGAACGGATGAAGCATACGAGTTCCTTGTGAAATTAGCTGTCTTTTACGATTGTTGACTCAATTTTTTGTTGTCTCGTAAAATGCGCACGTAGCTAAAAGCCGAGGCTTTGTTGTATTGTCGACTACAAGGACTTAAATTTCGCTTAATAGATCTGAGTTCATATGGGACTGCAAAAACTCGTGACTGAGCGCATTCTTCCTTGTGTCCGATATCGTTGATAAGGCCCAGTCTAGCATCTTGATGCATGAAATGATCACTGCTTTTTAGAACCGTATAATCGATCAAAGCGCATTCTGACTGGTTTTAGATGTCAGAGCCGGTGACGGTGATGCATTTAATCTAGTGCATATACTGACCACTCAAGTGCTTCAAAACTGTGAAGATGGAGGGATTTAATTTCAAACCGTATCTTTATCTTTATCAATTGCACGAAAGCGAAAGTACTATTTTGAAATTCGGCCTGTTCCGCTGCTAATCTCTTTATCCAGAGACTGGCCGTTTGTTTCAGAAACGGTGGAATATGGGGAGACTTGATTTTTGATTTATTTTTATTATTTGCATTATCTGCCAAGAGCGAAGGTATTTTGACGTCCAGTCGTTCCGCTACTAATCTCTACTTTCGTGCAAAAAATGCTGGAGTGTGCAATACTTGAGTGACTTGCGAGCTAACTTTGAGGTCTACATTTGTCTAACATTCTCAACTAAGAAATATTTCCAACTAAGAAAATATTTTCAACTAGAAAACATCCCAGCTGCTAATTGAAAAACATCCTAACCACTGTTGGAGAAACATCCTAACCACCGTTGCAAGAGATCCTACACCAAAACAATATCCTAACCACCGTCGAAAGAAGATTCTAATCACCCCACATACCAATTTTCACTAATTCGCACCTACATCGCCGCGAAAAGAGTGGGAAGAGTGGAAAAGAGTGGCTAAGATTGCTGGAAAAGTGCAGCTACCATCCATTTGATCGCTTACAAATCATGTGGCTGCGCACCAAGCTGGTGAACACGCCCTACTATTTGTAAGCTATGCCATAGAAAATAATCAAGCAAAAGCGAATGTCTTACTACACAGTATAATCACGCAAGTGCACATCCGAACTGTGGCGTCAACGCTCTGCTCGAAACGTCTTGTCTGCAGGACACCATCGCCATCTCATTCCCTCGCCAGCCAAAAATTTCGCCACAGTTTGAGAATAAAAGAACCAAATCGAAACGTATATTTTTCACCCACTAAAGTCCAACCTTTATAACAAAACTCGGTCAGTTCCAACAACTTTCCACAACTCAAATACAATGACTTCCGATTCTACTCAGCAATTTGGTTTTGGCACCAGAGCCATCCACGCCGGTGCTCCAATTGATCCACACACCGGAGCGGTTATCGAGCCAATCTCGTTGTCGACCACGTTTGCGCAATCCGAACCTTCCAAGCCTCTTGGAATCTACGAGTACTCTCGTTCTGCCAACCCAAACAGAGACAACTTCGAACAAGCCGTTGCTTCGTTGGAAAACGCCAAGTACGCTCTTGGAATCTCGTCCGGTTCCGCCGCCACCGCCTTGATTATTCAGTCATTGGCCATTAACTCGCACATTATCTCTGGTGGTGATGTCTACGGAGGTACCCACCGTTATTTCACCAAGGTTGCCAATACCCACGGTGTCGAAGCCACTTTCGTCAACGACTTGGGCAAGGATTTGGAAGCCAACCTTAGAGAAAACACCCGTTTGGTGTGGTTGGAAACGCCTTCCAACCCAACTTTGTCGGTTACTGATATCGCCAAGGTCACTCAGATTTTGAAGAACCACGAATCCAAGACCGGTAACAAGGTTGTCTTGGTTGTCGACAACACCTTCTTGTCTCCATACATCTCCAACCCATTGACCCACGGTGCCGATGTTGTGGTCCACTCTGTGACCAAGTACATCAACGGACACTCTGATGTTGTCATGGGTGTCATTGCCACCAACGATGACGTTTTGCACGACAGATTCCGTTTCTTGCAAAACGCCATTGGTTCTGTTCCTTCTCCATTTGACTCTTGGTTGGCCCACAGAGGTTTGAAGACCTTGCACTTGAGAGTCAGACAGGCTTCCACCACTGCTCAAAAGATTGCTGAGATCTTGGAAAGCCACCCATTGGTTTCCCACGTCAACTATCCGGGCTTGAAGTCCCACCCTAACCACTCTGTCGTGGCCAGACAACACAGAGATGGTTTGGGAGGTGGTATGATCTCGTTCAGAATCAACGGAGGTGCCAACGGTGCTTCTGTTTTCACTTCTTCCACCAAATTGTTCACTTTGGCTGAATCCTTGGGTGGTATTGAATCTTTGGTTGAGGTTCCAGCCATCATGACCCACGGTGGTATTCCAAAGGCCGAAAGAGAATCAAACGGTGTGTTTGACGATTTGGTCAGAGTCTCTGTTGGTATTGAAGAAACCGACGACTTGATTGAAGATATCAAACAGGCTTTAGAAAAGGCTGCTTCTGCCTAATGTAATCATAGAAATAAAAGAAAACTCAAAGAGTGTCTTGATAATTGAATAAGTGTAGTAACTATTGTACGAATGAATATTCTAGTAAGTTGATATTGATTTGTCGACTGTAATTGGAATTCATGGAATAGCGATTGGAATTTATGGAATAGCTATTGTAATAATCGAGAATGTTTCTAGTTAGGATATAAGCATAGTGTAGATAATTGCGGTTGTAGTACCACTAGCACGTCAAAATGATAGAAAGTTGGCAATTTGGTTTCTGGGGTAGCTATACTTTCACGTGATTAAACGACTTGCGACGAGCGAAGGTCTGTCAAAGAAGGCTCAATTGCTTGAAAAACAGTCTAAGCCCGGTTTTAGTACACAGCCATTTGGGCCGTTTCCATTACAATCGCTTACGGCTCAGAATGAGGGCGGTTGATGGGAAGAGCAGCACGGTCGACTTTCGGAAATATGTGTCACGTGCCGTGACCAAGTTGCTAGGCTTTGGCAATCACGTGCTGGGATTACCCATATAACCAATTCCGCCAGAGTGTCTTTCCAGAACAAACACGTTTAATGAAACTTAGTATAGGATTAGTACTATTAGCAGCCTTAGGAGTCAAGTCGCTGATTGTCAATACTCAGCAAGAGTTAATTTGTAATAATCCCGAGAACCCCCACGACTGTTATCCCAAGCTATTCGAACCTACTTCGGAGTGGCAATTGATCAAGAAAGACCAAGACATACCTCCCGGATTACACGTCAGGCTCAATATAGACACTTTAGAGAGAGAAGCCAAAATCATGGATCCATCAGAAGAAGACCACAGCAACCAAGAGCTTGTTGTAACTGACGTTGCACCAGCTGAAGAAGATTTGCAGCAACAGGTTGAAGAATTACAAAAAAAGAAGATCCAGCAAAAGATCGAAGAGTTCAGAGGCAAAGAGCGGGCCAACAGAGTCAACCCTGAAGAATTGACCAACTTTTCCGGTGCTGTTGAAGAAATACAACAGTATGACGGTGACGTAGCCAGACTTGACCAAGCCTTGAATACGTTGATCGAATTGAGTCACGACATAGAGTTTGGCGTGAAACTCACAGCAACCCCCCAGATATTCCAAAGCTTGCAAAAAGTCATCGATTCTACCACTGATACCGATATCCACGAAAAGATATATAGAATCATGGGCTCGGCCCTTCGCAATAACCCAGAGGCTGTGAACAATGTATTGAGTGGGTTTTCGGGCGATTTCGTGGTTGAACTATTTGGAATCTTATCCGACAGATCAGTATCCGATTTGATCCACAAACGGGTTCTTGGAGTCGTCCAAGCGTTGAACCAAAATCCCCACTTCAACATGAAATATTTTAGCCACCAAAACAACCAAGGGATTGTGCTTTTACTCAACAACTTTTCCAGCTATGGCGAACAAACCAAGGCAAGAGTCCTAGCATTATTCGAGGATATTCAATTGGTCAAGACCGATACCCTCAAGAACGACAGACGTTCGGTGGAAAATGCCCATGACCCAGATTATCAGGTTTCGTTGCTTTTGCAAGACATGTTGGCGGAAAACAAGGTTACTGATGAGCAATTCAAACAATACTTCAAGCTGTTGAGTGAAATCCACGCTTCAAACAAGTCACTCAAGCCTACTTCCGAATTTATGGAATGGTTATCCAGAGAGGTTGAAGTTAGAAAAGAGAATAAGAAGAGAGACGACTATCCTGCCGAGGACGCCCAGTTTGATTCAGAAATGTTGAAAGCCAGACATGAAATCTTTGGCAACCCCAAAGGTTTAAGAAAGGCTATAGCTGATGAATTATAACATTATCCAATAAATAAATGTGATAAATAACTATAATAACTAAATAATTCATAGCTAAAGTAAATCAAAAACTATAATAAAAACTATAATAAAAACTATAATGAGAACTATAATGAATAATTATAGTGAAACTATAGTAGACACACTTCTAATTCATTAACTTCTCTCGCTGTCGCTCGGTCAGTTGTTAGTTGTACTACACTCTCTCAATACTTATAATATATTAGTTTGATATGTATTTTGTTGAATGACTTAATCGAACAAACCCATTCCCATGTCGTCGTCAGATTCTTCTTCTTCAGCTGGAGCAGCTTCTTCAGCAGCAGCAGATTCGGAAGAACCAGAGGCAGCTGGGGCAGCAGCACCACCGGCTGGGGCAGCGGCCAATTTTTCGTTACCTTCGGCGATCAATTCTTCAACGTTCTTACCTTCAACTTCGGCAATCAATTTGGTGATCTTTTCTTCTTCAACTTCAATGGAAACGGATTCCAAGACAGCCTTGACATCGGCAGCAGATGGGGAGGTGTTACCGGCGTTGACCAATAATAAGTAGGCAGCTAAGTATTTCACTAGAATGTTAGTATATTATTCGGGATTATCAAGATACATCAAAGTCTGTCATCGGGACATAGTGATTCCTGTTGCTTTCTCTATAGCTTGAAAAATATGTAGTCTAGGCAAGAGGTCCTGGGTACTTCATTATGGTGGTTCCGCTCTCGTTGACTGTTGCTCGAATGACACCTCTGTATCTTCACGTATTTCACATACTATTTAATGTCTATGTGTATAGTAGTAACAACTGTGCGATAAATCTACTTTTCACTTGGCTATAGCTCTCGTTGAAAATTTTGATACTTCTCGGCCGGAATAGGAAATTCGCGAACGCCGCGCAGCTCGTGGACAAGGGTTTCAACCCTAACGCGCATTGAATGCGGTCACGTGACTATGCTGCAATCAATAGCTAGACTACGAAGACCTGATCCAATAGTTCCTGTAATATCTTCTGGCGCTATTGAGCGTTAGGGGGTATTTCAGAGAGCCACTACGAAAGAGAATGTTTTCAGTAAATGCCGTGAACGGTTCACAGGCAAGCCACAGATCTCTATGTCTTAAAATCGACATTAGACTATGTTGAAATTTCGCGACAAAAGTTAAATCTAGGGCAGATTGAGCTCTATCGAGTGACAACCGATAACGTGCTATCGGGCTGTTAATATGATGGAATAAACTAAGCAGCAGCATCATCTCAAAAGGAACAAGGATACAAATCAAATTAAGAATAAATATAAGTAACGAGCGTAACGTGATAATTTCTCTCTAGCCATCTACCTTCTCGCGATCTTCTCTTTAACTTGTCTTTAACTTAACTTCTCTCTAACTTCCCTCTAACTTTCCTCTAACTTCTCGCTATCGCTTGTTCAGTTATCTTATTATATCTACAGTCACTCATAGTAACTTCACTATCAGTTACTTCTCTCGCTATCGCTCGGTCTATCTTTTTCCTGCACACAAACACCATCGCAGGCTCATATCACCATGTATGGCGATATCGTGGCACCAATACACTAGATTAAACTATTGAAAGAACTAGTTTAGATTAGTTTAATCAGTTGATCATGACAGTCAAGCCATTTCCAACCTTGTCCGGTGCCCAGGAATCTGGGTTATCAGAACTATTACAGCAATGGTCATTGGCGAATGGATTAGTAATGTATCCACCCAACTTCAACAAGTTCAACGCTGGAATTGCACCAACCACGTTGTTTCCTACACCATTTCCGCGCGAAGCTTTCCAAAATGCAGTGGAAGTTCAGAAAGATTTTAATGAGCTATACATCAATTTAGTTGCTAAACAAAAGGACTGGTTGATTGACATCATCACCTCGCTCTCGAGTTTCGACCCTGAATTTACCGGTAAGTTGTTTGAAAGCTATCAAAAAGCAATTGCTGCCAGCCCTGGTAACAAACTAGTCCAGCCTGTTTCATTAGGATTGTTCAGAAATGATTATATGATCGATAGAAATAGTGATCTGACTGAGATCAAACAGATTGAATTCAATACCGTGAGTGTGTCTTTCGGGGCACTTTCGACCAAAGTAAGCCAGTTGCACCAGTATCTTAACAAAACGGGAATCTATGGGAAAAAGAATTACTATTCCGAAAACGAGCTTCCTCAATCGAATTCCATCAACGAATTGGCCGACGGTTTGGCTGAAGCACACAACGTCTATAACGAAAAGAACGCCATCGTTTTGTTTATAGTGCAGCCTAACGAGAGAAACTGTTTTGACCAAAGACACATTGAGTACTCGTTGATTAATAATCATGGAATAACTTCGACCAGGTTGACGCTTGAAGACGTAGAGTCCAAGTTGGTGTTGAAGGACCAAAAGTTGTTTGTCAAGTCTACGATGGAAGAAGTATCGGTGGTGTATTTCAGATCTGGATATGCCCCTACCGATTACGAAACCAACCCCGAATCCACATGGAACGCTAGGGTTATACTTGAACAATCCAAAGCCATCAAATGTCCGTCGTTGTTGACGCAATTGTCGGGATCGAAGAAGATCCAACAAATCTTGACCCAAAAGGACGTTATTCAAAAGTTTTTGCCTACCATATCAGAACCAGACTTGGCCAAGTTGTTGTCGACATTTGTCACCATTTATCCGTTGGACAACTCGGAAAACGGAAAATTGGCCAAGAAATTAGCATTTGAACAACCTCAGAAATATGTTTTGAAACCCCAAAGAGAAGGTGGTGGAAACAATATTTATAAAGACGATATCCCATCATTTTTGAACAGCATCGATGAAAAAGACTGGGACGCTTATATCCTCATGGAATTGATAGATGCACCCACTTACAAGAACAAGATTATTCGAAACGATGAGATTTTCAATGAAGACATAGTTTCAGAACTAGGCATTTTTGGAACAATTCTCTATAACGAAGACAATGGCCAGATCATTAGCAACAAGAACGCAGGCTGGTTACTAAGATCCAAATTCAGCAGCAGTGACGAAGGAGGAGTGGCTGCTGGTTTCGGATGCGTAGATAACATCTACCTTTACTAATCAGCAATGTTGAGTTTACTTCCATGGTTTACTTCCATGGTTTACTTCCATGTTTACTTCCATGTTTACTTCCATGTTTACTTCCATGGTTTACCTCCATGTTTACTTCCATGTTAATCAACTTTTAAGGGTTTGCGTTGGAACTTATCAAGGGTGATAAAGCTCTCGTCGGGCTCAGATCTCCTCCTTCTGGCGTGTTCCTGACTAACCACCCAAAGTGCTGAGCCTAGATTGTTGGTGAACATAAAAAATATAAGGAGAAATGGAATAGACTCCAATATATTGGCAGCTAAGCCAAATCCAACGTAAGAGCCTGGGCTTTCATAGTACGCCTGCTTTATCTGTTCCTCGTTATATCCTAATAGAACAAAATATCTTGCTTGAGATCGTAAGCCTTTGGATGGTGCCTGTAAGCATATGACTAAAAGAGGTCCAATGATAGGTATCATATTTAACAATAATAAAACAACTCCTTTTGCAATCACATACATGTACTTGTACCACTGAGGAATCGATGTGAAAAACGATCCGCACTTTACTAAAAACGGCACTTGGTCTATGGTCTTCAATTTCCCGTCCATCAAAAGATCGTCCGCGAACTCTCGGCTTAACACTGCATCGAACGTGACCTTTTGCACGTACGGCATGAACAAGTTGGTCACCACGAACACCGCTACGGCGCCCGATTGCTGGATGACACTCACCCATACCGAAATGAATGCAAATGGCCCGGTAAATAACGACCAAATCACCGTTAATATGGGGAAAAATAACATGAAAGCAATGACATAAACTATCATAGTAAAAACCACTTGAGGAACCAATACCATTAGATAGAACTTCCACATTTCTGGCGTTTGGAAGCAATAGTAAATTCCCTAGGCATTAGTACTGTTCGTAATGAGCTATGAGTAGGCGTACATAGAAGGGGTAGAAGTATGTTCCTTCGATGAGGGTTTTGAACGGAAGAGTCGCGCAAGCAACTGAATAGTTGTATATACCCTCGCCACTCATTGAGAAAAGAATGGTAATTGATTGAAACGATTGTTGCGAATTTTGCAACAATTTCACAATTTTGCAGCAAAAAAAAAAAATCTCACTAGATTATTCACTAATAGATTCAGTAACTCCATCACTCTCTAGATTATACTAATAGACATTTAGTAACTTTATTATCACTACTAGTTTTTGAGGAAGTTCGAAATCCATTCCGCATAGCTGTCAAAGCCCCACCTTCCATTAGGCCCATTGGTTGCAAAAGTCACGTGAGCCAACAATATCTGAATTAGATATTATGGTAGTACCGTGTGTGTATTATTATAATAGTGTTCTGTACTACTATTAAAGAGAAGAATTTCCTAGAAGTGTTCTGAATAAGAAACAAAGTGTTTTAGCCGACCGTAGACGGTATAAATTTCAAGCCAACACCGTAATATATAGAAAGGTCCCTTGGCCCAGTTGGTTAAGGCGCGGTGCTAATAACGCCGAGATCAGCAGTTCGATCCTGCTAGGGACCATTTCTTGAACGGGCGTGTGGCGTAGTTGGTAGCGCGTTCGCTTAGCATGCGAAAGGTCTCCGGTTCGACTCCGGACTCGTCCATTCTTTTTACACTTTTAATAGGCTAGTCTTACTATGATCTTTTTTTTGCCTTTTTACTGTTAGGTTCTACTTTATTTACATCGGTTAATCGTTAAGTATATACATTGGCTATTTATTATACAAGTGAGATCTAGATCTTGTATCTTGGGATCTTGTTCAATCTCTTGGCAGTTTGTGCATTCGATCTAGTACCTTGACCACGTACTGGTAAACTGTTGGCGTGTCTGTAACCAGCATAAGAACCGGTGTCTCTCTTGAGTTGGATGTCGTTATTTATTTTTTGTTTCAAGTGGCCTTCTACGGTCATTTCGGAGATTTCTTTATTCAAGTCCATGATTTGAGGTTCAGACAATTGGTTCATTCTCATTTGTGGGTACAAGCCTACTTTGGCACATATTCTTTCTGCGGTGTGGTATCCAATACCAAAGATTGCCTTCTTTAAGCCGTGCTAAAAGTTAGTACTGTTTAAAGACTTGTCGTGTATGAATGGTACTTACGCTCACCAAACTGTTGTGCTTGACATGTTTACCGAAGATATGGACTGCCATGGTGGTGGTGTGCTAGTGGTTGTGCCTGAGAGTCAAAAATTTTCGATCTATAGATTGGCTAGTGCGAGTTGGGTCTAAAATGTAATGTCGATAGCCCAAACTGCAAAAGCGATTTGCAGGTTACAGGTCATACCCCATTAAAATCTGAGCAAGAGATCATTTGGTAGAGAGACAAGAATAGGAGAATAAAGAAGATGTCGTTTGTTCCACACCAGTCAAATCCGCAAACCTCGGGGTTCACCTGTAACACATGCTCAATCAGATTTGTTACAGCCGAGCTCCAGAGGCAACACATGAAGACCGACTGGCACCGTTATAATCTCAAGAGAAGAGTAGCACTGTTGCCATCGATCAGCTCAGATGTGTTTGCAGAAAAGATTTTGAGCCAAGAACTTAGCACATTCAACGAAGAAGAAGACGAAGACGGGTTTTATATTCCCAGTCGTAAGACCAAGAACAACACCAATAGGCTGTTGACTCAGCAGTTGGCACAGAAGAAATTGCACCAGTACCATGAATATCGAGGAAGAGACCATAGCGAGAGCGGATCTGAAGTGTTGAGGGGCGTGAGTCCAGCTTCAGTAGCATCAGAGCTTTCGCAGTTTTCGTTGGGGGACTCGGTGGTGGAGTCTGGTGTTGAAACGGGATCGGAGTTGAACTACTCAGAAACGTCCAGTTTTGTCGATGTCGAATACTCCAGTGGTCAAAGCGACAGCGAAGACCGTGAGGAGTCGGATATGAGCGACACCGAATCGGTAGAAGTGCTTGAGGCCATTCCGGTATCGAGATGTTTCTACTGTGGCACAGATAACAAAGAGGTCGAGGCCAATATCAAGCACATGTACAAGTTCCACGGACTCTACATACCCGAAAGACTGTACCTAGTAGACTTAATGGGGTTGCTTGTGTACTTGAGTGAAGCCATTTCGCTTGATCTCGAGTGCTTAGTGTGTGGATTCGAGGGTAAGAACTTGACCAGTATAAGGCAACACATGCATTCCAAGGGCCATTGCAAGTTACCGTACGAAACCAGAGACGAAAAAGCTGCCGTCGCCGAGTTCTACAACTTTGACATCGAAGAGCCCAAGCGCGCTACCAAGCCGGGCCGCGTCACATTTGCTGAAAAAGAAGAGTATGATTCTGAAGACGATGACTATGAGGATAACTATACCTTGGTGAGCGTCGGAAAAGACGGAAGAGAACTTATGTTGCCTACGGGATCGAAGCTCGGGCATAGGTCAGTAACACGTCATCGCAAGCCTGTTTCTGTAGAGCCCAAGGAATCTTGTCGTACGGTGGCCTTGGTGGACCGTCGTTTCGCACCGGGAATCACTAGTCGGGAAACTATACGTCAAGAGAAGGAAAGTAGAAGGGTGGAGCAGAGATTGAGAAACGTTGATATTAAGAGAACCAAGTCGTACAGAGCCAACTTCCAGAAGCACCATGTTGATCCATTGTTAGGACCTTCTTAGAGATGAGCGAGCGATAGCGAGCGAAGTAGTGGAGAAAGTCGCGCGAGTGGAAGAAAGAATAAGAAATTTGGATAGGTAGATCTGTATAGGTATGTATAGGTAATGTTTTAATGGGTCTTTTATCATGTTGAGGTTGGTTTTATGTATAGTCCTCTTGGTTTGGGCGAGCCACCGTAACCGAATAGTGGAGAAAACGAATAGCGAGAAAGCGCGAAATAGCGAGAAATAGTGAAAGTAGCGAGAAATAGTGAAAGTAGCGAGAAATAGTGAAAGTAGCGAGTTTATCGCTCACTACAAGTGGACTAAATGAGTTCCTGAGAGAGAAGTTTTCACTCATTAATACGAAGAGGATTGGTAGGGTACCAAGAGTAGCGAGCATAGGACGACTACAAGCAAGTACTAGTAAATTTCCATTTGATTTTGTTAGTTTGGTGCGCTAACTACTTTGTCGCTCGCTCAGACTTCTCGCTATTTATCAGCATCCCTGCGCGCGAAGGGTTAGTGTCTCGGATCAGACCAATTATCGCGTCTGGAAAGCAGACCAATGCAGTAAGCAGACTAGATAGACGGAATAAAGGCACAACAGCACACGTGCCATGGACCACTGCACACCAGTCCACATACTTGCACATATGTATATACTAGTTCTATACATACTAGTACTCAGAATCTACCACTCGTAATAATCTTAGTAATGCTCGGGCCTGCATACAGACAGACCGTTACCAATTGCCTGAAGGGGGTCTAGTCCAAGGTACTGGTGAAAAGTAAGTGCAAGGTAGACAAGGCGAATGCAGGTACACTGTAGATGAACTAGCACCCAAATTCCACCAGGCTGTTCGACCATCGCCCACTACTGTCTATTATGTCACATTCCTCTTCTCGTACATCCATCCCGCATAAGGCTGTACGTTTCACGTGATACAGAAACCGATCGAAAGTTCCACTACTCACTCACGATGACCCAAGTCATTTGATATTAATACCAGCACAGTTTTGTTTTCAGTAGTCTTCAATTTGATTTAGTACTTTATTCAATAATGGTGGTCGAAACACAGTTTTACGACGTTCTAGCTGTGTCGCCCGCTGCCACGAACGAAGAGATAGCCAGAGCATACAAGAAACTAGCATTGAAGTGCCACCCCGATAAGACCAATGATCCCGCATTGACGGAGAAATTCAAGGAAATGACGTGCGCTTATGAAGTGCTCCGAGACCAAAAGTCCCGTCAGGTGTATGACACGTATGGAATGGCTGGACTTGACGGAACGTATGCTGAGAAACAGCAGCAGAAGCAGCAGCAGAAACAGCGTTACCAAGAACCGACCGGGTTTGACGCTCCGGCCAGCCATTGCAACGCATCATCGATGTTTTCCCAGGTGTTCAACGACATCAACAGCATGTTTTCGCGTGAATGCAAGTTCGGGTTCGGGTTCCCAGGCATGCCCATGAACTTAAACCCAGAGAGCGGAAGAAGTAATATGAAGAAGCATGTGGAGCCTGTAGGGTCTGCGCTAGACCAGGAGTTCAGAAAGGGCCTGGACATACACCATACGTGCCACACAAATCTCGCCGATATGTGTTATGGGAAAACCATCAAGCTCCATCTCCCTAAAAGCAGCAAGTGTGGAGTGTGCAAGGGGATCGGAGGGCTCAATCCACGCACATGTAGTCAGTGCCAGGGGCTGGGAACGGTCAGAACCACATATTATAACCAGTTCTCACGGTTCCAGCAGGTCGGATCGTGTAAGCCATGCAACGGTACCGGAATCTATATAGCACCCAATGATATATGTGGAAACTGTGTGGGTGGGTACGTCAAAGAGAAGAAACTCATCAAGATCAACGTCTTGCCTGGCTCCAGTAACGGAGACAAGATCATACTACAAGGCGAGGCCGACGAAGGACGGGCCATAATTCCAGGAGACGTCATTATACATTTAAAAGAGGTGGCACATCCGTTCTTGATACGGCAGTACAACGACTTGTACTTGGAGCACGAAGTGGACTTGAGAACAGCATTATTAGGAGGAGAAGTGATTATTCCCAACTACCTCAGTCCCGACCGGTCGCTCCGTGTAAGTATCAATGTGCACGGCAACAGCGCGCTCAACCACGAGTTCAACGCGTCTGTGGATTTTGGCGAGGTTGTGGGCACCATAGGAAACGAGCCCAAGGTCATCAATGGTCTTGGGATGCCTATTAATGAGATGGTGATTGGAGGAGAGTATTTCGAAACGCTTAGTGAAGTGGACGAGCTCCGAGATGTGGCGTTTGATCTCAAGAGATACAAAAGAGGTAATTTGTTTATCAATTTCAAGGTGAAGATGCCTTCTATCGATACTTTTAACGAGTCTGGTCTTCGAGCATTGTACCAAGTACTCCCGAAACAGCCCATGGCCACCGACAGTTCCACCATAATCGACACCTCCCTCTCCAACTTGCCAGACAAGTGCAAAGAAAAGAAAGAAAAAGTCATGAAAGAAGACGGAATAGGCAGCCTAGACACGTCAGAACGTCCGTGTGACCCTGAAACCCTTAGTTCCGAGTTCAACTACGACGACATCGATTTGCAGGACGACTTGCTTGATGGCGTGGAGACCGAAGACGAGGACTTCTACAAAAAAGCATGGGACGATACTCCTAGAAAGAGAAAGCGTCCAAATACGTTCAAGGATACGTCTATTCCTATATAAGATGATATGGAAATAGAACCAAAGCAGGTTCAATTCCATCTCTGATCGTGCTCAGCACACTGCATCATCCCCCGACTGGCTCTGGCGGGAATAGCAAGACTAAGCTATAGTTTAATTCTGTGTAGTCATATTTATACTCCACGATAATGATCGTGGAATAACAGATAGAGTAAATAAGTGTAATTTAATGAAATACTTACATTTTGAAACAAGGCTTAAGATTTGCTAGTTTTGTCCTATAGTACCCGTGACAAAATATCTGGAAACAAGTTTTATGAGAATATCATTAGTCAATTAGGAGATAGAGAAGTCAGAAACAAGACCCGAGGTCTTAAATTGATTATTACATGAAATACAATTCCAACAAATAACATCTTTGGAAATCGTCTGGCAATCTTTCAGTTAATATTGAAAATCACTTGCAATCATTTAAGTAAATATTGAGTTATTGATAAGTCTTTTACCTGTTCAAGAATATACTCTTGACCTAATCCAAGAATAATTTTTCACAAATTTCGCAGCCAAATATATCAGTAACTAAACGGACTAGTAATGAACGAAAGAGCAACTGAACGAACGAGTAACTGAACGAACGAGTAACTGAACGAAAGAGCAACTGAACGAACGAGTAACTGAACGAAAGAGCAACTGAACGAGTGATAAAAAAGGTACTGTATTGAATTACCCAGTATGTAAATAATATGATAAAGTTCAAGAGCCGTATGCTACCTTAAATTTGATAATCCTCTTATTTTTGTATACTGAGACTCAATTGATACTGGCATTTCCATGGTCTTTCTATTCAGAATCTTCGCTAAAATATGGAAACTATGATCTAGCTAGAACAGTGTGAAACTTGTCCCATGAACTTACCAGACTTATTATGCTATAGATACCTTTTGTAATTTCCTTACACCACATTGACACTCACACTAATCATAATACAAACTATACAATCAACCACAACCCACTATAACCTTAAAAGTTCTAATCATCATAATCACTGTAATCATTATCTAATTAATTCTAATCGTTCGCTTATACCGAGCCCCACGTGACCAATTCTTATCCAAACTATAAGTTACTTGATACGACAACAGTGCAATCAGCAACTGACAATTGGTAGAATTGACGATCGATTCTTTCTAAAATGGCAAGCAACGTGCTAGAGGCATCATTGATCAAGGATCTTTCCAATCATATCTATGAAAAACGTAAAGCCACCGCCTTCCAAATCGAAAGTTTGACCAAAGCAGCCCTTTCTCGAAATGACAGTCAGACTATCTACAAAATCATCAATGAATTGACCGAATTGACCAACGGGGGAACCAACTCGGCCAAGATGGGATCCATAACTGCGCTAGGCAGTGTTTCGGTGGCGCTCGGCTCGTTTGCAATTGCCTACTTTTTGGAAGAAATCATCAAGCCCATCTTTGCTACGTTTAGAGACACCGATGCCAGGGTCAGATACTACGCATGTGAATCGTTATACAACATCGCCAAGATCGCCCGTGGTGAAATGTTGCTCTATTTCAACGAGGTGTTTGATATTCTCTGTATCTTGGTGACCGACACCGAGTCTTCAGTGAAGAATGCCGCCGATATACTTGATAGACTCATCAAGGATATAGTCAGTGCCAAGTCCACCAACTACGTATCGATATTGCAACAGCAGGAGTCCAATGAAATCCAGACCCACTTGGTCGATGCCAACGGCGTGGCCATCCAGGTGAACCAAATTCAAGATAGCCAAAAGGCATTTTCACTACCAAAGTTCATTCCTACTCTTCTTGAAAGAATGTACACCATAGATCCGTTTGCAAAGAAGTTTTTGATCAGTTGGTTGGAGTTGTTTGACGATATTCCTTCACTCGAACTCATAACGTTCTTGCCCAACTTCCTCAAGCCATTGATCAAGTTTCTGATGAACAATTCGCCGTCGGATGTACGGTCCGATACGGAAAATATTTTGAACATGTTTCTCAAAGAAATCAAGTCGATATACAAGGTGAAATTCGAGGTGAAGAAGAACCTTTTGATAAAGGAAAAGAAAAAGGCCAAACAGGACGAGAGTAAGTTATTGGAAGCAGAGCCCACTGAGATTGAAGATGTCATTGAACAAACACAAGATGTCAAATTGGAAGAAGACTCGGCTTCGATCAAATCGGACGATACGACCATTGTACGCAAACGGCCAGATGAAGGTGAAAAGCTGGAGGTATTTGATGACGAAACCGACGGTGAGATTTTCCTCAATGGCCAAGATATCTTCATTGACTACGCCAAAATCATCGATATTTTGTTGTCTTTTATTCGAATTGACGATAACGAAGACACCACCAACAGCGAGTTGGCTCAAGAACCGCACGAAATCTCGTTGGAAATCCAGTTTGTGATATTGAAATGGTTGCAGGAGATCTTGGTAACGGCTCCTATTGGCTTTGTCAAGTGCTTGCCGGAATGTATATCGATCGTGTTGTCCAACATCTCGAAGACCGACGACGAGAAGGACTTTGAGTTGAGAAACTCGTTTTTGCAATTCAACAACTCGTTACAGGATCTTTTGATACGGTTTGGCGATGAAAATTCAGCCGAGTCTAGCGAGGATATCAGCGAAAACTTGATCCACGGGCTCACCAAGGAAGTATACGACGAGTTTGTAGAGTACCAGTTGCCCAACACGCTTGCCAAAATTACCAACAAGTACATGACGTCCAACAACGAGCTTTCACGAATCACTTCTCTTGAATGGCTCACGTTCTTGTACTCTAAAAACTCGGAAAGTTTCTTTCAGTTTGTGGGAGAGGGCGAAAACAAGTTTGATCTCACCAGTTTCCTTAGATCGTGTACCGACGCAAGCAATGAGGTGATTTTGAAAGTGCTTCAGTTGTTATCAAAGATCTCAGAAGCTAACCAGGAGTTCTTCAAAGACTTGATGATCAAGTTGATCAAGTTGCTTGAAAAAGAAGACTCAAATTCACCCACGCTTTCGCGAGGAAGAGTCGAGTTTATCATTCGAAAGTTGTGTGTGACGCTTAATTCAGAACGTATTTTCAAAACGTTGTCGGAAGTGTTGGTGCCACTCCAAGACCTCAACTTTTTGAACAATATTATTGTCACTTTGAACGAGATCTTGCTAACGGCACAGGAACTTACCATGTTTCGCAAGAAATTGAAGAACTTGGACGTGTACAAGATCGAGGATTGGTCGGTTTTCGCCACGTTGTTCCAGAGCTGGTGCCACAATGCCCCCAGCGCATTGTCATTATGCTTGTTAACATCCAATTATGAGTTGGCATACTTGATTATCAAGAACTTGTCGGAACTGGAGGTCAATTTCCAGCTCTTGACCCAATTGGACGTGCTTATTCAACTTATTGAATCTCCCATCTTTTTAAAGTTGAGACTCCAGCTCTTGGAGCCCGAAAAGCACCCGTACCTCTACAAGACGTTGTACGGCTTATTGATGATATTGCCGCAATCGTCGACATTCACCATGCTCAGCAACCGTCTCAATTCGATTTCTCACATCCATTACTCGTCCTCGAACGTCGCAGCATCCGGCCCCATTGCCCCGGGAGTCACTCCAGTAGTAAGCGGACCTTCTACACCGGGCATCAGCAACCTGTTGTCCATAAAGAGAAAGAGAATCTATGAAATGCTTGATAAGTTCACCAAAGTCCAGGAGAGACACGAAGAGTTTCAGCTTGAGCGCAAGTATTACCCCGAGAAGGATAGACTTGTGAGTTATACGCCTAGTTTTGCCGAAAAAAAGGATTATTTCAGTAGTGAAGACAAGAGTAGTAGATTCCGGTACTAACCAACACTACTAAATCTACCAGACAAATCTATTAGCCTAGTGAAAATTGATCCACCACAAATCACTACCAAGCTTGATCCACAGAAACCCTAGGAAACGATTCTGCTGAAACTTGATCTAGTAGAAGAAATGAAAAATTGAAAACAAATGAATATACTAGAGATAAATGCCAGAATAAAGTACCTAAACTTGTCTACTAGAAAATTAATCTACAAGAAAAATATCTGCAAGAATTAAATCTAGTAGGATCTACTAGACATCGAAACCACACTATCCTAGTCTTAGCCCACTTGAAATATTCTAACACGGCTCACTTCCTGCTGCTGTCTCCCATTTCTTGTGCTTCGCTATCTGCTGATCCGGATATTTTGGTTTTCGCACACCCATAGCAAACTGTAAACAACAATTGAAGGTTTTAAAAGTGTAACCACACTTCCACAGGTTACCGTACAGTGTACGATAAGATACCAAATCAATCCACCATTTCACTAATAGCTCCATGCAGAGAGTAGACCAACACCAGACGGCTGAGGCATTGAGGATTGCCACCCAGTCAACACAGCAGCAGCACCACATCCAACAACATATCCAGCAGGAAGAGCATCACCTGCTACTTTTGCAGCAACAGCAGCAGCAGCAGCAGCAGCAGCAACAACAACTTGCGGCAGCCGCAGCCGTGGCAGCAGCACAACACCACCAATACGGAACATCATCACAACTAAAGCAGGACCTCCCCGACTTGACAGAATACGATCTCAAGTCACGAGACTCCAAGTACCGAAGATGGACACCCAAAATGGACCAGTTCTTGATCAAGTTGTTGTCGGATGTAGTGCATAGTTATCAGAAAGGAGCCGAGGCCGAAATGACCAAGAAAGCATGGGCATATGTCACGGGCCAGCTCCGTGCTGCCAACCCTGAAACCGTCTACTCTACCTATACAAAGTACTCGTGCCAGCAGCATTTGCTCAATGTTAATCATCACAGGTACAAGATATGGTACGTGTTGATGTTGCATCTGAAAAACAACCCTTCACCTTCGGGCTACTCGTACCGGTGGAACCCCGAAATAGGCCGGTTCCAAATAATCGACAACACCACAAACACTCTCGTTCTTGACGAAAGACAGATCAAATCATTGCTCTACAGCGAGTCGCTATCGCTTCCGTCGTTAAGTGCTTTCAACAAAGGAAACTTGATCGTCAACGATTTCTTTTTGAGCGATAACTTGCGCTATATGTCGGTGTATCACAACGAGATCTTGCCGTTATTGATCCGTTTGGATCCAAAGTATGTGGAGGGTTTGGGCGATATCTACCATGAAATCCCCAAGTTTGACTACGTAGAAGCATCCAACGAGTACTTCAAGCCGCTCGTGCCCGTCAAGGCCAGCAAACTCGGCCCCGGCAGCCCGCCACACCTTAACAAGCAGAAGAAAAGACTCCACTCAGAAGACGCTAGCGACCTCACGTTTTCCAAGGCATTATCGTCCATAAGCTCTGATGATGTGGCCCAATCAGCCAACCACGAAGAAGATTCCGTCGATCCAGCCTTGAAGCGCTCAAGAAACTCACTCCAAGACCCATCCAGCAACTCCATAACCTTTGAAAATGCCTTGGCCACTGCAGCCATCGATGCCATCAACTCTCCGGCTGTCACCAACGGCCGTGACCCGACTCCATTCTATATCAAAGACAGAAAATGGTTCAATAAATTGATATCGCTCAATGACTCGGGCCATATAGCAGTAGAAGAAGTGTTATCGGTGTGTGAGGGGATCAGAGATGGAAAAATACCCTTGTTTATGTTGAACGTGTTGGACCAATCGTACTATCCAACCCGAAATAATACGGTGATTTCAGAGGAATTGCCCGATGAAGAGATGGTGAAACGAATCCGTGAGTTTATGTTGCCTATGGTTTACAATAGCTAATGAATAATGTCCATAGCTATGAGCAAAGCGAATAGCTGTAGAATAAAAAAAGAACCCATGAGCGAAGCTAATGGCTGTGGAGTAGAGTATCGTAGCAACAACGCGATAATACAGGGACTATTAGTCCTATTTTAATACTTTATCATTATTACCAGTTGATATCTTCACTCTTTTCTCTTTTCTCTGCTATGCTCAATAAAATCACGTCGATAACGGTACTGACTTAGCAGAATGGTGGGACAGTAAGTGATAGACCGGTATTAGCGAAATGACAGTAAGAATTAAGCCATCTGCAACAAAGAGACAGTTTGGTACTCATTTAATACATCAATATGCGTCCAGTTTATTTTGCTGCACAAGTATGTTTCAGGATTTTGTTCAATGATTGGGTGCAAAATTTTCTACACTGTAAAATTTCTTGGTCAGTAAATTAAAAGTACATTTCACATCTCATACAAAGTCCAGTTCTTTTGCAATAATCTCTGTACTGAATAGCTGTCATCAAAAAAATTACAACGTTAGTCGAATATTCAAATGAAGTGAGTGTAGGGACAGAAATGTAGTATCTAGAGTCAGTATTGTAGTTTTCGTGAAGGTTTGGGAGTTGTTCTATGAGACATTCTGAACAGGCTTCCCAGTATCTTTGTAAATTACTATAACACATAAGCAATTGTCTTCTATATAAGATACTAATGGCTACGAAAGAGACAGAGCAACCAACCTTGCCCAAGCACGTATACATAGTATGGAACCAAAAACTGTAGAATAAATTGAAAGTAATTATATATCGAAATATTTTCAAAACAGTAATGCAATTTATTATTGTTTCTATTTTAATGTATAGAAATTCGGTATCACTCATCAATGGTATACTGTCTTATATCCTTGGACTTGAACACCTTACTTCCCGAAGAGTTGGAACTGGTTTCGGTTGGACAAACCGAACCGGCCATCGAAATTGAACCCTTCAATGACTTGATCTCGTTGACAGGGCTATGGTTTTCGGGAGTATCGATTTTCGGAACACAATCAATAATCTGGAGCGGGGTTTCAACCTTGTTGAGTGAGTCAAGAATGTGAATGCTGCTTTTGTGCTGATGCTGAATACTACTCTTCTCTATCGAAGACAATGAATGACGTTTCAAATGAGACTTGGGCTCGTCCGAAAACTTGCTGGGTATTTCTTTCTCTTTGCCAATATCAATATAACTGGACAAGTCGCTGGAGAGCTCCTCGAGATTCTGGAATATCGAAGTGTTGGTGGTGGATTGCGACTTTCTCTTGCTTCCTAGGGTGGTTGGTAAACTGTATCTCTTGGACTTGGAGGACGAACCGCTATGATGCTTGTGCAGCCCGTCGGTTCCAAACGATATTTCCGCTACCAGGCTTTCTGCTTCACTGGAAATTCTATCAAGCTTGTTGGACTTGTCTGACGTAGAAAGGGTCGCAACCGATCTTTGCATTGGTTTCAATTGGTACAACATCGAGTCAAATAATGTTTGTTCGTATTCCTTTGTTTCCTTGGGCTTGTACTTGCTGTAGTACGCCTTGTTAAAATCATTGATGTACAACGATTCGTTGGAGTTTATCGGTTTATATGGCTGGTTTGGGTTTTTGAGAGATTCAGTACTCTCCTTGTCTTTATAGATACTGCCAAATATATCAGATACGTAACTGATTTGAGGCGAAGGTAACAATCCAGAAAAGAGCGAAGCGTTTTGCTGGATCAACTTTTCAGTAGTGATGGACTCCACACTGGGTGTAGCCGAGGGAGGCGGCTTGCGTCTCAATTGGTAATGCTGTGTGATGCTACCAGGGTTTTGGAATTGCTGTGAATTTGGACCATAAGAATTTGGACCATAATGAGGCTTTGAATTATCAAAGTTGGGATTTCTTGAATTTGGGTTATCGAAATTAGACTGTCTGGAATTTTGGGTTTGGTTGAGGTCTGTTTTGCTGGAGTTTGTGGAGGGTTTACTGTCGGTAGTCGAAGTCGAGCGTTTGGGCAAGCCATATTGTTTCAACCGATACTCGACTTTTGCAGCCAATGTTCTTCTGAGCAATACCTCGAAAAGTAGCTTCCTGTCCATATGATTAATCTCTTTGGTAGTTAACGAATGGACATCGTTGGGGAACAAATCACGAAAACGGGGTGGGGTTCTGTACTTGTTCGAAAACACAGCATCCTTGTAATTTTGGTATAAAACATCTTGAATTGGAATATTTGGTCTGTGAGGCGAAGTAATTAATTTAGACGGGTGTAGCGGCGACGAATCTTTGGGCAGCACTACGTTTGTGAGTCCCAACGCATCTATTTCCTGGGGAACTCGCTTCTGCAAAGGCTGGATCGAGTAGTTGTTAGCGCTACCAACCACTTGGATATCTCGCCTCGAAGAGTATAGGATGGGGCCTGGAGGGAGGATGTTTTTGTACTTGAAAAAGGTCATTTGGGCCGGCAAAAGTTCTCTGGCAAGTGCTTCTGCGTTCACAGACGTTAGGAACTTACTGAGCTGGTCATTATTGTGAAAATTGGGGACTTGTTTAGCCGCCCGGCTGTATTTTAGCGACTTCTTTCTGTTTACTGGAAACACGAACCGAAGTCTATCCCTAAACGTTTTCTTGTCGATGGTACTGGCATTGCTGAGAGTGTCCAAATCAAGACCCAAATCATGTTTATTGGCAGTTCTGTTTCTGTTTTTGATTCTATTACGGTTCCGTAACGAGGCCGAAGATGAGATGATCGAGCCGGCTCTTCGTACGCCGGGAGATTCTATGATTGTGACATGGGGATTGGGTGTGTTGAAATAGAAAGACGAGTCGGGGATTTTGCCTGGATCGTAGAGTACATCAAACGGGTTTGATATTGATCGTTGGTGCTGTAACGGAGGATCCAACCTATTCAATTTGGACTCTGTCGATGAATTTAAAAGAGATCTGGTGTTGTAGTCGTGATAGTACTGATAAACCCCCGGCAGAATGTAACCAGATGCCACGGTAACTGGCCTAGAGTTGGTGCTTACTTGAAGACTTGAGTTGGCTGGTGTGACTTCAAAGGTAGAACGAGCCGTACGAAATGACGTCGTCGACGACCGGACTGTTTCTGTGGCCATCATATTATAATGCTATAAGTACCAAATATCCAATAACCCAACAAATATAGTACCTCTCCTTTTGTAGTTAGACGATGAGCCAGTATGAGACGAAAGAAAGAATGAATGAACGGGGTGGTGTAACGTAAATGCTAATGAATGAATAGGATGGAGTGTTGAAAAGTAGTGGTCTGTTTGATGATAAAAGTCACTTCTAAATTTGCCTTGCATTGCCCCTTATTCTACATTCCGTGCCTCATCATAAAGATGGCTGGCTGGCTAAATCGATTAGGAACGGTTGCGATGGGGTAAAATATTTAAAGTTGGAGACGGCTAAATGTGCGAATTTATTCACAAGTGCTATTCGACGCTAAGCGAGCCACATACTAGACGAAGGCTTCACTACATAAGTGGACCATGGGGACCCCATGAGTCTATCTACTGATGGCTGCAAATACCCGCTCAGGCTGGTCGCACTGCCGAGACCAGCACTCTGAGGTCACATGACCCGCCCGGCACCCCGATGTACTTGGGGTGGACACGGTGTATGGTGTGTGTCGAGCAACAGGCACTGTAGGGGTCGGGTCGATGTGTATTGTAGCGGTAGCTATGCTTTAACTTGAGCGGAGCGTCAGACGGCGGCCAAAGGCCTGCAACTCCAACCCCGGTGAAACCGCCGGTGCACGCCCCGTAGACGAACGACCACAAAAAAGTAACAAATGAACAGATCACAACAAATATAAACACCGAATCAGAATACCCATCTTTTTCTTTCTACATACAATCAATCATGGATAAGCTCAAGGAAGTAAGTATAGGATAGATGTATGAAGCACAGATGTATGAAAGCACAGAAGCATCAGGACACAAATATAGCCAATTGACGTGGCATGTAATTGTGTGGACGCGTTCCCCCCGATTGATGCAGAATGATTTCATTGATTCATTTGAATCGACTTATATGAATCGACTTATTGAATCGACTTATATGAATCGACTTATTTATTTAAATCGACTTATTTAAATGGACTTGTCTTAATTCATCAATCTATGTTTGGATCAGACTAACAAATAGAAAATCAACAACTTGAAGTTGGACGCCGAAAAGTGGCAAGAAAAGTCTGACGAATTGGCTGACAGAATCAAGGAATTGGAACAAGAAAACTTGGAAAAGGACCACCAAATCCAATCGTTGACCAGAAAGAACCAGGTTTTGGAAGAACAAGTCGAAAAGTTGGAAACCGACTTGGACGAAATCAAGCAGACTGCTGACGAATCACACTCCTTAAAGACCTCCAACGAAAACTACACCAAGAAGAACCAAGTCTTGGAGGAAGAGTTGGAAGAAGCCGACAAGAACTTGAAAGAAACCACTGAAAAGTTGAGAGAAACCGATATCAAGGCTGAGCAATTGGAAAGAAAGGTTGCATCTTTGGAATCCGAAAAGGAAGAATGGGAAAAGAAGTTCGAAGAGTTGTCTGAACAATACACCGCCTCCAAGGCTGAATTGGACGAAATCAGTCAACAATTGGAAGCCATCTAATATATATAGCATAATAAAGGAACTAACTATATATTGAGCGTAATGGACGTGCGATAGCGAGAAGTAAAGTAGAAGAATAAAATAATTGAACGAATGAACGAGCAGCGAAACATCCTAGCACTATACCAAGAAGAAAAAGATAAGTGAAGAGATCATTAAATCACCAGTATAACTACGCCTCATTTTCTCATTACACTACAGCGTCACTACAAATTAGTTCTCACAAGAACAAAACTATTTCTCACTAAATTATTCCTAACAAATTATTTCTCACTACAAAATCTGACTTCTCATAACTAATTGATCTCAATTGACTTCTGCAAGTCAACTAATAACAATCCCGCACTTGGTACTACTATTATGCTGTTAGTACTTGCCACGACTTCTGTCCTCTCCTCTCCTCTCCTCTCCTCTCTCTCCTCTCCTCTCCTCTCCTCTCCTCTCCTCTCCTTTCTCTCTCTTTTCGCCGCTATCGCTCGCTCGTATTTCTCCTTATTTTTTATCTCACTTTTCAACTTAAACTTTTCAGGATAATGATAGTTTATGGAAGGATAATAGTTTAATCACAATGGAGTTTATGGAGATAGTACGGCGCCGGCTCACCAACGAACCCCAGTCCCATCAGATCGACGACGACTACAATTATACCGAAACCCACAATCTAGATCCCTTGGCCTCTCCCAGTCTAAATAACCGCTACCATATCTACGAAGATGTACCCTCTTATGAAACGTCACAGCTACTACACGAACAACAAATCCACAACGACGCTCCGTCTCGAAACAACTCCGTCGCCTCTGCCCGTTCTGGTTCCGCCAGCAACACCCATCAGCCCAACGGCGCCTCGGTGCTGCCCCAAATGACCAATTTAACTCCTCCATCTTCGTCCCGCAAGGGCGAATTCGAAAAGTCGTCGCTCAAACAGCTCGGCCTCAAGTTTTTGAATGCAAGACAGCACTTTGCTCTTGCCATCTGCCGAGACATATCGCTTATTCCTGCTCTTGTGGGGCTTTTCCAGTCTTGGAAACGGGTGTTTGTCGATAACGACCAGGTCAGTCTCGATACCCTCAATTCCATCGCCAATAACAGTCAGCATCTCAACCAGTCCATTACTTCTGCTAGAATATCAGAGCATTTCTTGACAGGAGTATGGTGCATAGTGTCGGCGTATTTGTCGTTCAACACGTTGGACAATCTCATTTTGCGGTGGATTGTCACCTACCTGACCCCGGCTGCCATCGTAAGAGTATTGTCCATGTCCACCATCATGATCACTATAGAACAGTACTTGGTGTCGACGTTTTCGGCACAGGGCTACAAATACGGGCTTCATATCTGGATACTCATAAGCTGCTGTCTTACGCTAACGTACATAGGGCAGAACTTTGTCACTTCCAACATTGATCTCAGCAAAGGCGCAGAAAAGAGAGCACGCTTTTTTGATATATACAATATAGTGGTGTTTGCGGTTGTTCCTGTGGGGCTAGCCAGCTTTATTACCATGATCGGTCTCTTGCGATCGTTGTTGATACTAAGACTCGACATCGACCAATCTCAATTCACCTTTCCATAGACCACTGTTAATTTACAGATCTCCATTAAATCATCAAAGCTATACAAATTATCAAAGTTGTACAAACCATCAAAGCTATACAAATCATATTTAATCAACTGTAAAGATCTGCACCTCTAATACACTTAGTTGCTAAAAACTGACAATCTTGGAATCGGTGCTCTATGCAGCCTTACCGATACTGATGGCATCACTTTCCTGGTCAAAAACCCAATAAGCATATTTTTGAATTGGAAGCGCAATTAAAGTCCACCCTATTCCAACGTCAAGGGCACATTGATTATCTGGACCCGACAAAGTGTCAAGAATCTCAAAAAGTGGAAACTCGATGGTTGCATTCTTGATGAAGCCCAAAGTGATTGTCTCGTTGGCATGTTTGCAGTCCACAAAGTAATTGGTTCCATTCCAGCTTTCGATCTTTCCTCCAAATCCAGTAACTACATTCTGCACAGTTTTGTTTGGAAACATGACAAGTGCTGATCCGGTATCAACAACCACCGGCATAGTTGCATTGAACACTTGGTCGCCAATGGTCAAGGTCCGGAGATCGATGTCCATACCAGGGCTATCTTTTCTGCGTGGTAAAGAAATGAGTTCTCCTTCGTACTTTGCTTCGTCTAAACCACCGAAAAGGATACTTCCAGTTCCACTGGTAACAGAATCGTGCCAGTATGAGAAAGCGGCTCTGGAAATCGACCCTTGGGCTTTTAGTTTGTTCGGCAAGTAGTTTGGAGCGGACTCGCTGTTCAAAGCCATTCCCAAAAAGCCCTCCGTGTCTGCACTAGAAACCAGGACAAATAAAAAGTCATCAACAGTTACTGCTCCGTTATTCGAACCACCAAAACTGACTTGGTCGATACCATACTCACCAATTTCGCCGTCATCTGCGAGATATTGGGCGCTCCACAGCCTGTTCTGGTCTTTCCAAGTGGTGGACTTTGTGGGGTCGAACGTTCCCAAGTCCGTGCAATTGTAGCCAGGATAGCACGTAACGTTGGGTCTGGGAACCCAACTCACATAGCTTCCGGTATCGAACATAACTTCCACTTTGGCCTTTTGGGAACCATATACTAAATGAACCTAAATATCTGCATCTGGACCATATTGACGAAAGCGTAACTCGATCGGAGTTTTGCCATCTAGTAAGTCATTTTCGTCAATTGGAATGGCCATTACTTTTGAGAGAACACCTGCTGCCAAGAGCGAAATCAAACCACTCAAGAGAACCATCTTGTATATGTTAAATACCTACAAATTTCAAGAGTTGAATTTACAAGATATGTATGTAGCCTTAGGATTGGTGAGAGGCAACTTCTATTTTTATTTGCATTAATTTGACATTTTCGCAATAATCATAATTCCGAGCCTAAATGCGAGAGAAGCTGCCGTGCATATTTATACCGGTGCGGCAACCCGGGAAATTTTTTGATTTCAAAAAGGCCTTCGGTAAGTTTGTATGTCCCGGGTACTACGCAGATCATTACATTATACAGATCATTACACTTATACATTGCTCCAAAGCAATTTGCACCCATTATTATTTGATACAGAATAGATTGACACATTGAGACGCGAGAATATACTTTTTGCAGCCTAATTAGTAGGTAAGTCTCAATGAGGAAAAGACAACGACAACTGAACGACCCATAGCGAGAAGCTGGCGAGAATTAAAAACAAATGACAAGGGTAGAGGGTGCTTTTATAATAGTTCTACAGTAGCATGTCTAGTAGTCTTTCTATCTTCGACTTGTCTTATTTTAAGTGTTCAGCTGGGTAGGTGATGGGCCATAATGCCAGCAAATGGACTGAATGCTCCTGTTTGGATAGAAAGAGCATTAGATAGGATCAGATCCCAACGATTAAGCACAACTGCCTTGAATGAATTAGCCATTGCTGCCACGACCGGTGTGGCCGAAACCATTCTGCTTATGAATAGCGAACCAACAGTTGTAGATCCCAATTAACGGGAATGTTCTGAGACCAGTGGGGATCAGCGGAGTTATTACTTTCAGCTGCAAAATTTGGCTCCATCAGGGTGCAGAAAAAATTATTTTGTTTGACACAATTCTATGCACACTTGCAGTGATGCAATAACCAACATGTGCTACAATGGTGTGAGGTGACATCGTATCTACAAGATCTCATAAATGGGATATGTCATTATGAGGTCTAGAGTTGCATCTAATTGTCGCGAAATCTTGATGATTTGCATCATAGTTTTGCAACCAATATAAGGTGCATGCCGGATCTTTCACAAGTAAATTTTCACTATATAATCATGGTCAGATAGTCAATCTTTGGAGCATCTTCTATTCGGAATCTCCTTATTGCAAGTCTTGCCAAACATTTCCATCAGTGATTATGCCTATCTTGAAGTTGGAATCAGACGTTGCTAGTTTAATATGTCCAGAATTACAGAGCTTGAAATGAATCACCGGTGCAAGCTTGGAGTAATGGTCCTCCGATTCTAAACATGTTCCATGAAGGGTCGATCTGGCCAATCGGTACCAGATGCCAATGCATCTAGTTGTCAAATGTGATTCTAAAGAAAAACGAGTGTTACAATAGCTGTACTGATATTTTTGGTTGAGAGATCAGAACATATTGGACCAGAAACAAGTTCCTTGTGTCTCCACCACAGCCTTGTAAAGATGCCCAAACCCCAGGGTGGAATATTCAGTGCTCTACAGGGTTGTCGCAATCCGTGCATTTGCAACTATTTAGGGCCCGCCCAGGCCGGGTAACCCCGTGATGAGAAAGAGTATAAAAAGCCGGCAGCTCCCACCCCTTTACGTTTTTTGCTTCTTCTTTAATCAAAAAGCTTATTAAAGCAAGGGAATATTTGCCACGGCGAGATAATGTATATTGTCAAGTTATACTCGTTGCCATTTACGAAATGAATTTTATATTTCCCGAGAGTGAACTCCCTGTTAGGAAGTTTGGTATCCGTTGAGTCTTTTTAGTGAGGCGATGGGTACCGAATGTCGATTTTTATGGGATACATTGTAGCTGTAGTCTGTATTTTAAAAGTAGACAAGCAATTCTCATGAGGTGTTTATAATAAACCACCTATGGCCGGATGCACCCTACGAAGGTTTGTTACAATACACTCACTCTCTATGGCTGTAATCGTTACACTTCATTTACGCTCGTTCTGAAGTACGAGTGGTTTCCTGGGCTATCAACTTCTCTCGCTATCGCTCGTTCAGTTTGTTATGATCTACAAAACAATTATTATACTTAGTATATTAAGTCATACGACTACTTTATTTAAATTTGTGACGTTAAAAACCTCTTATAGTACACAGATAAATTCATCATTTATATTGTGGTGAGTTTAACGGAACTTGTGGAAACCAATGTCGTGAGCTCTTTCTCTGAAACATTGACGACAGATTTCAATACCGTATTTTCTGATCAAACCGGAGTGGGAGGAACAGACACGACATTGTCTTGAACCTTTACCGAAATTTCTTGGGTGGGAAAACCAAACAGATTCGTGAGCCATATTGCTAGAATGTTAGTACGTTGAGCTTATGATGTTGGGCCTTTTGAGATATGTGTGCTTTGCCTTTTTGTCTACTGTTCTTAAACTTGATCTGGTACGGTGAAAATTTATCGTGGTTGAATAGATTTTTCATGAATTTTTCATTGGGCCTTCATTGTATTTTTTACCGGCCTTCAAGCTAGTCTCGGTGGTTGTGGTGGTTGGCTGCTAGCTTGTTGCAGTTCACATATCTTCACGTATACCCTGGATTTGGTACATACAATTAGTATAACTTCGTTATTGTATATCAAGAATTGTACAATAAGTATATAGGTGAACTTTTTTTGGTGGTTGGTGGATGCGCTGACGGTGCGCCATAGTGAATTTTTTGAAGGCGTGTATATAGGCAAGATGATCGCGGGCCAGACGCGCACGTGTGGGCGCGATGACAGTCCTGGGGCTAAACCCTAGATGCGACGAAATATCATGTGATGTGTGAAAAAAACTAAGGCTCATCTCATCTCTTAGATCAAACACCAAGTAGATATAGCACCAGTAGATTGTACGATGGCTAAAGGGGGACACTCGCATCGTTCTACATTGAAGAATGACCATAAGCCATTCAAGTCCAAGCATGCTTCCAAAGGGCAATTGAAAAACCAGCACAAGGGTAAGGTGGAAAAAACCAGTGGATCGGCCCAAAAAGTCAAGGTGGTCAGTAAGTTGGAGAGAAAGAACCTTTCCAAGCAATTAAAAGAAAACAAAATATTGGAGACCAAATTGACGAGAAAGTTGTTTGAAGGGTCCCAAGGAGCAGAAAAAATCGTCACTGTCATAGGCTTAACCAATGACTTACTGGCCAGCAAGATCGCCCAAACCTTGATAGGCGATGAGCACCAACAAGAATTCCACACACCATCTGTGACCAATGTGAGGGTGTCAAAGTTCAAGTCCAACTTGAAGATTATCATACCTGATCACAGTGATATCTTGGCGGTCATGGACGCAGCAAAGGTATCTGATTTCGTGGTGTTTGGAATCTCGGCAGTTCAAGAAGTGGAAAAGGATTATGGTGAACAAATCTTGCGTGCCTTAACTGCCCAAGGTATTGCATCAGTTATCGGAGTCTTGCCCAACGTCATCAGTCAATATCCCAAGAGAAACCTCCAGTTGGATATCAGACAGTCATTGCAGTCATTTTTCAACCATTTCTTCCCCAATGAAGACAAGCTTTATGCGATAGAATCTGACTCGGAAAACTCCAATTGTTTGAGAACCATATGTCAAAAGTTCCCCAAATCGGTCAAATGGAGAGATGCAAGAGGTTACATGGTGGCAGACACTGCCGAATGGGTTGGTGACGATGCCAGTGGTTCGGTAGTGGTGGAAGGAACAGTCAGAGGAATAGGGTTCAGTGCCAATAGACTTGTCCATGTGCCAGGATTCGGTGACTTTCAAATCGAAAGAATGGAGAAAGTATCCAAGAGTCGCCATGTCACCATGGAAATCGACGAAAATAACCAATATTTGCCTGATGAAAACCAGGAAACCTTGGAGGCTTTGAATCCCGAAGAAATTGCCATGGAAGATGACGATTTTTACGACGACGAAGCCGGATTGGGTGCCAGAATGGAAGGAAGAGAGTACTTTGATGACGATGGAGTCAAGAGACAAGGTCCAAAGAGAAGATTGCCTCGAGGCACATCCGAATATCAAGGCAGATGGTTTGTGGACGATGTTCTTGAAGATGCCTCTGACTTGGAAGACGAAGACGAACCTATAGTACCTGTTCAAGACGATATGGACCAAGACATGGCTCCAGATGGTACTGCCACCGAATATGCCACCACCGAGTATGGCGAATCGGAAATGCATGTGGATCTTGCCCCAGAAGAAGAAGAAAGACAGCTTGAACAGTTTAGGGACATGGCCCGTGAGGATCTTGAATTTCCCGACGAAATCGAGTTGCATCCTTCCGAATCCGGTAAAGAACGTCTTGCTGCCTTCAGAGGTATCAAATCGTTGTACAACTGTGACTGGGACTACGATGAGCACGATATCGAGTCACCAAGTATCTGGAACAGATTATTGCGTATTTCCAACTTCAAAGCCACCAAGAACAAGGTTTCCAAAGATGCCATTAAGGAGACCCAAATCAATTTTGGAGAACGGGCCCGTATCTATATCAGAGCCCCTAAGTTCATTTTGGAAAAGGTCCAGTGTTTGGCGCAGCCATTCACCATATATGAGTTGTTACAGCACGAACACAAATTGGCCGTATGTAACTTTTCGTACGAATCATGGGAAGATTATGAAAAGCCAATTGCTTCCAAAGAGTCTATAATAGTCCAATACGGACCCAGAAGACAAATTATCCAGCCTACCTTCAACCAAGCCACCAACAACCCCAACAACGTTCACAAGTACGAGAACTTCGCCCACCCTGGAGCATTCAATATTGCTACCAGCATCGCTCCCGTTTTGTTCAGCAATGCTCCGGCCATTTATTTCAAGCCTAAGGTTAATGGTGGTGTCGAGTTTATTGGTCAAGGTACGTTCTTGAACTGTGACCACACCAGAGTGGTTGCTCAACGTGCTGTATTGACCGGACATGCCGTCAAAATCCACAAGAGAGTGGTTACTGTGCGGTACATGTTCTTCAACACCGAAGATATCAACTGGTTCAAGGCCATTCCATTATTCACCAAATCAGGCAGAAGTGGGTTTATCAAGGAAAGTCTTGGTACCCATGGGTACTTCAAGGCCCAGTTTGATGGTAAGTTGACATCGCAAGACGTGGTGGCCATGAGTATGTACAAGAGAGTATGGCCTGACGTGTCGCAGGAGTTTACCCAGTAGCATCTTTAGTTCTAGTAACTGAACGAGTGATAGCGAGCGAAGTTACCTTCAAACATCGTAACTGGACGAGTGATAACTGAACGAGCGATTGCGAGAGAAGTTACTGCTATTTTATATCGACTTTTATTTAATAGATATACCGTTTATCGACCTTTTATAATAGATCCACCATTTATGTCATTCTATAATAGATCCACCATTTATATCATTCTACAATATATTTACCATAGGATTGTGTGTTTTTGCAATCTGGCAATTAGCCTATAAATTGTTTGAGTATATCTTATCAGGCCGAATATTTCTATTTTGGGTGCAAAAAAATGGGTGCAAAAAATATTTTTACGTGCACTACTTCAAAAGACTCACTTATCTCTATAATATTACAATCTATAGACTTGAAGAGGACCTGATAATGCCGTTAACTACTAGACTTTATATTGATATCCAATTATAATTTTCACATTGATTCATTAATTATAATGGCGAATTACAGTACATATGTATTTTTTTACCAATAAATGTGTCTTAATTATTTGTGAATTATAAATGGTATGAAAATTACTACGAACGAATTGAATAAGAATATGGATGCTGTTTAAATCAATAAACCAGCAACACCAGCAGCGAACAACAAAGATCCACCAACAGCATTGGCACCTACACCGTTCTCAGAAACAGTGGTGACGGCTGGAGCAGCAGATGATGGAGCAGCAGATGATGGAGCAGCAGATGACTTAGCTGGAGTGGTCTTGGCAGCAGATGATGGAGCAACTGGGGAACCAGTGACGGTGACAGTACCTGGAGCAGTGACAGTGACGGATTTTGGTTGACACTTCTCTTCGTGACAGGTGACAACGACAATGGTGGTTGGTTCTGGACAGTAGGTGGTGAAGAGAGTCTCAGTCTTGTGTTCGGTAACGGTACCGTTGGTGTATCCAGAGTGAGAAGGAGCTGGGGCTGGAGCATCACCAGTCTTGGCCTTGATCTTGATTGGGATGGCATCACTTGGAGCATCGGACTTGTAGTAGACAACTGCGTAACTGGTCTTAGAGTATTGGTAAGGTTCTTGGATGTTCTTTTGGGCGTAGAAACCTTCGGTAGATCCGCCGATAGACAAGTATTCACCGTCCCAAGTGACTTCTTGAGGACCGCCAACGCTCAATTCAGGGTAGTGACCATCAATTCTGAAGAAAACCTCGATGTTACCTTCTTGTTGGGTCAATTGCTTGGATTCATCGTCGTAAGATAATGAAGCAGCACCAGTTCCCAAGAAGAGGTAGTTCAAACCGGCACCTTCGTGCATTTGGCTGATACCTTTACCATTAACATCGCCTTGGGACGATTCAACAAAAAGTTCAACAGTGCTGACTTTAGCAGAAGCAAGGGCAGATAATAAAGCGATAGAAGTGGCAGTGGAGAATCTCATGATTGATGTGTGATGAATAATGAAGAGAAGAGGAATCTATGGTCAACTCATTCATACTTATACTCTGCAAATTTGCAGCCGCATGTGCGACGCTGAAATTCAAGAGATGGAGTTGCAATTCTCAAGTGTCAATATGTATGTATTTTTAGATGAAGTAAACATCGAAACAATGCTCTCTATTACTTTTCCCTGCTAGGACATAATAGTTGCAGAGCTCAAAATCGTACCTGAATACATGGCGCACACGCATGCTGTTTTTGGAATCCTACTGTCCTAATTTAGTTTGGCCCAACACGACCACGAGTCCAACAAGTACATTGAGCTCACCAAGTACATTGAAGCAAAAGCTACAATAGAAAATACTGTGAAGTATCCCTCGCCTTAATCCTTGTATCTTTGCTCTAATGACCACAGATCTCTAATTACTTATTTCAGTTAGATCGAGATTTGTCAAGTGAGACTCCGGCTCGGCTTGCTTTAAAGCCCCGTGCGCACAGTTTACATCACATCGTATGCGAATTCCTCGGCTTGCTAAATATAGTAACATAAACATGTCCCAAAATGCACCTTTTCTACCCCGATAAATATTTTTTTCTGCGTGCTTTATGTTGAAAATCGCATCACTCAATCGGACCAGTCAAATTACGACAACCACGGGCTACAATCAAAGTTCACCTAAATCCCCTTGTTCGTGACTCAGACCAGAGTTACATTCGGCTAATTTTATGTTTATTTATTCAGTCACCACAGATATCTACATTCAGTAATTTTATATTGATACTCTTTGAACGTGGGCCAGTGTCAAAGTAGTGTCAACATTCAAGTACTAGCCTACAGTAACTTTAATATCAATTACTTTTTCAATGTTGATGTGATATTACTAAATAGTATTAATGGGTATAAAATCTCTTGCTAAACAAGACCAGAATTGAAAATGCTGCTTAGATCAAGTAACCGGCAACAGCAGCGAATAACAAAGATCCACCAGCAGCTTTGGCACCAGCACCGTTAGCAGAGGTGACAACTGGAGCAGCAGAAGCAGAAGAAGATGGAGCAGCAGAGCTCGAGGATGAAGAAGAACCGCCGTTCTTGACCTTAAGCTTGATAGCAATAGCGTCGCTTGGAGCATCAGACTTGTAGTATTGAACAGCGTAACTAGATTGGGAGTATTCGTAAGGTTCTTCGATGTTCTTTTGGGCGTAGAAACCGTCGGTAGAACCATTGACGGATAAGTAGTCACCGTCGAAAGTGAATTCTTGAGGACCAGCAACGCTCAATTCAGGGTAGTGACCATCAATTCTGAAGAAAACTTCGATGTTACCTTCTTGTTGGGTAATTTGCTTGGATTCATCATCGTAAGATAATGAAGCAGCACCAGTTCCCAAGAAGAGGTAGTTCAAACCGGCACCTTCGTGCAATTGAGTGACACCTTTGCCATCGACATCTTTGTTGGATGACTCGGTGAAGAGCTCAATGGTGCTGACCTTAGCGGAAGCGAGAGCAGATAATAAAGCGATGGAAGTAGTGGTGGAGAATCTCATTGTGATATGTGATGAGAGAGAGAGAAACTACAGCTAATTCACCAATATTTATATTCTTTCCATCGGCCCATTTGCAGCCACATTTGTGGAGCCGAACTGAGGTTACATTTGTCAAATGTCAATAGTTACTGCCGCCGTACATGCGAGTATTGTTGAAAAAACCTTTTTTTTCCCCCACAAACAGAACCGTTTCAGTAGATACGATAAGTACGTTATTTTGGGACGGCACTGACCCAAATGAATCAGAACGCCGCAGTGCGAGTCAAATATGTACGATGATGTAAATAGCTACGAAAAAAGATATCCCGCATAAATATTATGTGGCCCGTCAAATGGTGCGATGCGATGCGATGCTGCACTTCAAAGAACGCTGTGGCAATGGTCGCTGTGGCAATGATCGCTGTGGCAATGGCCCAAATGGACCAGTTTACTTCCTAACATGTAAATAATGCAGTATAGTTTCCACTTCAAGCTGTTTGCTAAACAGTTGTAGGTCATTTAATTTTGGCTATTTGTTAACTTTTTCTACAAAATTAGACGCACCATTACAATTAATTGTGGTTTCAATTACTTTTATTTACCGACACACTGGATGCATTATTCGCTCTCTTTATACTGAATGAACCTTCCCAAATTAATCCACGCTTCCTCGGCCCTTACCTTCAACTGACCGTACTTGTTCTTGTCAATTCTCTTGTACAATGCTTTCATTTGGGGCTCCAAGGTCTTCAATTTGGTCAAGTAGTCTTGCTGCACAAACACTTCGTGGTCGTATGCAAATTCTTTGTCGCTGAATATATCGTAGACATGATTCAATCCCTCGAGCACTATTTCGAAAGTCAATGGGCTGTCGATCGTTCTCAACAGATCGATGGATTCGAGCAAAAACTGCGAAATTCTGCTGGTCAATTGAGTATTGCCAACCACTTGGGCCATGGAACCCAAGAATCCAACCAATGTAAGGTAGAATTCCAAGGTGGAATCGTCCAATGCTTTGGGTCCGTTTGCTTCTGCGGTCTTGATCAAATTAGCTCTGAGCTCTTCTCCTTTACTAACCAATGATTCAATCATAGCTGGCTCGGTCTTGGCTTCAGGACCCATACATTTGGAAACACCCCACAAGATATTTAAGCACGACTTTTGGATGTCTATATCTTCACTCTTGGACGATTGGATGATCAATTCCCACATTTCTTGACACTTGTTGAACCACTCGACTGGCAAGTTTTCGGTGGATACCATTAACCAGACCAAGTTGTTCAAACCAGTCAAAAGCTTACTGGTCAATAATAAGATGGAGTTGTTTGAGATCTCAAACTTGAGTAGTTCTATTAATATCTGGTATGTCTTGTCAAGTAATGTTTGTAATAATTGGGGTGACAATTGAATAGGCTGGTCGAATTCTTGTTCGTTGGTGCCCAAGTATTCCATAATCGAAGTAATAAGATCGAGAGATACTTCGAGCGAATTGAGTTTCATTTTGGTTTCGGCCTTGGTGTTGCCCTCCTTGGTCATATCGTCTATGGTGATATCTTTTTTAGGAGCATCGTTCATGGTTAATATATTCTTTTTCACCTCTTGAACATCAATATGGCTGATAATTTGGTAAGTTTTGTCCAAAACCTCTTGACTGATTTGGTTTTTGTCAGTGTTTTCGTCCACCTCAGCAATGTTGAACTTTATACCGTCCAAATATATATACGTGAGCATGTTGTACTGGGCCAGGTTCTGGTCCACGTATTGCTGCAAAGCCTTGACGTCAAACTGGTACTCGGAACTCAACAATTCGATAAACTCACGTGACTCGGTCGAGAATTCGTAGACAAATTCCAATAACGAGTTGAACAACTGGGTGGTGATTCTCAAGCCGGAGCTTTGGTCGGCCTGGTTTTTGATCAAGTCGATGACGAGCGTCAATACAGGCTTGATCTTGCTGTATATAGCGTCGTAGAGCTCGTTGGAGCCTCCTGCCAACACCATGATCAACGACAATATGTTTTCGGTGAAGTCATAGAGAAGCTGTATTTTCGACTTGTCGTTACGTAAGCCGTTCGATGCCAAATACTTGAACGATGTTTCGACCTTGGCCAATCCACCCGAGATGTGTTTCCAGATATCGGATCTCCAGTAGTGCTTCAACACGTCCAAGCCTTCCTCGATCCCAAGATTCCGCAACAACCCAAATGATTCCACCACTATTTCGTCGTTGGGGTCGTTGAGGCAGTCGTCGAGTATGATAGTCACCAACTTCTCTTTGAGGAGCATTTTTCTCATTTTCTCATCTTCACACAACACGGTGATAGCACCAAGTGCCATTGATTTATCGTTGGGAGTGGAACCTTTCAATTTGGTCAACAACGGAAGGATTTTGGTTTGACGAGTGTTTTCGTCCTTCTTAGCATCCTTTGTGGTTCCAGGCTGGGACCCATCGGGGCGACTGAGCGGATTCACTCTAGCCTTTTTATTATTTCTTCTCTTGAGTTTTCCCATTTATGTGACAGTCTCTAATACTATTCAACTATTCCAACTGTAGTTCTTTCTGAGCTCATCAGTCCTGAAAATTTTTTGTGTGCAGGACGCATCGACAGGGACTCTCCATACATTACTACAAATACAATTACAGAAACACTTTCAATTAATACACTTTCAGCTTACTACATACCGCACTTCTAATGTCACACCGCACTTCTCGTGTTATACATGCACTTTTCGTGTCATAGAAGCTTTTTTACTTCTGATTCTTCTCGTTCTTGGCTTGCTCGAGCATCTTGAGATTCTCTTCTAGGTTGTTGGTCTCTTTGGGGAACAGGTTCAACGAGCCTTTGACCTTCTCTCTCAAGTCCTCCCATGACTTGGGCTGTTCCAGCTCATCGTAGTCTATCTCTATATCAGTTCTCAAGCGGTCCTCCTGCTTCAAGTGTTCGCTGTCTTGTCAGTATGGCACTATACCAAAATTGAATGTACTTACATAACTATGGGCTTCCAAAACTTGAGCCCGGTGTACCAGCTCAACACCGATACAAACACTATCGTAATTGCCTTGCCTCCTAGTCCTGGTCCTGCCATCTTTGCCTACGTATCTTTGTCTACCAACTTTTGGTTTCTACATGCTCATGAAAAATCACGTGTCTATTATTCTAATCAACTTCTGGTGGGTATGCACCGTCACTACCATCATCGCTTTCGCTGCCATCGCTATCGCTATCACTCTCTTCGCTATCATTGTCTTCGCTATCGTCACTCTCGCTCTCGTATTCACCTTCGGTTCCTTCGGCACCTTCGTTCGTACCCTTTTCGGGAGCAACTCCAACCACTCCCCAAGTAATGCCGGTCACCTCTTTAAGTCGAGTCAAGATCTCGGACATCGGGGTATACAAACCAAACTGCTTAAACTCTCCGTCGTACGAATGCAACATTCCTACCACGCCCAAACCCTTGTCCTTGGGATTAATATCCTCAAGTTTGGAGAGAATCCAAGAACCACTATCACCGCCAGCAGCAAAAGCAGAGTTGGTATCTACAGAATTGACAATGAATTCAGACGAATGGATGGCTCCGTCTAGCCAGTACACGAGCTTGATACCATTCAAGTTTCCCCTGGTGAATTTGGTGGTGGAGCCGTACTTGAATACGGGAAGTCCGTTGAATGCATCTGCTGAGCTTTCGTCGATATCAGAGTCAACTTCATTTACGTTGATGGTTGTTTTGTTTCTGTCGAGGTTGATGACCTTTCTGACATAGAGATTGTCAAACATCAACGCAGGATCGAACTCGTTAAATGGAACATCGTCACCCAAAAAGTTCTGGTCACACACCAAGTTCTTATTGACTTTGATGATTGCCAAATCCGACAATTTCTTTTCCAGCTCGTCCTTATTGACACTTACAAGGTTTCTCTCGCCCCATATGATCTGACCGAACCTGGCTTTTGGCAAGTTGCGTAGTTCGTACGTTTCCTGTTTCGTTTTTGGATCAACCACCTTGACTTTTTTGAGCGGAAACATCTCTTCAACTTGGTTCAAAACCGAGCCGTACGCTGCTTTCGATTCGGAAACCGTTTGGTTCTCTGCTTTTTGGTACTGGGTCATCAACGCTTGCTTGTACAAGTAGATCAAGACCGACAGCGGAGCTGAAACAAGGGGATATTCCGAAGTAGTGCCGGTGGTGGATGAATCAAGACACACATGGCCACACGAAATAGCAAACTTGGAGTTGGCATACGACTCCAAACGCGGCTGTTTCTCCACATCTATGATAGGATATATGTAGCCACCCATGGTTCCAGACGTACGGCTGGAGTTTTCAATGGATAATGAGAGCGACATGGGCGGTCTTTCAAGATCGGTAGGTATTCTAAACGGAAGCTTGAACTTTTGTAAAGGAATCTTGTCTCCTAACGGTATGGGTGTAGATGCGGTTGTGGAGGCTAGTTCGATCTTGTTCTTCATCACCACTATGTGAATGTCGTCATACAAGCCATGAAGACTTTGGGTCAACTTGGTATGGTAATCAGTAGGGTTGGGGTAGCCAAAGTAGAGACACAAGATATTGAGATCGCTGCTGATCCCTCTGGCTATTGGCGCGATAAAAGACCCATTTTGCTCTTTGATGGATACATACGCTTTGGACATTTTGTCGATGATTCTGGTCAAGACGTCCTCGTTTGGCAACGAAACTCCGTCGTTAGTACCAATAGCAAAGTTTTGCGGCTTGACTATAGTCTGGGAGGACTGGCTCTTGCAGTTCAACGTCTGGGCGAAATCGTTAAAGTTTTTCACCAACAACAACTTAAGCTTGACGTAAACTTCGTCCTTGAGCATGTTATCGTAAAAATTAAGGTACACCTTCATGATTTTACGGAGATTGGCGTTGTTGTAGGTGGTGAAGTTCCAGTCGGCCGATTTGAGCAGCTCTGCAAACGTCACAAAGCTTTTGAAGCAGTCGATGGAGTTGATTACGGCGGTGGTCAAGTTGATGAACGAGTTGTGAAACTGGTTGAGGATGTAGGCCAAATCGTCGTACAACAGCTGCAACTTGTCGGTGATCGCCTGGGTTGGGGTTTTCTGGTCATGTTCTGTGTCCTCGGCGATGTTCAAGATCTGAAGTGGTTGATTGTAATAAGACTTCTTTGCGCCCTGGCTGGTGGTGGAGTAGGACGATTGTTTGGTGGAAAACGTCTTTCTGCTCTTGGAGAATATGGATTTGTAGTCAGAATCCTTTGTAAATATAGACGACAGTTTAGTCTTG
Organism: Suhomyces faveliae; assembly: GCA_030585145.1. Lineage (NCBI taxonomy): Eukaryota > Fungi > Ascomycota > Pichiomycetes > Serinales > Debaryomycetaceae > Suhomyces > Suhomyces faveliae. The sequence goes on from JAJMBY010000018.1 coordinate 57,589, forward strand.
GATTCAAATTCCGGTTGTTTTGAGTTGGATTCGCTGTATATATCGGCTGGGTTGTTATAGGAAATGGACGGGTTCAAGTTGAGCTTGGGGTCGTTGGAGAACTTGAAGTTCTGGAGTCTTTTTCCGTGGCTTTCCTGGTTTGAAGACGTTCCTTCGAAGATAGGGGGCATTTCTGTGATGGACTCACGAGACCCCTGGGTGCTGCCGCTGGCAATCGTCACCATATCGTGGTTGGACGGAGCGGTGGACAGGTTGGACTCCTTGTCCTTGTCGTCTCTGCCACGGCCCAATAAACGTTTTATCGACATGCGGATCCAGTTGTGGTTGGCAAGATAATTTTCAAATTGAGGCCAAAGTGAGACTCAAAAGCGAGACTCAATTTTGAGTCTCAAAAGTTGACAGTGGATTTCACGAGAATTGTGCGGCGCTACTGGAGGAGTAGGAGAAAGGAGAGGCAAGAGTACAGACGATGGATAGGAATGTAGATACTATACTGTAGATACTATACTGTAGATACTATACTGTATATGCGATATACTGTAGATAACATATACTGTGGACACTATATACTGTAGAAACATAATCTATCGCTCTCCTGTTGACTTCTTTACTGACGATGGCCGTAGAATTTGTTAGGCGATAGCGCGAGACGACTCGATAGGCTCGGTGATAGGCTTGCTACCGCGCCATTGATTTCACTACCTAACCTCCATTGTGCTGCAATTATCTAATACCACAACTCTACGGCCAATTGTCTTCTATGGTTACTACTCTACAGCCAATTGTCTTCTATGGTACTCACAGCCAATTTCCAATGGTAACTACAATTGTCTTCTATGGTCTCTATTTGTAGATTGTGCGACGCACTAGAATTCGGTCCAGGCTTATTCTCCACTATTCTCAAACTGAAATTCCTGGTTATCTATTGTGAACTGTACCAGAATCACCCCACACTAGCCCACCGGTCGTGCGAGCCGTTCCATACATGACTTTCGTAGTCACTATTGGACCATCCTTTATCATCTGATACCCGCGCTCCATGCCCACCTCTTTTGTCGTCTCTTATTCTTCTCTACTCTTTTTTCATTCTCTCTCTCTATTTTTTCCCCTCTGGACCTCTTTTCTCTTCATCTTTATTCTCCGCATTTGCACCGAAAATCGTGCAACAAGCAACAAACTTTGTCGGTGCTTTAGTGTTGTCTTTTAGGTGTCTTTTAGGTGTCTTTTAGTTAGCTAACGTTTGATTGATCAACCAGTCTAACATGCCCGTCTACTCAATCTCCCATGTGGAAAACGTCCGTGTTTGTGTGGTCATGGTAGGATTGCCGGCCAGAGGCAAGTCATTGATAGCACAGAAAATCGTCCGGTACCTTTCATGGTTGTCTATCAAATCCAAGTGTTTTAACGTGGGATCGTACCGCCGGAATGTGGTGGTGGACTCTGATGTCAAGGCGGAATTCTTTGATCCCCACAACAAAGAGGGTCTCAAGGCCCGTCAGGAAGCCGTCAACTTGGCTACCGCCGATATGATGAAGTGGTTCCTGGAAGAAAACGGAGTGGTGGGGATTCTTGATGCCACCAATTCGACTCGTGAAAGAAGAGACAACATCCTCAAGTTGTGTCGTGAAAATTCCATCGAGCCCATGTTTTTGGAAAGCTCGTGTTCGGACCAGGACTTGATCTTACAAAACATCTTGGACGTCAAAACCACGTCGCCCGACTATGTCAACAAGGACAACGAGTTTGCCACCGCCGACTTCTTGCAAAGAATCAAGTACTACGAAGAAGTGTACGAGCCCATGGACCAGGTGACCGACAAAGAACTCACCTTCATCAAGCTCATCAACGTCAACTCGCAAATCATTTTGAACCGTATTGAAAGCTACTTGGAAAGTCGTATTGTGTACTATGTAATGAACCTCCACATCAAGCCCAGAAGCATCTGGCTTTCCAGACACGGAGAGTCGGAGTTCAACTTGACAGGCCAGATTGGTGGTGATGCCAACTTGTCGGAAAGAGGGTGGAGATATGCCAAGAAGTTGCCTGAATTGGTGATGAAATCATTGGGCGAAGAACACAAGCACACCGACTTGACGGTGTGGACATCGACCTTGAAAAGAACCCAGCAAACCGCCTCGTTCTTGCCCAACAAAAAGAAGCTCCAATGGAAGGCATTGGACGAGTTGGATGCCGGTGAGTGTGACGGCATGACCTACGAAGAAATCGAACAGAAGTTCCCCGAAGACTTCAAAGCTAGAGATGACGACAAGTACGAGTACAGATACAGAGGCGGCGAGTCGTACCGTGACATTGTCATCAGATTGGAGCCCATCATCATGGAGTTGGAAAGACAAGAAAACATTTTGATCATCACCCACCAGGCGGTGTTGAGATGCTTGTACGCTTATTTCATGAACGTTCCACAGGAAGAGAGTCCTTGGATGTCGATTCCATTGCATACCTTGATCAAGTTGGAGCCTAGAGCGTACCTGACTTTGGTGAGCCGTATCAAGGCCGATATTCCTGCTGTCAGCACGTATAAGGAGAAGGGAACTTCGCAGTTGGGAGAGCTTGTATCGGGTGCTGGTATTTCCAAGAGCAGAGACTTGATTAAGGACAGCGAGGGCAGGGTATCTTTGGCTGCTGCCAGTGAGTCCCAGACATAAAGATCAAGTTAAGGATTAGATGACGGGAAATAAAATAAATAAGAATAAAGAATAAATAAAATAAAGAATAAAGAATAAATAAAATAAAGAATAAAGAATAATTAAGAATAAAGAATATGTAGAAAAGAATTGTAGAATATTAAAAATTAAGCGAATTGTGAAAGGTGAAATGATCCTCGAATTCTACTAAAGACAAATTGTAATTTTAATTGCACGGAATTTAGGTTAGTGGAGAAGCGTGAAGTTATCCCTGATATCTATGTTAGCAGGAAATTGAAAACTAGAGTAAGTTTTATTGTTTATTGGAATATTTTCTATACAGTATCTTAGTTTGCAAGAGTAGTAGATCGAATATCACTTGCTTGTATCGACTCCAAGAGAATAAATAGTGTGTCTCTCAAATCACGATTATCTTAGCTCATGGTAAATCGGCTTTTCAACCAAAGATTCTAAACCGATTTCGAAAAAATTTTACAGAATTGTAAGAAAATGCACCACCGTACTCAATATATAGTAGTGATCAATTATTGATTTTTCCGTATATACCAGTGGATTAGCAAATTGTTCAAGGCTAAGCGAATCTATTAAATTACTAGAGGCATTTATTGAAGGTAATACAATTATACAAAGGTATTAGGGTATTGAAAATTAAGTATCTTGTAAATACTTGATTGATTTATCATTGCTTTCTTAATTTCTTAACTTTCTTTGCTTCTTTGCTTCTTTGCTTCTTTGCTTCTTTGCTTCTTTGCTTCTTTGCTTCTTTGCTTCTTTGCTTCTTTGCTTCTTTGCTTCTCTTATACTTTCTACTAATCCATTGTCCTTAGTTAAATACTTGCCCAGAACTTGTAGTCAACTTACACTCTACCTTCAAAATTCAATACTTCTAGCATTTACTTTTATTCTACTCACATTAACTTCTCTCGCTATCGCTCGTTCAGTTATTCAGTCGTCTTTTCCAGCTAATCTCTTATTATAATACATACTTATCCCGCAGTGGCATACTTCTTTGACTGCTCCTTCACCTTCTTCTCGTACAGCACCTTGTCCTTGCTAAATGCTTTCCATGCAGGTTCCTGTGCCGGCGAGTCTGGATTAGGTGTGTCCAAAAGCTCCTGAATTCCCAACACAATTTGTTTCAAGGTTATGGCTGGTCTCCAATCTTGTTCTTCGTTCAAGATGGAAAGACAAATGGTTCCACTGGGGTAAACGTTAGGGTGGTAGAAGCCAGCAGGAAACCTGATCTTGGGTGGCTTGGAAGGATAGTCTTCGGGAAACAGGATAGTGATGGGGAAAACGGCGTCCTGCCAAAGGGTACCCAGTTTGCCGGGTATTCCAGCGGTCCATTGTGTCAAGTCCAAGGCGCCGTCAGCTCCCTTGGTGGGCTTGGCGTAGAAGCCAAAAGGGTGGTCTTTTCTCCACTGCTTTCTTTCTTCTTGTAACCGGGTTTTGCAAAGCGACATGGTAATGTGTTGATAAGGTGGTGATGATTAATGAAGATTGATGTTATGGGTTGGTGCGGACACGACCAAGGCCAGACCAAAGCATAGACCTATATAACTAGAATACAAGTAAAGTACACTAGAATACGAGTAGAATACAAGTAGAGTACACTAGAGTACACTAGACTGCACCACTGTAATAGGAACGGTGCGAGTCTCGTCCCACCCAACGCACTCTTTGCCTCTAGCCTCTTGCCTCTTGTCTCATGTCGTTGTCTTCGTGCGGCGCACACTTTTGATCCAGATGAAGCACAGATAAAAGTCAAAGTACACCACAATTGAGACAACATTTATCAACCAGTACCAGCTAGTATCCAATTGCATAGTCCATAGCATACCACTTCATACCACCATTGCATTGCATATAATCATTCATATCATTTCATATGGACCAATTAACTACAGAACTCTTGGATCCGTCCAACGAGTTTAGCTGGGACATGTTGGATCTCGTCCAGCAAGCGCCCGAGATCAACAAAACCAAAGTATACGAGCGGTTACTCACCAACCCGTCCTCTATATCTCGAACATCGTTTCGGTTCCATCGTACGGGGCTCGCAGGTCACATCACCGGGTACAAAGAAGAGCTTCGGGTGGGCGAAGTGGATAATGCCAACTCGGGCAATTCATTGTCGGTGAGTCGTAAGTACACATCCAAGAGTGACTCTTTGAAAGGAAAAACCAGTTTTTTGCCGTTTCAACCAGGTGGACTTATTGACCAGGCCCAAAAAGGAAAAGCGCCCAAAGACGAAGCCATGTTTCTCCACAAGAGCGAGTTTGGATTGTTTGATATTCCGCAAGGGTTGAGCCGAGGTCTCAACCTCCAAGAAGACCCTGAATCGAAGGCGATTAGTGAGTTGGCTGAAGAAGTGGACGACGACGACGAAAAGACAGAAGACGATAGATATGTGGATATCAGCGAAAAAGAACCCGAAACAAAGCCTGCCGCGGGCACTGCCAAGCCCCCATTCGAGTCCAGCGAAATTGACGGTATTGTATCGGTGGACTACGCTTCCATTGGTAATGATTTGCAAAAAAACGAAACCAAAAAGAGCTGGGCCCATATGGTGGACTTGGACCACAAGCTCGACAATTTCCACGAACTTGTGCCCAACATGGCACGAGAATGGCCGTTTGAGCTCGATACTTTCCAAAAAGAAGCCGTGTATCATCTTGAAAAAGGAGATTCGGTGTTTGTAGCAGCCCACACTTCGGCAGGTAAGACAGTGGTGGCAGAATATGCGATCGCCATGGCCACCAGAAACATGACCAAGACCATTTATACGTCGCCAATCAAGGCGTTGTCTAACCAGAAGTTTAGAGATTTCAAGGAAACGTTCAAGGAGGTGGACGTGGGATTAATCACCGGAGACGTGCAGATCAATCCCGAGGCCAACTGTTTGATTATGACCACTGAAATCTTAAGACTGATGTTGTACAGAGGTGCCGATCTTATCAGAGACGTAGAGTTTGTTATATTCGACGAGGTGCATTATGTCAATGACGTTGATCGTGGTGTGGTGTGGGAAGAAGTCATTATCATGCTTCCGGACCATGTCAAGTACATTTTGTTATCGGCCACTGTTCCTAATACGTTCGAGTTTGCCAATTGGGTAGGTAGAACCAAGCAGAAGGACATTTATGTTATCTCAACTCCAAAGAGACCTGTTCCGTTGGAAATCTATATTTCGGCAAAGAACGAGTTGTTCAAGGTGGTGGATGCACAGAGAAAGTTTCTGGAGGTGGAGTTTAAGAAGCACAAGGATTTGTTGGAGACTGGCAAGACAGGGCCGCCTAAGGCGTCGATGGGAAGCGGTAGTCGTGGTGGGCCTGGAGGAAGTGCCAGAGGAGGGAATAGAGGAAATAGCCGTGGTGGTCGCGGAAACTCCACTGTTGCCCGTGGCGGTCGTGGTGGCTCCACGGCCTCTCGTGGAAATTTCGGTAACTCGCGCCAACAAGACGGCCCTAACAAAAATACGTGGATCTCGTTGGTCCAGTACCTCAAGAGCAACAACTTGCTTCCAGCCGTGATCTTCGTCTTTTCCAAGAAAAAGTGTGAGCAGTATGCCGAAACTCTCAATAGTGTGGACTTTTGCAATGCCAAAGAAAAGTCAGAAATCCACATGTTTATTGACAAGGCAGTTTCTCGATTGAAGAAAGAAGACAGAGAACTTCCTCAGATTCTCAAAATTAGAGACATGTTGAGTCGAGGAATCGCCGTGCATCATGGAGGATTGTTGCCTATAGTCAAGGAGTGCATCGAGATCTTGTTTGCCAAGACATTGGTCAAGGTGTTGTATGCTACTGAAACGTTTGCCATGGGACTTAATTTGCCTACTAGAACGGTTGTGTTCAGTTCGTACAGAAAGCACGATGGTAGAGAGTTCAGAAACTTGTTGCCAGGAGAGTTCACCCAGATGTCCGGAAGAGCCGGTAGAAGAGGGTTGGACGAGACAGGAACTGTCATCATTATGGCATACACGCAGCCGTTGTCTTCATTGGACTTCAAGGACGTTACTCTTGGTGCCAGCACCAAGTTGCTGTCACAGTTCAGATTGACATACAACATGATCTTGAACCTTTTACGTATTGAAGCTCTCCGAGTGGAAGAAATGATCAAGCACTCGTTCAGTGAGAACTCTACCCAGGTTCTTATGCCCGAAAACCAGAAAAAGGTGGAGGAATTGACCCAGCAGTTGACCAAACTCAATATTGGAACCGAGGATAAGGATGCCAAGCACGTGTACAACTTGTTTGACGAGTACGAGCTGACCTATGCCGATATCATCGATTTAGTGCAGAAACTGCCGATCTTCCGTCTCCAGGTGTTCAAAGTAGGCCGGATGTTCTGCTACAGAGACAAAAACGACAGTCTCAAGATCGGATTCTTTGTCAAACAAAACGAAAACGAAGTGTTGTTGCTTACTTTTGACCATGGAAGCAAGTACGAGGCCGATGCCCAGAAGTATAAACTTCCGTATATACCTATCAAGAGCTACTTGAAAAAGCAGTTTGAAAAGATCAAGTTTGAGCCTGGCTCGTTAAGACTTGAATTGGTACCCATCCATAGCATCAACTTCGTGTGCCGGTACCTGTTGAAAGCATCGATCAAGGGTATCCTTAACAACGAGTCCAAGGCCATTGCTGAAGCCGACGAGATGATCAAAACTATCCTCAGCATAAGAAACAGCTGGGCCGAGCTTGAATTTGCCAGTGTTACGCAGATCTCCATCTACGAGCTTATCAAAAAGAAGGACAACATCGTTGGCACTCTTTCCGAGTCCAGAGTTGTTACTAGTGACGAATTCAAGCACCAGTATGCCGAGATCAGATCCAAGGATGTGATTGAACGCCAGATTGAAGAGTTGAGGCGGTCGCTTTCGGACGAAAACTTGGACTTGTTGCCTGACTATGAACAGAGACTAGATGTCTTAGAGACTCTAGGGTTCATTGACGACAAGCAGAATGTGGTTTTGAAAGGAAGAGTGGCATGTGAAATCAACTCAGGCTGGGAACTCGTATTGACTGAGTTGATATTGGACAACTTCTTGGCCGACTTTGAGGCCGAAGAAATCGTAGCACTCTTGTCATGTTTCGTGTATGAAGGGCGTTCCAACGAAGAAGAACCCTTGCCTTTAACTCCAAGATTAGAAAAGGGTAAGGGAAGAATCTTGGAAATCACCGGTAAGCTCTTGAAAGTCTATTCCGATAAGCAAGTGATATTGACTTCGGAAGAAGAAGAGTTTTTGGAGAGAAAGAGATTCGCATTGATGAATGTGGTGTATGAGTGGGCCCGAGGCTTGTCATTCAACGAGATCATGCAAATCAGTGTAGAAGCTGAAGGGACTATTGTGAGAGTGATAACTAGGTTGGATGAAATCTGTCGACAGGTCAAGAATGCTGCATTGATTGTGGGAGATACGACGTTGCACTCGAAGATGAATGAGGCTCAGGAAAAGATCAAGAGAGATATTGTTTTCTGTGCGTCGTTGTACTTATAAGCTACTTGCGAGCGATAGCGAGAGAAGTCAAATACAAAGAAACTACCAGGGAATCTACCAGAGAATCTACACAGGAAAACACAACCACAGCTTCAATATGATGACTACCTGGAAAATTATAAATACCCTAAATTATCTAATATAGCCACTGGGTTTACTAAAGACATCATTAGAAATGTACCGGAGTTGTATATAAGAAATTTCGTAGTAAGTTTTCACTAAAAGTAGAAGAAAAGTAGAATAATACAGAATTTAGACAAAAGTCTGCGAAATGTGTCCTGGAAACGAACTGTCAAGAGATTAGTTAAATGCTACAAGATAGTGAATGTTATAATGGTGATCTTCATCGTGGATGTTTATCAAGATCTTCGTTAGTATTAGTATATTATATTTACAGGAATATGGTGGTTGACTAGCCCTATTATACCGTCTTAACCTGGTACTGTCTGACCCACCATGATAGTTGACTGTATGTACAACAGAGTATTCGGGTTCATACTCTATTAATTATATGAGCTATTGAGCGAAGCGGTTTAGCTCATTTTGACACCTTTCATGGAATTATTTGGCGAGTAGAACTTCTCTTGTTATCGCTGCTTTCGCTACTTCACTATTTCACTTCGCTCAGTAGCTCATTGTAGTGCCTCTCATGCTAACCATCTTCTGGAAAGTTAATGGTAGAAAAAAAAAAACTTTGATGTAAGCTTCTTCCGGTGACTTCTCTCGGTGACTTCTCTCGCTAACTTCTCTCGCTATCGCTCGTTCAGTTACGCTCGCTACTTTGTCACCGAATCGATCCTAAGATTAATCAACCCGAAAGGTCCATTTAGCACCTTCTCATTCACCACCTTCTCAATAATAGCACGCTGGTCGAACTTAGTATGTAATAGTCCAATCATGGTATAAAAACTTCCCACACTGGTCTTGTCGAGAATCTTTGACTTGAGCTCATCATACTCTTTTTGAGAGTACACAGGCCCGTACTTCATGGCCCCTCGGAACGGAAATACCTGGTTGTAGAGCAAGTTGCGTTTCATGAACTGAACCACCACCATATCGGCGTCACTAAAAAAGTCGAGATCGTGCTCTATATCGCTGACCGGTGAAGAAAGATGCCGTTCGCTGGAAAACACCGTCTGGAGCCCGAGCTGGAGCTTCACCACGCTTTTCCCCACCAATCGTAATTTGTCAGTTTCCACCACCAACTTTTGTCCAAAAAAATGTCCTGTTTTATCTTCTATCTTCCCTGCTATAGTCTTACCCTCTATTTTCTTTTTTTCTATTTCTACTTTGATGTTGCTGAGTCCGCATAGTATGGCCAAGCGCTCGGGCACAGTGAGACCAAAGTCACGGCCCACGAACTTCTGGAGCTGTTCGGTTCGCGGCTGTATCTTGGCCTCAAACAGCTGGTCCTGTTCAAGCAAATCCCATACTTTATTTCCTTGTGGTTCACCATACTGGGACTTGAAGTCGTAGCTCGATCTCTCGTAGGGTCGTGGCCGTATCCCATCGTATGCTACCTTGTGGGTACTCATCACCTTGTCGTTGGAAAGACAGAGGTCTCGGTTCAGAACCGTCTCGGCCGTGCTTAGATGTCGGCACCAGCGTATTCCTATTCTTTTCATATAACAGTATTCTCTTAACTTGGTGCAAATATTATTTAATTACTTGATGTAATTAGATTTAATTCTGTACTTGATCTTGACTCAATTCTCTACTGAGTTGATTCTGTACTTGATGCGAAATAATTTATTTGATGCGAGATTATTATTTACCTGATGCGAATTTCAACCATTTAATTGCGTATCTCAACTTAATCATTTCTGGTATAGTAGTATGTCGTCAAAGACTAAGAAGAAAACACCCAGTGCGGAGACAGCACCACCCAAAAAGATCAAGGTGCCCAAGGCATTTATTGTCCGGCCGGGCGCCTCATCGCACAAGGCTGCGATGAGGGTCCATCTCAACAGCGAGGTGATGCAGGCGTTGGAACTTGCCAGTGGGCTGTTTGTGTATGTGAACAAGGCTGAAAGTGGGTTGCCTGGAGTGGTGGCTACCGTGGCTGCATCTGCTATCGATACAAATGTCATTACAGTGTCCGCTAGCTTGCGTAGCTTGGCTGGTCTCTTGCTAGGTGATAGGGTGCAAATAGCCTCGTACCAACACCAACCGGCATATACAAAGACGGTATCGGTACGTTTGGAACCCGAGTGTGAGCTAAACGATACTATTTCTAGTCAAATAGCACTGGCTTTAGACCAGGTGGGTGTTTTGCATCCCGGTCTTGTGCTCACGATGGACGACCAAAAGGTCCATATTAGCGATATCAATGATACTGATGACGATTTACTGAACGCATTGAGCAGTCTCGATATCAACGATAGTGATTTCATGACCACTGTCTCGCCTGCCTACATTTCCCATCCCAAGACCACTATTCAAATAGCCACCAAGCCGGATCCCCAGTACCAGCTCCCACAATTGGCCAGCTACACTCAAATGGGAGGACTCGCCAAGCAGATCTCGGTGCTCCAGTCGACTATCGAATTGCCATTGCACAATCCCGCCCTCTTTTCCAGCTTTGGAATCTCTCCTCCACGAGGCATTCTCTTGCACGGTCCACCAGGAACAGGAAAAACCATGTTGTTGCGGTGTGTGGCCAGCCAGACCAATGCGCATATTCTCAGCATCAATGGACCGTCGATTGTATCAAAGTACTTGGGAGAAACCGAAAATGCCATCAGGGATATCTTTGTAGAGGCCCGTAAGTTCCAACCCAGTATCATCTTCATGGACGAGGTAGACTCGCTTGTTCCCAACCGTAATTCGGATGATAGCGGTGAGTCTGAATCAAGGGTAGTGGCCACATTGTTGACTATGATGGACAGTATTGGCGATTCCAGCAAGATCGTCATTGTCGGATCCACCAACCGCCCCAACTCCATCGACCCAGCATTACGTAGACCAGGAAGATTTGATCAGGAGGTGGAAATCGGGATTCCTGACGTCGAGGCCCGTGCAGATATCTTGCGGTGCCAATTCCAACGTATGAACCTGGCCAAGCACTCGCTCAGCACCGAAGATATCGCCAGTATAGCGTCCAAAACTCACGGATACGTCGGTGCAGACTTGACTGCGTTGTGCCGTGAATCTGTAATGAAGGCTATTGCTCGAGGATTGAAGAATGGCGTGCCGCAGGACACGCTAGTATTGGAAATTGACGATGTAATGACTGCATTGCCTGATATAAGACCATCAGCCATGCGTGAAATCTTCCTTGAAATGCCAAAGGTGTACTGGTCCGATATAGGTGGACAGCACGAGCTCAAACAAAAGTTGGTGGAAGTGGTTCAGCTCCCGTTAGAAGCAGCTGAATCGTTCAAAAACTTGGGAGTTCTGGCTCCTAAAGGTGTCCTTTTGTATGGACCTCCTGGGTGTTCCAAAACGCTCACAGCAAAAGCATTGGCTACGGAATCAGGTCTTAATTTCCTTGCTGTGAAGGGACCGGAAATCTTCAACAAGTACGTCGGTGAATCTGAAAGAACTATTCGAGAGATCTTCCGCAAGGCCCGAGCCGCTGCTCCCTCCATCATATTCTTTGACGAAATCGATGCCATTTCTAGCGATAGAGACGGCGGAGGAACTTCAGCTTCCCAGCACGTCTTGACATCATTATTGAATGAAATCGATGGTGTAGAAGAACTCAAGGGAGTTGTCATTGTGGCTGCTACCAACAGACCCACCGAAATCGACCCGGCCTTGTTAAGACCAGGCCGGTTGGACCGTCACATCTACGTGGCTCCACCTGACTTTGAAGCCAGGCTCCAGATCATTACCAACGGCAGCCGTAAATTCAATTTCGACGCCGCTGAGGTCGATTTGGAGCTGCTTGCAAAAATGACAGACGGGTGCTCGGGTGCCGAAGTAGCGTTGTTGTGTCAGGAAGCTGGTTTGGCTGCGATTATGGAGGATAAGAACACCACCAAGGTTGCCAAGAAGCATTTTGACCATGCGTTGAGTGGAATTTCTCGGGGTATCACCAAGGAGATGCTTGAATATTACCAGGAGTTTAGCAGTAGAAGTGGATTAAATCTCTAACTGAACCATAGAGCGATGTTGAACCTTGGAAGGGAACCAATTAATAGAAATATGCAAGTTAATCGTAGAAATCAGTGGCAACAAATAAGTCACCGTATATTCGAGTCACAAGACAACTTCTCATTGCTCGCCCGTCAATTTTGCACCCAAAAAAATTCGAATAAGATAACAGCACCCAATGAACCCAATGCACCCCAACACATGCACTAACACATGCTTTAACCATGCATAACCTAACATCTAACCTAATAGTAATTTGCACCCATCTCCCCGATGCCTCAGTATAGCTCTGACTAAAGTTTTTTCCAAACAGATCCAAGTATATATCCCACTGCACCCATATACCCAAATAGACCAAAACAAATATCCTAACTAACTATAAAACCCAATCTAAAACCCAAATATATACCTTACTATTCGCACCCAAAGACCCAAGTTTACCATGCACGGAGGTAGACCCATAAAGCCTATAAAACCCAAACATACTCTACCTGTAATTTGCACCCAAATACCCATAAATTCATACATAGACACTAACCGCAGTAAGCACCTTCATAGAAGCGTAAACTTCCGCTGTAATTTGCACCCAAATACCCAAATACGCATAAAACCCCATAAAATCCAAAGACCCAAAGACCCAAACATAAACCCATAAAACCCATAAACCCAAATATAGACACTAACCGCAATTAGCATCCAAAAAGACCCATAGACCCAAACATAGACACTAACCGCAAATAAACCCATAAAACCCAAACATACAACCCCCAGGCCCAAACATATAACCCATATACCCAAGCATAAAACCGCACAAACCCAAACGTAGACACCAACCGCAATTAGCATCCATATAATCCCCCAGAACCCAAACAGAGACACTAATCGCAATTAGCACCCATAAGATCCCTCAGAACCCAAACAGAGAACATAATCGCAATTTGCACCCAATACCCAAATAGACCTATGTACCCTAACTAGAGTTGCCCTTCTCAAGTAGACCCATACACCCTGACTAGAACTTGCCCAACACTCTAGTCCCTTTGAGTTATCATATTGACTGTACTCTAGTTATAAGGAACATGTGGTAATAAGATTGCAATTCCTATTTCAAATCGTCTCTATTTATATTCTCTATTTGTGAGAATCGCGAGCAGTTTTATTTGTACTCACTAAAATTTGCACCCAAATACTTTACAAAATTTGCAACAAAAAAAAATTCGCATATCTCTATCCAATATTACTAATAATCCAGTTAACCTTTACTGATAACTGTATCTATTACATACGAACTACACGCGTATATCCATGTGGCGCAATAATTTTTGCACCCAAACCGACTAAATTGATCATCGGTTCGTACTTTGTTCAATTTCTGCTCTATTATACGTACAAGACTGTTGAAAGAAAAAACCTAATTAAATTGTGATTTATGTACAAGATTAACATGCAGTCTTCGTGCAAATTTACACCAGAACAATTCACCAAAAATGTGTCATAGCCACCAAAGTCACTTCGTATCAACTCTGATCCAATGCTTTTTCTGCTCTACTTGCCATTACTTCTCAATACCTTTAGTTTCTATAGTAGCCCATGCCTATAAAGCTTTATATTTTGAATGTAGCTTGACAATATATCGAATGTGTATTAGTAAATTAGTACGATAATTATTAGTAGAAGTATTTGATTCCAGCTACCCTAGTATAAACCTGATAACGTGTATTACGTATTAATCTCATGACGTAGTGTATATATAGTAATCTCATGACGAAGTGTCTCATAGTATTAATCTCATAACGTGTAAATCAGTGTTATTTACTGCTGCTTGCACCCTTCTTCCAATTCCTTTTCAAAGTCCTTTGGAAGATCCTTGTCACTAAAGTCCAAACCACCATCCTTTCCTCCAAGTCCTCCGAGTCCCCCGAATCCAGGGAAGTCGCCCGAATCTCCAATCAACTCAGTAGGTGGCTGGCCCAACTCCTGTAACGACTCCAACAAGGAATTGACCTGGTCTCTCTTGGCCTTGTCGGCATCATTGTAGTCCGAAGCATCGAAAATGGCCAAAATGTCGTTGGTTATTTCGTACTGTCTGGTGTAATTCTTCAACTTGAAATCATCCAATTTGTCCTTGTTCTCTTTCAAGTACTCGGGGAACTTGGTATTAAGGTCCTTTATAGGTTCATACAACACTTCTTTAGATGATAATTGTTCCAACATGTCTACCAAGAGCTTAGACATGTCCATATCGCCATCATCGCCTCCCAATCCTCCTGGGCCTCCCAATCCGGCCAAGAGTTGTGTAAGCATATCTTCGGGATTGCCTCCAGAAGGATCGCTTTTCAACTTCTCGTCGATGTCGTCGCCTGACTTTTTCAATCTTTCCATGGTTTCCTTCATCACGTACTCGAAGTTGTGGGGTTTCTTGGCCTCGGTCTCGGCTTCTTCACGGTGGTTCAATTCGAATTGCTTGATCAAGTGTTCGACTTGATCTTTGGTTTCGGGGTCTTCAATGTTCAAGTCTTTAATGAGATCTTCCACATTGGTCTTGAACTCGTCGTTGAGAGGTTCGTCCACGGTGTTGGTGTTGTTTTCGGCTGCTGATCCCGGTGGTTTGTTGAGTATATCGTCGGCAAAATCGTCAAGGAGGTCGTCCAAGTCATCCAAGTCATCTCCTGTAGCTGTAACTGCAGCCTTGGTGGGCTCAGTAGCCTCCTCTTTCTTGTGCTCTACTTTTTCACTAGACATGTTGGCCTTTCTTAACGTCTCTCGTGAATCGTCCATTTAAGACATTGTGGGGTTGGTGGGTGCACGACCTGTCAAGCCAACCGAACCGAGCTATATTTGAACAAGAAATGAACGAGCGAAAGCGGGAGAGGTTCTATGGTAGATATAGAATACGAAGTCGAGAGCCAACTATTTTTTATGATCCATTAATCTCATACTCAAATTTTCAATAACCTCCATTACTTTAATTTTTTATTGAGTTCTAGCGAGGCAAGATGGAGTATAAGAAATTACATAGTGAGCAGCTATAAACTACAATTGACTTCCTATACTTCTCCCACATGTCGCTACAGTACATACCTAGCACATCAAATATCTTTACCAAATGGTCCTATGTATTTTAAGATTATGAGTACATAAACAAGCTAAATTAAAGCACAAGAAATACTTTACACATGCGAACTACAAGGTATGGATAATGACCACTAAAACTAATCAAATCAATTACTTAACTTTTTAGATAAGTATGACCTCATGAAAAACTATCATCACTTTTGCAAAATCGAATAACCTGTTACTTCGCATGCTAACCATCTGCTCTACTTTTGCAGCTCCAGTGTTAATAGAACAAGTCTATCTAGTTATTACTATACATGAGCCAGTCGCTCCCAACAGCAACAACTGTCAACAAACCACTGCTGAAAATGCAACAATTGACTCCAACTTGAACTCTAGATCCACATCCGATGCGTAAAATACACTTCGGTTCCAACCCATCTAGAAGACCAAAAGAGCATGGAGTAACGAATCTTCAATGCCGCCATCAAAAGCGAGGAAAAAATATTCTAGTCCCACAATGCTGATCAACGTAAAAGATAACAACGAAAAGAATAAATCTACCTATGTATCATATAAAAATTTAGTTATACAGTTCAAATACAAAATACTTTTTTTGCAGCTACAGAACCAATGATGCAACATATTTTCTAGCCTGTGCCAAAAAGGGCGTGCGAAATTTTATATGCAGGACTCAGTATAGCCGAACAGGCGGGGAAAACAGGAGTGGTAGGAACTGCGGGCATTCTCTACCGATTAAGACCATAAAAATATTTTTGGTTACTAAAATCTGAAAAATCACTGTATCGATGGTGTTTGACTTTTAACTCATATCTGCGCACGTGTCTTGTGCACGTGGAGTATGCAGATAAGCCGATTTCAATTAAGCCGTACAGCTCAATTGGTCGAGCTGTAGAATCTGGGGGGGACCATCGCGTTCGTCCAATTTGACCATCCTTAAGCGACATATACCCTAATTATGGGTTGTTCCAAAAATTAATCACAATTGCTCTATGGATGGAGTTTTAAAGAGTAAGAAAGTAGAGTAGCTTGAATTCTCTGTATTCAAAATATACCGTTGGGCTAACGTTTTAAATGGCTATACAGGATCTGCAGATCCCAATAAATTGTGACTAATGCACGAATACGGTTACTTGCAACCGGGCGGTGAGTGGTAATTTCTAACAGGCTCCAAAAGTTGGCTACCACGGTATCCTTGATCTGATTGCAAGAGTTTACTGCTGTAATTGAAAACTAGCGACGGTTTTTCGCAGCCATTATTCTGGCGTATCTGACAAATCTTGAAAATCGGCTTGCAAATGTATTCCTCCTATTTAATCGACTAGCTCTGAGAATACTACCAGTGGAGAGTCTTTTGCTCTATGAATGATTGAATAGTTCTGGCGAAATTGTCAAAACATCATAGCACTTTTTTATTTTGATATACCTGGATCAACTTCAGGTCCAGAAATACGGGTTTGACTTCTTCGCCCGAATGAGCATACTTTACGACAAATTCTGGTACTCAGTTGTGAAGTGGTAAGTAAAGAGTAACGAACAATAAGAATTATATATGAACCTACAGTAATTAATTTACAGTGTGGAAGAAATGAAGAGTAATGACTTGTTAATTCCAATTGCTCCCTATTCTTCTACGCAGTAACTTTTCTCTATCGCTCGTTCTGTTACAATGCTTTATTTAATAAATATAATGAAAGTAATGAACAATAGAATATAATGAAACAACAACCATTAACCTCTTGTGCTTCTACGTATCAACTTTTCGATCTTCTACTAACTTCTCTCACTATCGCTTGCTCAGTTAAAGTTTAGGTTTCTGGTTAATACCCCCCGCAGTTGCATCCTGGTTAATTTCCAACTTTCCATTCTCATTCTCACCCTGGTCTTGTCCAAAAAACACAACAGTGACAGTCAAATCATCCCTGTACCTTCTGGATACCGGATTCGGTATGGAAATCAACATCGACGTCTGTTCTCTTGATCCGCCGTTGGATAACGCATTTCTAATGATGTGTGTCGAGACGTTTTTGTCTTCCAATAAAAAGGCTCCGGTGCTATTGTTCTTTCTACGAATGGGTTTCTTGGACGATTTGTCGTTGGTAATATCGGATACTTCAGGCAACTTGTTTTCGGTGGATGCAAAGGCATTCCAAAACGATTTTTTTGGCTTGACCATCTTTTCCTTTTCCATCCACTTCACCACCAAGCCCACAATCTCTTCATTGGTCAACATTTCATACAAACCATCGGAAGCCATGACCAAGAAATCGTTGTTTTCTGGGTTGATTTTGGTGGTAGTGATGACCGGTTCGGCTGTAACATACGGAGGAGACTGCAAATGGTCAGGCAATCTTCTGCCAAAGAACTGTTTGTAGATTCTCTCTTGAATTGACGCAGGTAATTTGTATCTACAGTCACCAAAAGCTCTTGTGGGCTCAAGGTTTCCGAGCACACGTCCGTTTCTGATCACTTTGGGTTCATCGGGATGTTCACTGATGATTCTGGCCACTTCGGTGGGGTTTGACCCGGTCTGGTCAATACTGAGTTGTCTTACAGTCCATTGGTTGTCTTTGAAAGAACCCAAAATGGCTCTGGAATCTCCGGTGACCGCGACTTTCAAGAGTTTCGAGTTGGAATCGTAAAACGATAATAATGCACATGATCCTGATAATGCCGGCATCAACAACTCGGCGGCCTTGGCTTTGTTGTTATCATTCAACAACTTTTCGATGTTCTTGTTGACGATTTCATGATCAAGCTTGAGGAACCCGTTTTTGATCGCCTGGTCAATGGTAGCACTGTTGGGGACATAACGTAAGTTGGTGTCTTCGGTACTAGGCTTGAATATCGTGCCCAATTCATGGATAATGTATCCAATCAACTGGTCTCTCAATTTGCTACCAGTGGTCCATCCGCCATGACCATCAAAAATCCCGAAAAACATCCAGTCGGTGGACGTTTTGATGTTGTTGTCCTGTAAGATTGGAACCTGGACGATTTCCTCAGCTCTGTCATCTTCTATGGGCGAATTGGATGGCAATTGACATATATCATACCTTGTTACACCCTTACCTCTATTGACTGTATAACTTTCTTCGAATTGTCTCAACTTATTGCTGACTTGCTCTTCATTGAGTAAAAAGACTCCTTCCTTATGTTGTTGATGACTGATGCTGTTAGCCTGGTGAAGCGATGACGTCGATGTAGAGTAAAACTTGGCATTGGCTCCCTCCAAAAACTTGGGATTAATCCCTCCTCTGCCATCTACCGGACCCCCGTTGCCACCAGGTGGCAAAGTATCCAAGTTGAAGTAATTGGACTGATTAAATGATATATATGATCCAACTATGATTATTCCTGATACCAAAGCTACTCTTTTCCTGAACATAGCGTTGTTTCTTGCATGTTCACCCTCGGCGTGACTAGCCGTTGATATTGTTGTTGTTGGTTTGGAAGAAGGCATAAGTTTGGCTCTTTTGAGCGAGGATGATATCATCCGCTTGCCTATGGTACTCATCTGTTTGTTGGTGATGTAAAACACCGGTTTAGCTTTTAGAACATAAACCATGGCAGATGTGGTGCTGATAAAGGGGAAACTGAATCAGCCAATTTGAAAGTAGCAATTGCGAGGTCGTGCGGAGGACATTAACTGGGCGAGAGCGAGAGAAGTTGATGGAGTGATAGCAAGAGAAGTTGATGGTGAAGGAATAGGAAGTTGGACGAGCGAAGTGACGAAGAGATTTGTCAGTTAGTAGCCAACGGTAGTGTCATAAGTCGACAGCCTTTACTTCGTAGGTAATTCTTACTTAAATTCGTGCGCGGCACCAAGAGATAAGTTTCAGAAATATGGGGTAGAGGCCGCCCAACGGACGGCCCGTGCCATACTCTGCAAATGTATACAAACCACCACTGATACACGTCATCAACAGAGAAGCATACAGCAGGTGCCAACAGGTGCCAACAGGTGCCAACAGGTACCAACAGGTAGATGTAGTTGATATCTTATATCACGCAGTAACATCTCTCTACCCTTCCAACTCTATGACTTTATTCTTTTTCGCAGTAACTTTTCTACTCATTAACTAATACGCTCTCTACCCCTAAACTTCTATTCTTGACCAACTAACCTCTTATGCTTGGATCAGTAGATTCACTTGTTGTACTCTTCACAGTACTTTCTATACCTTCACTCATTAACCTCTTGGTATGATTCTCCCTTGACTTCTCTCGCCATGTTGACTTATTTTCTCCCCTACTTCTCGCTATCACTCCCTCCATTAACATCTCATTCTTTTTTCGCAGTAACTTCGCTCAGTAAACTTACCACTCATTTACTGCACGCTCACTGATATTCTACAGATACCTCACTCGCTATTGCTCGCAAAGTTATTATTACTACCGACACATGTATTAATAGAGGGCAACACACTAGTTTATTATACCAAATCCTGATAGCAACACCACAACGTCAGTACATTAACTAAAATGCACGGCACGCCTAGAGCACTTGGATACAATGTCACCGAACCTCTCCTCGTACACCCACCAGTTGTGTTGCATTTTTGATTAAGCCTTAATCCAAAACCGCTTAAGCAGCAATGGTGACTTCAACATCCACACCTGGTTCGATGGTGATTTGAGTGATTCTCTTGACAGTGGAAGCTGGGGCTTGCAAGTCAATAACTCTCTTGTGGATTCTCATCTCGTAGGTGTCCCAGGTCTTAGAACCTTCACCATTTGGAGACTTTCTGGTGGTGATCTTCAAAACCTTGGTTGGCATTCTGACAGGACCCTTCTTGACCAAGTCATGTTCAACGGCGTTTCTGATGATGTTAGCAGAAACGTTTTCCAATTGCTTGACCTTGGTGGAAGTCAAGGTGATTCTGATCTTGTGGATCTGTTCTTGTTCTTGTTCAACTTTTTCCTTGTTAATTGGAGCAGACATGGTGACGGTTATGATTAGACGTTGTTGTTCCAAAAAGATTAAAAAACTTTTTGATATTGAAAAATCTGAGGCATCTGGTAGATTTTTTCGGACTGCAGATAGACTCGATACAGCCAAACGAGGGCGCAAGCCCTGTTTGGCGGCTAGGCACGTGAGCATATACATACAAGCGCCTGTGTTTGCACGTGATTTGGGCCATAACCACCCGGAGGGTGGACCGGCTGAGGCAACTGGTGTGAGCTATTACAATATGGAGGGATAAAGATCTGAGACTGTTGTCATCTATAGTTTTTGCCTAATGGGAGCCAATTCAAACCCGCTCTTTGGCATATTCAGTCGTATCGTAGCAAAAGTACTTGAAATACAACATTTACCATTTACCGTAATATAAGCTGGGATACAGTAAAGTGTTATCCTCTATTGCAAAACATATGTGATATTTACTATACCACTATCTTCTATTCATATGTACGAATCACCTTAATTCTTCAAGAGTATTATTTTTCTAAATATTTACCGAATAGTTGCGAAAATATTAAATGGGTGCAAAAAACTACAAACTTCATTTAGTCCTGTAAATGTTTACCAGTTATGATTTACAGATACAATGCTGTAAGTGTTTGTATGGAGAGATCTTGCTATCTTTCGTGCGTACCCTATACATATTGTAAACACCCCGACAACCCATCTTTGCTCTTTTTTTTATGTCTCGCTCAATTAACCTATTCTTCTACAGTTAATTATTTGCTTTAACCAGCAACTTCAGTCGATTTTTATTATTATTTACACGATCTCCTTTTCTAATCCTCTCACACATCTCCACAACAACTCCACTTCTTTTTCATCTCCATACCCACTGCTGGCCCATCTGATTTTCCCCTCTGGATCCAACACGTATATATAACCCGAGCACATGTTGTCGCACAACAAGGTCTGCCTGGTATCATATCCAAATACGTGCTCAGAAAGAATGAAAAACTTATCGTGTCTGGCTACCGGGGTTTGTTTTCTGATATTTCCCTTGGAAAGTCCGATGATGAGACCCTTTGCCCAGTTTTGAGGAATGTTTATATCGACAATCTGAGACTTGGGATACTTTTGTTCAAACTCGGCGTAATCGGCATTGCTATAGTCTTTACCCTCTACATTAAAATAGGTATCGGCGCATTTTTCACCTGATACCGTCAGATAAACTCTGACTATACTGACCTTTTTTTCAAGGATATCGGCCAAACTGGTGGATTTTCCCGATAATGTGGATGCTATGAAATCAGGGAAGTACTTGGCTTTGTCAGCTTTGAAGTACGAAATGGGGGAGGTGAAAATCTTCCCGTTGGTATTTTGGAACGATTTGGACTCGTAGAATGGCGAATGGACGATTTCGTGATCCAATTTCTTTTGACGGCGTTCTTTAGCTTCGGCTCCGAAAAGCAGTTCTTTCAATCCGCCCAATGTAAACGAGTGTTCCTTATGGTTCAATAGGATGGGTCTGTCGAGGCCAAACGGTCTTTTGACCTCGATGGACTTGGTCAACGGCGGTTTGGCCGCTTCTTTTATGGTGGTGGCGAACCTAGGGGCTCTGGCGGCAGCCGTAGTAGAAAAGAACCTTACAGCCATGACAAGTCAACTGAACAAGCGATAGCGAGTGATGATCTATCGCGAGCTAGATGTGAGTGGAAAATTGATAGTGCGTGGAGAAAGAATTAGTGAGACATAGTGGGCGCTAAAATGATTAGCAAGAAATAGCGAGAAATGCGAGAAATTAGCGAGAAATGGAGAATTAACAGTGAGAAATAGCGAGAAATTAATAGTGAGAAATAGTGCGTAGGAAATGTTCTGAGTGCTAGGATGTTTTGTTATCTACCAATTGGCTTCTAATTCTCCTACCTATGGAGAAGAAGCTACAATAGAACTCGAGTTACTTCACTCGCTATCGATCGTTAAGTGAACTCAGTAGACGCAGGGTCTAATTCTCGCCATGGTGGTTCCGTGCGCCGCGCTCAGTTCTCGCAGTAAACGGCCTCGCACGTTCAGTGCCAACTTACCCGGACATTCTCAACAACATGGTCAAATTCAAGTGTGATCACAAGTAGTATACAGAACAAGCATACAACGCAATGTCTATACAATTACGCGACGGGCTTTTGAATCAAAAGGCCGATCTCGTGCTCGAAGATCTTCTTGTAAGATTTTTGATCAATGTTCCTGATGAAGACTTGCTGTCGATAGAGAGAGTTTTCTTTCAAGTAGAAGAAGCCCAATGGTTTTACACTGATTTTGTCAAGCAATTGAATCCATATCTTCCCGGAATGAAGATGAAGAGTTTTGCGCCCAAGTTTTTGGAAAAATGCCCGCTCATCTGGAAATGGGGCGACCCCTCTGATGCCATCACCAGGTTCGGTAAGTACAAATCGACCATTCCTGTGAGAGGAGTAGCATTATTCAACAAGGATTTGACCAAAGTGGTTTTGGTCCAAGGCACCGAGCTGTCTACGTGGTCATTTCCAAGAGGTAAGATATCGAAAGACGAGTCGGACATCGACTGTGCCGCCCGGGAAGTTGAAGAAGAAACCGGGTTTGATGCCAGAGGCATGATAAATGAAAACGACGTGGTGGAGAGAACAATAAGAGGAAAGAACTACAAGATATACTTGGTCAAAAACGTGCCCGAGGACTACAATTTCCAGCCGTTGGCCAGAGGAGAAATCTCCAAGATAGAATGGTTTGATATCAAGGCGATCCAGAAGAAGAACAGATCCAATCCCAACAGTTTCTTTATCGTTGGCACTGTTTTGAAGCCAATGTTGAAGTGGATCAATAAGAACAAGGAAGGTATCAGTGAAGAGGAGATCATGTATGATGTGGAAGTGAAATTGAAGAACTTGTTGGGTATTAATAAACACGCCGAAAGTGTTGATGCCGGAAGAGAGTTGTTGAATATTTTGCAAAAGGTGACCAGCTCAGTCAATATAGACCAATCAAACTACGAGGTTCCGCAGAACTTGCTGCAGTTTCCAGCCCACCCCAACTTCCAGCATTCTCCATATGGGCCTCCTCCGGGCCATTTCATGGGTCCTATGCACCCACCACCATTTTTCCCGCAATTCAACCACTTCCCACCTTCTGACCCCAACTTTGCACCTTCCGACCCCAACTTCCAACCAAACCCACAGTCATTGGCCAAACCTACCCGTAGATCATCTGATTCCAAAGAATTGTTATCGATACTTAATAAACCAAAGAAAAAGGAAGAGAAAGTCGAAACTATACCAGAACACGAGAACAACAGATCCAAAGCGCAGCATCTCATGAACTTGTTCAACAGCAACGAAAATTCCCAGCAGACGTTGTTGAACATCATTAACAAAAAGAAACCCTCCGATTCTCAGACCTTAATGAATATATTAAACCAAAAGAAGGATAAACCCGAGACTGTTGAGAAAGCTGAATCTACTCCTTCGCAAACGCTTTTGGGAATATTGAACCTGAAAAAAGAAGAAAAGAAAGAATCGCCTCAAATCATCCAAGAAACTCGCCATCCTTCCTCCAATGAATTGGAAGAATCTATCAGGTTCAACGACAACTTGATGGGGGGAAAGAAACTCAAATTGTTGAAGAGACCAGACAGATCGCAGACACCCGAAAAACCAGCTTCACCCAAACAGTCCAGCCAGAGCTCTAAAGAGCTTTTATCGTTATTGAAAGGACCAAAGACAACTAAAGAGTCTCCAAAAAGTAAACCAAAAACCAGCTCTTTCCATGCTTCGCAAGAATTACTAGGTCTACTCAATAGAAAGGCCCCAGTTCCAGAACAGGCAGTAGAAGACGATGAAGAAAAGACGCCAGAATCTAATGCCGGGGAACCTAAAGGAGATTTCGATGATTTCGAAGACTTTGAAGATTTCGGAGGATTGAACCAGGACTTTTTGGGCAAGTCGTCGTACCAGAACTTTGACATTGCCAGCGATGAAGAAGATGTAGACCACCTACTTGACGAGATTACAGGAACACTGTTGGAGACCGACTCCAACCATTACAACAAACCTCCTGATTTCTACAGAAACGACGAGGCACCCAAGAAAAACAAAATCAGGTTAGTCAAGCCAGGCGAATCATTGGACGAAATAATGAACGAGGATCCAACCCGGACCAATGCTCAAGGACAAAGTCTATTGGCATTATTAAACAGAAAAAAGCCCGAAGGACAGCCCAGTGAAAACTTGCAGTTTATATATGGAAACCCTCCTGCCGGTAGTCCGGTTCCACACCATGATCCTATTCCACATCATGATGCCAACCAGTTAAATCCCCACCATGATGCTAATCCGTCAGAGGTATTGAAGGATTTACTCTGGAAGAGATAAATGAAAGAGAAGCTTAAAAGCAGAAGACCGAATAAATAGAAGATTTCTGATCTTTAAATACTCTTCTTCCTGAGATGCGATTGATATCATTATTTAATTGTACTATATACGGATTCCTGATCCTACACACTAAAGTACGTTTTTGCATTGACGATTTTGGGCCTGACTTTCTTTGGCTTTGTTGTAGACTTGACGATAGTAGACTCCTCCTGGTTTCGATCAAACACATAGCACCAGCCCGGAGTAGTGTTTCGTGATAGGATTCTTTGGTTCCACGTGGATTGAAGTAGTTTGAGCGTGGATTCGTCGTCAGCACTGCCAAACGGCTGGCTGCAAATTGATATGTCGCATACATGCAGTAGTGCGGCAATATTGGTTTGGTCACTAAAATACTTGTGCAACATGTGGATTTTTAACCCCAACGGAAGCTTGGGGATGAGGGCCAACTCGGGCCGCGCGGTATCTAGCAGATGCCATTTCGTTTCCGGTACGTAGTTCTTGATGGTGTGTATGGTGTGGTTTGTTTCAATGCACGACAAGCGGCTGTATTCGTACTTGCACCGGCGCATCAATAGGCGTATGCTTTTCGCAGTAATATTTGTGCACCCAACGGCCCTGATAACCTGTAGTTTCTGTAGCTTACCGTCTGCGGCGATGCTGGTGGCCAAGTTCTGGATAAAGCTATCATCTACAGTATTGCTATTGGAAATATCCAACCCAATGAGATTGGCTAGGTTGAACAATGCGTAGCAGTCGTCTTTGGTGATGCGCGCCGACGATAGATCGAGCACCACCAACGTCTCCACCGATCGGTTGAGCCGCCGCACCATCTCGGGAATAGGTGCGTTGGCAAACAAGTTTTCTAGTCTGTAGTCGGGTACCTGGGGCGGGCGTATCAATTCGATTGCCCTGTCGCGCGTATGCTTGAGCTGGTCTCGTGCCGAAAGCATTTGTACTGGTGTTTTTAGTGGTAGCGAGGGCTTGTGGGCTCGGAAACCTTTCAAGGCGCCGAACCGGTGGCTGAACATTTGGTAGCTTCGAAGCGAATCGTGGTTCAGCCCAAGTATCAGTTCCCACACCAACCTCCAGCACGACCACGAGGCATACTCCAAGTAGTGGGGCTCGAGCAAATCGACCTCGCGGGCCAACTTCTCAGCACAAATTGTCTTCAAACTGCGCACGCGCGCAACCGGCAACTGCTGACAACTTTGGAGCAAAGGCAACATCCGGTGCCATTTATACGACGTAGCATTCGACGACTCTTGATACAACCGGTTACCTATGACATGGGCCTTGTCTTCTAGAGACAGCCCCGCCACTCTCTTTTGTACTTTCCACAACCTCTTTCTCCTCATTCGCACCTAGACACTCGCAAACACTCGCACCTTGGGAAAAAAGCGACTGATTGTTCTTTTTCGCACATCCCTACCATGAATCTTCTGGTTATCAAAAGTCGCGATGACTTGAAAAAAATTGGTGATAATCAAATACCATCTAATATACACAGACACCAATCGCTACAATGAAGTTGGAAACGTCTCAGATGAGATACTTGACCGCGGACGACTTTAAGGTCCTCCACGCGGTCGAAATCGGCTCCAGAAACCACGAGTTGGTCCCTACAGAACTTATCCATTCCATCGGAGGCTTGAAGTCTCCTACCGGTACCAACCGACTGATCGGAGACTTGGCCAAGCTCAAGTTGTTATCCAGATTGAGGAATGCCAAGTACGACGGGTTCAGATTGACATACTCCGGCTACGATTACTTGGCTTTCAAATCCATGTTGAACCACGGAACCTTATACTCTGTCGGAACCACCATTGGTGTGGGTAAAGAATCGGATATTTACTCGGTCAGCGACCCTAAGGGGGTGCAAAAGGTCATCAAGATCCACCGTCTAGGCAGAACCTCGTTCAAAACCGTCAAAAACAACAGAGATTACTTGAAAAACAAGCAGACATCAAGCTGGATGTACTTATCCAGACTAGCTGCTGAAAAAGAGTATGAATTCATGACGATCTTGCACGACAACGGATTCATAGTTCCTACACCTTACGACTACTCGCGTCATTGTGTGATGATGGAGTGGATCAGAGGTGAACCCATGAAACACTTGAAGAAACACGACAACTATAAAAAGCTCTACAGCGACTTGATGTGCTTTATAGTCAAGTTGGCCAACCACGGGTTGATTCACTGTGATTTCAACGAGTTCAACATCATCATACGAGACCCCGAAGACGCCAAAAACCACGAATACGACTTTGTGGTTATCGATTTTCCCCAGTGTGTGTCCATCGACCATAAAGATGCCAAACAGTATTTCGACAGAGACGTTCAAGGTATCCGGGCATTTTTCGAGAAGAAGTTTAGATACACTCCTGAAAACGACACCACCATGTTTGATACCGAAGGATACGGTGATGGATACAAGTATGCATACCCTAGTTTCAACAGAGATGTGGAGAGAGTAAAGAGTTTGGATGTAGAGGTCAAGGCTTCCGGCTATGCCAAGAAGAGAACTGGCGAGGCTAGTGACTTGGAGAAGGCTGTTCAAAGTATGAGACTCCACGAGGAAGAAGAAGAAGAAGAAGAGGAGGAGGATGACGAGGAAGATTATGATGAAGATTCTGATATAGAAGAATTGGAAAGTGAAGAAGAAGAAGAAGATCTTGAGGAGGAGAACGAGAAGATCATCGAAGCATTATCCCAGGGTGGAAATCTTAAAATGGATAAGTTAGGTAATTATATATTAGAGTAGGTACATGCATACAAGGTAAGCTCATTTCTTGTAGTCTAGCGAAGAGACCAGTCATTTGATAGAGTTCCTATAGAGTTTATAGAGTGTCCGGCAGAGATTCAGGAACTCAGAAAAGTGCAAAACCTTATTCTTGATGCTACTGGGATATCCAGAAACCAGGTTAGGTCTTGTTTTCTTCATGTTCATTCTTCACTCTAGACGTTTGCTGTCAATTGCGCATGTTTTGCACCCAGACACAAAATAATTGTAATTACGAGCGAAGCAAGAAAGGTTTCTACAATAACCCACTGATGCCATTAACCTAGCTATTCCCCTCCCAATAGCTTCTTCTACAGTGACTCTTACAGTTCGACGATAATCTTTCTGCAGTAAATTTCTACTACTTCTTATACGATAACTTTTTTACTCTTGTACATTTACACGTTTTACGGTAATTTTACTCCTACAATAACTTCTCTCTTCGCTCGTTCAGTTATTTCAGTTCTACAACTCCACTCGGTAACTCACTCGCTATCGCTCATTCATCACGCTCGTACAGTTCGGTTCGTTCGTTCAGTAATTTATTATTACATTAACTTCACTTGCTATCGCTCGTTTAGTTACGTTATTTAACGGGTAGACATACCTCTGGTGACAGCACGCTTCAAAGCCAATTCAGCCTTTCTGTAGTCTTCAGCAGAAGAGTCTTCGATTTCCAAAGTTTGTAAAGCATCAGACAAAGCACCTTCGATCTTGTCCTTAGCAGATCTCTTCAACTTAGCAGACAAGACTGGGTCAGTGACAGTGGATTCAACAGATGCAACGTAAGCTTCCAACTTTTGTTTTTGTTCGTGTCTCTTGGCGAAAGCATCGTCAGAAGACTTGAATTTTTCAGCGTCATCAATCATCTTTTCGATTTCGTCAGATGATAATCTACCAATAGAGTTGGAGATGGTGATGTTAGCAGATCTACCGGTGGACTTTTCAACGGCAGTAACCTTCAAGATACCGTTAGCGTCAACTTCGAAGATAGATTCCAAGACTGGTTCACCAGCTTGCATTGGTGGAATGTTCTTCAAGTCGAATTCACCCAACAAGGTGTTTTCGGAACAGTTGACACGTTCACCTTGGTAGACTGGGAATTGAACGGTGGTTTGGTGGTCAGCAACAGTGGTGAAAGTTCTTCTCTTGATGGTTGGAACAGTGGTGTTTCTTGGAACAACTGGAGCAAAGACGTTACCTTGCATGGCAACACCCAATGACAATGGAATAACATCCAACAACAACAAGTCCTTGGTGTCTTCGGAAGTGGATTGACCGGTCAAGATAGCACCTTGGACGGCAGCACCGTAAGCAACAGCTTCATCTGGGTTAATAGACTTTTCCAATTGCTTACCGTCAAAGAAGTCAGACAACAACTTTTGGACCTTTGGAATTCTGGTGGAACCACCAACCAAGACAACTTCGTCAACAGCAGACTTGGAGATCTTAGCATCCTTCAAGACTTGTTCAACTGGTTCCAAGGTAGACTTGAATAAAGCGGAGTTGATGTCTTCGAATCTAGCTCTGGTGATGTTAGCAGAGAAGTCTTCACCATCGAAAAGGGAGTCGATTTCAACAGTGGTTTGGGTACCAGAAGACAAGGATCTCTTGGCACGTTCACAAGCAGTTCTCAATCTTCTTAAAGCTCTGGCGTCACCAGAAATGTCGGAACCGGTCTTCTTTTGGAATTCCTTCTTGAAGTGTTCCAACAAGTTGGTGTCGAAATCTTGACCACCCAAGTGAGTGTCACCAGCAGTAGCCTTGACGGTGAAAACACCACCAGTAATGTTCAACAAAGAAACATCGAAAGTACCACCACCCAAATCGAAGATCAAGACGTGTCTTTCCTTTTCGGACTTACCAGCACCTAAACCGTAAGCAATAGCAGCGGCGGTTGGTTCGTTAATAATACGTAAAACGTTCAAACCAGCAATGGCACCAGCATCCTTGGTAGCTTGTCTTTGAGCATCGTTGAAGTAAGCTGGGACGGTAACAACGGCCTTTTCAACCTTCTTACCAATCTTGGCTTCAGCAATTTCCTTCATCTTGGTCAAAACCATGGAAGAAATTTCTTGTGGGGAGAATGACTTGGTTTCTTCCAAGTATTCAACTTCAATTTGTGGGTTACCGTTGGAGTCGACAACCTTGAATGGCCAAGACTTGATATCCTTTTGAACGGATTCATCTTCGAAACCACGACCAATCAAACGCTTGGCGTCGAAAACAGTGTTCTTTGGGTTAAGAGCAGCTTGATTCTTAGCAGCATCACCAATTAATCTTTCTTCGTTGGTGAAAGCAACGAAAGATGGTGTAACTCTGTTACCTTGTTCGTTGGCAATGATTTCAACAGCACTGTCGAAAGTAGCAACACAAGAATAGGTAGTACCTAAATCGATACCAATAGCACCTGGGAAAACACCGTCAGCCATTTTGTCTTTAGTTTGATGATAAAGAAAAATTAATGAAGAAGAGGAAAAATTGTAATGAATATATAGATGCCAAAAAAATTTTTCACTGTATGGGTCTTCGCTGAATTTTTCACAATTTGGGTGGTTTTGTGTGCGATTAGGGGGATGTATTATGTAATCGCCTGTGCGGACCAAGGTGATGGGACGTTCTCAGATGTGCAGCGGGCCCCAGATTACCCGTGCCGCACATTTACCCGGCTTTCACCATTAGATGAAGGTATTATTGTTGGTGCGATATGCTCTGATGAGTAATTGGATTGCATCGAGGGCTAGGTCGACGTTGGGTTTGGGTCCACAGATCAGAACCTGCTGCAGCGAATGCTTTCTAGAAGTGAGGTTGTTGCCACGGTCCACAGGATGGATCTTAATTTGGCACCCACTTGATTTGCGTAGCGCACTGAGCCGTATCCCGTTCAACCCTATTAGCACACTTACTTCTCTCTGAGTGAGCGTTATTGTTATATCGTGTAGGGCACTTCTTTGGGTGGTATCTATTTTGTTTCCAATGGAGTCTTGGCCAGAGTCTCGACGGAAGACGTCCGCGCTCATGATGGGCACTAAATGCGTTGGTTGCGGCAAAATTAGATTTTCCTTCTGGGTGCAGATATTTGCCAATAGCTGCAAATCTGGCTTCACCGCAAAGACGGTTCCCGAATTGTCGAGTAGACGCGCAGCATGATTTTGGCTTATCTCGTAGTATGTAGTATATTTATCGGACAAAATCAACTGATGGTCTCTGAATAGCGGCATCATGACTTCGTACATCAAGTGCCTCGCACCCACCATATCCAATTCCCACGTTCCCGCATCGCACCACCGTTTCTGGCATACGATAAATATAGTGTTTTGCAACGGCTGAATGTCGGAATACGCCACTTGCTCGACAACGTTTTTTTCTACAGCTTCACCGACCAAAGAAATTAATTGCACAGTGGTGGCTTTCAACTTGATGGTCTTGTAACGAGGGTGACATTGGGATACACTGTAGTTGGCATATGACAGCCCCGATACCTTTAGAATGCACATATCACAGTACCACAAACATTCTGGATCGAATGTGGTACTATGGGGTGCTGGTGGCGTTGGCGAAGACTCGAAGTTGACATACAGCATCATCTGTTCGGCGACAACATCTTCGTTGGTATGTAGATATTGGAAACCACAGTCAGATTTCTGTTGCGGTTCAAATTCATATTCAACCATCAAGTCACGCAGATTCATTCTACAGTTGTAGTCCTACTTTTCTTCTACTTGAACATGTGTGTGATTATATTATTTGTGATTATTTGCAGCCAAAAGCTAAAACGAGCGCGCCTAAAATTGGCAAGGGGTGTGGGGGTGTGGGGGAAAGCTATACTTGGCGACTATTTGGTATTAGTGCTCTTGAAATTGAGTAGAGTTCTAGCGGAATCATAGAGAAAGTTGTACTGATATACGGTTTGTACCATCATCATCCTGCTCTCACGGAGTTTTTGGGTGGTATGGTAAATGGGGTCCAGTGCAGGATCGTACTCTTTGCTTTTGCACTTGAGAGAGGCAAAGTGGTCGGTATCTCTGAAAAGATGATCGATGGCGATAAAAGTCCCGGTTCTGCCTACCCCCGCAGAGCAATGCACAATTGGCACTGGTTTTTTCACGGCGGGTGTGGCAGTTTCTGAAACGCTGTCAATCGTGTGGTGAATATTATGCGAGAGGGCCACGAGCGGGGCAATCGCAGGCGGCACCTTGGCGTCGGCCCACTTGTAGTAGTAATAATGGAACACTTCCTTCACCTTGTTACCCGATTCCAACTGTAGTTTAGTTAAAAGATAGTCGCCCTCTTCATTATACTCCTCGCTGACATAGGTCACAACCAATTCGGCTATATCGATTCCGTCCGACTCGTTTTTCGCCGTAAGATCAAACCTTTTTTTTTCTTTCGACGGCCAGTACTGATCGCATTTGACCACGCCACTCTCAACCAACGGAGTCACCATCACTATTACGATGGTGTTGTTATTTTGCTTTTCCGACTCGTGGAACGCCATGCTCCAGAAATGGTTTCTAGTGTGTGGCAATGGTCCCTGGCATGCAATGTAATTGTCGGTGGCAACGTCATCTCTGATCTTGACATATGATGCATTTATATAGTCTGACGCGCCTGCTACGACCGGAAGCTTTACTCTTGATTTATTCCACGGGAACACATTGGAGTATCTATTTCTAGGAGCATTTTTGGAGCTGGTTGCAGCACCAAAATCCCATATGGATCTTGCGGTGATTGGGTGATCAGACACCTCGGTGATTTGGGCGCTAGCCGCGTCTAGAGCCTCGCTTATACGTTGATTCTCGGCATCGTTCAAGTGTGCGAAATTCTGTCTTTGGTTCAGAATTGATGAGTAGAGGAACGACGGAGACGAATGCATCTTCTTACCCTTGAAGATCCCTGGCAATGGAATCTTCACATCCATGTTGGTGTAGTTCTTCTTCGTCTATGCAACAATAGAATTTAGCGCGCACGTCCCACAAGATAAATGTATTGCTCAGGCTAAATAGTGATCCGGTTAGCGAAAAAAGATTGAGAGATAGAAGTGAGTAGCATAAAGAGAACAAGCTTGTAGAAATATATGTCAAACACTTGGGGTAGCAATCAGATGATTGTATGGGCCGATGAAAAAGAAACTTTTTTCAGTCCTTTTTTTCCAGTATCCACTAGTACACCATTCCATTGCCCTTGACAGGTTACGATCTCGCAGCCAGGTCCGCAGCCAAATGACATCCAAATGACCTGTCGTGCGCGGGCCCAAATCCAAAGGGGGCAAGATTGAGGAGTACAAGAACAAGAGATAGGTTAGCTTACAAACAATAATATTAACAAAATGAGCTATCATAATCCTGCGAC
Source organism: Suhomyces faveliae (assembly GCA_030585145.1). Taxonomy (NCBI): domain Eukaryota; kingdom Fungi; phylum Ascomycota; class Pichiomycetes; order Serinales; family Debaryomycetaceae; genus Suhomyces; species Suhomyces faveliae. The sequence goes on from JAJMBY010000018.1 coordinate 90,377, forward strand.
ATCTGTGAAGTTGGTGTTATTGGGCGAGGCCGCCGTGGGGAAATCGTCGTTGGTCTTGAGGTTTGTCAGCAACGACTTCCAGGAGAACAAGGAGCCCACCATTGGCGCAGCCTTTCTCACCCAAAAGTGTACTATTGGAGAAAGAACCATCAAATACGAAATCTGGGATACCGCCGGACAAGAGAGGTTTGCGCTGTTGGCACCAATGTACTACCGAAACGCCCAGGCTGCATTGGTGGTGTATGATATCACCAAGCCTGCTTCATTTATCAGAGCCAGACATTGGGTCAAGGAATTGCACGAACAAGCATCTAAGGATATCACAATAGCATTGGTAGGAAACAAACACGATTTGGTAGAAGGCGATGATGAAGAAGACAGTTTGAGAAAAGTCAGTGTGGAAGAGGGCAGAACCTTGGCCGAAGAAGAAGGCTTGTTGTTTTTCGAAACCAGTGCCAAGACTTCATATAATGTCAATGATGTGTTTATTGGAATAGGAAGCAAGATTCCAGATGCCGCAGCCAATGTTCCTGAAGTGGTTAGAGAAAACGCGGGAAGGATCGATTTGACGAATAATGCCAGTTCTGCATCTAGCGGAAGTTCCGTTTGTGGGTGTTAGATATCCCTCGAAGAGGAATAAGATATTGATCATATCTACACATGATACACCGGAAAAAACCATATGCTGCACCTCATATTTAGTTCTCCATAATATTTTTGGCTACTCTTACTCTTCTCTTTATACGCACATACACTAGGGGAGATAATAGACAAACTGCAAGTCTGATAAATGGAAGTACCCCAACGTAACTGAACAAGCGATAGCGAAAAGTTAATGGGAGAGAGTAAGAAGTTGATGAACAGTAGATATAAGTTAACGAAGTTAACGAAGTTAACGGAAGTAAAAGCCTATAGAAGCCTACTATGTTTGAATTAGTCAACTTCAATAAACGTAATTAGCGAATAATCGGGATAATATTTTTACAAATTTACAGCACTTTTGCAGCACAACAACATTTTTGCAGCACTTTTGCAACATTTTTTAACCCTCTTTACAGCACTTCCACAACATTTTACCTAAAAGCTAACTCCTTGTAAGATTGCTTGCTACACACCAATAGTCCTTGGATCGTACTGTGGAGTTGATGTCAGTGATACCAATATCGCTGCTTACATTAGGAGTTTTTCACCAAATGATCATTCAGCAATGATTTCGATATATAATGGAAAATAAATAGTTAATATGAGATCAATGTTCAAAAGATCAACGTTCAATAGAGGTATAGTGTTGGACTATTTGCAGCCTTTAATGTTATCTCTATATAGCCATTATGCGAGTAGACACAATCGAAGTACTTCAAGATAAAAAGCTTGCGATAAATTTGTCACCCACAGAATGCTCTCGGACTTCCGTAGTTGACTGAACCAGCAATAGCGAGAATGGTGGGAGTACAAGTCTACACTTGGTTAGTGCATTTTGCAGTGGAGCGTATCCAATTAAATTGTAATTATTATCCATGAACATCCTAAAAGTGCGAATGGATCGAAGTACTACAACGAAAAGTACCGTCAATTTAGTACTTATCGGTGTATTTGCTGGTCTCTACCCAAAGCGTCGCATAAAACCTGATCTTGGATTAGAGTAAAAAAGGCTGTACTGATACTGTCGAGGAAAGCCATAAGTTCCTGATCTTTTCCTTATATCCACATTCTATGCGGCTTTTGCCTCGTCCCTCTAGTTGTTATAATTATTGGGTGCAAAATTACGACTCTCGCTAACGCTTGTCGAGTTACTAGTAGATGAAAAGAGTGACAGTGAGAAGCTATTAGTTATAGATTCAATAGAATAGCATACACGATATAAACCATCCCCAAGTGTTTATGGCTGTGTTATTTCTGGAAATTGTCAAAAACGTACAGCCAACTATATATATTCACTGAAATTTAATAATTTCTACACAAGAGCTTATCTTCCCTTTGCTATTAAATCAGATCAGTAGCCGAAGCGCTTATTCAAAGCAATCTTTAAGGACCTTGCTATTCCCCAATCATCTAAGTCTATTAAGCCCTGATATCAAATCACCATATTTCTGATTTTCTCAATGGCAATGTAACTTTTTAGCTCTTGATATTTTATATTCCATATTAATAATATTTTATTTTTCGAATTGATATTTCAATTTTTCAATCTATCGCGAACGAATCACTAATCATTCACCAATGTCACTTCGTGTAGCTTATATTCCGGAGCATTTCTCCACCCCATTGTTCTTTGCCATCAGAAACAAGTTCATTGGCTCTGAAATCAAATTGACCCCTGTTGTTGAAGGTTCGGGAAGATTAATTAACTTGTTGAATGCCAACGAGGTGGATATCGCCATAGGCTTGACCGAAGCATTTGTCGCCGATATTTCCAAGGGTAACAAACCTTCGTACAAGCTTATTGACACTTATGTCAAGTCACCATTGTGCTGGGCCATTAGTACTGGCTACAATCGTACCGACTTGACCAATGCCGAACAATTGCACGGCAAAAAAATCGGAGTGTCGAGAATCGGATCGGGCTCGTACGTAATGAGTTATGTGTTGGGCCACCAATTGAAGTTTGACCAGCCATTCTATAGTGATTTCCCAGTATTATCCAACTTTGAAAACTTGAGAAAGGCCGTTAACTTAAACTTTGACCAGCCTGAATTGAACTGTGACGCTTTTATGTGGGAACATTTCACTTCCAAAAAGTACTATGACAACAAGGAAATCAAAAAGATCGGTGAAATATACACTCCATGGCCTTCATGGGTCATTAACTGTAACACGGAGTTGTTGGAGTCCAAGCCTGAGTTGATAAGAGATTTTGTTCAAGGTTTGAACAAGGGTATTGAGTACTTTAACGAACACCACGAAGAAGCAGTGACTTTCATCAGTGAAAACCTTGATTACAGTGCCGAAGATGCCAGAGAATGGTTAAAGACAGTCGAGTTTAACACTCAGCTTGGCACTGCTGATCTTGACTGGGAAAGGGTGGTTACTAATACCAGTGAAGTTTTGAAGTTGGCCGGTGTTTTGACTGATAGTGACGAGGTTATTAAAACCAGATTGAGCGAGAGTGTTTTAAAAACCTCCAAAGATATATAATTTACCAAGCGTTACTGAACACAACTGAACGAGCGATAGCTAGAGAAGTTACTAGTAGATAGAGAAATAAAAACACAACGGAAGAAGTTACCGTAGATTAGCAAAGAACAAGATAAACGAAATCACCGTGGATGAAATATTAAATGGCCAGCAAGCCAGATCAGGCTGCCTCACTTTTTACAAAGTTTTCGCAGCCATGTCAAATTTTGCATCAAGCTATTGGGTGTCTTATTTTTTGTCAGTAATAACTTGACTACAGAAATCAGTAATTGAATATGTTATTTGAATCTACAACCAGTGTATTTTAGTTTTTCAGTGTACTTCATTTTTCAATGTAATTCATTTTTCAGTGTATTCTGGGCTGGTGTCTTTCTTGCTACCCAGTACTCACACTTGTACACAAATGAGCCCAACGCCTTGCCATCTCCACTATACGTACTGTCAATACCAGACTCTCTTTTCTCAAATACAAACCCAAACTTTTCAACCACCTCTATCAAATCGTCTCTCGAAAGCTCCAATCCTCTTGAAGGAACATTCTGGCCATTTTTCATGGCCACGGTCTTGTCGTCCTCGAAATGCCAGAGCAAAGGCCCAAAATTGATCCAGATCCCGTCATCCTTTAAACACGAACGAATAGTTTTCAAGTAGTCCATAACGTTGCTGGCGGTATCCAAGAAAAAGGCGGTGACTACAACATCAAACGTCTCTTTATTGGTCAGTCTGAATTCAGATGCTACAGGGTCATTGGTATAGGTATTGGACTCGGTCATATTGTCAGGACCGTACAAGTCAACAAAAGAACCTGCAGTCATCGACATTAGGTCCCCGTATGGAATATCTGGGTTCTTTTCAGCCAATTGGTGAATCTCAAGCGGATTAGCATTGGGGATGGTGATGGGCCGTATTTGGTGGAGTCTTTTAGTCAAGTACGATGATTTGTGCAAGAATGGAAACAAAGAGTAGTGGTGGGCAAATTGACAGTGGTTAAGCACGAAGTTGGATGCCAAGAGCATATGGTAGCTGAATTCGTTGCCCTGGCACCAGAACCCTTCCTTGACCAACTCCAATACCAAGCGTCCCAAACCACATCCGGGGTTAAGTATTTTGATATCCTGTCTTTCGTTAACGTTAGGATACATTGACTTGAGCTCGTTGACTATTTTAAAGTAACTGACTTCCAATTCGTCTTGTCCTTCCGATGACCATTCTCGCGAATACTGCAACAAGGTGGCTCGCACCTTATCGTACTCATTTTCAGTAGCAGGTTGCCAAGTAGCAGGATCTGCCGAAACTCCCCAGTCTTGAGACATAGACAACGCCAATTTCTGGGTGAATTCCTGGTTCATCGAGATACACGCCTTGAGATCTTCAATATACTTGGGGAACCATGGAAGCATATCTTGTTCCTCCTTGGTAAGCGAGGCATATTTGGCCGATTTGGGCTCGATGGTTTGCTCCCACTCCCATTGGTGGTAGTGGTAGAACCCCAGTAGCGTTGACGTGAGCGCCTGGTACTCTTCAATGTCCTGACTCATGTTCCATACTTTAAAGACTAAGTAGCGGCGTAGATGAAGATAATTAGCGATTTTCACGTGATCAAAATACGTCAAAGTGGGAATTGGAGATAAATTGCAACAAGAGACAAATTGCAACAAGAGACAAATTGCAACAAGCAAATTATCACATCAATGCAGAGATAAAAAAATAATTATTTTCAATGATCAATCGAAACTTGATATCTTTATTTATTCTATGTAGGAGTATTTATCATCTATTAAATACCATTTTCAGCCTTAAACAGCTCCCAGGTTTCGTTCAATATTATGAACACTGCCTTGCAAGTAAGCTCGGCCTCTTTGTTGTCTTTGCACTGAGACGCAAGCTTATCAGGATGGATAGAACTGATCACTTTCATGTACTGGATCTTGACCTGCTTTGGAAGCATCAACTCGTTGGTGGTCAAGTTTCTCAAGGCCGGCTTCATGTTGATTGAAGGAGGAATTATAGCGTCCAATCCCGTCAACAACGCACGCATGTTTCCTTGTTTTGAAGCTGACCAGTTCTTGACCCGCTCATTGATTTGGTCTTGCACCAATGGGTCTATTTCCGGCTCTTCCTTTTTAGGTTTAGGACTTGGTTTAGGTACAGTCGTGGTGCTTTTAACTTGTGCTTTTGGCTTGACTTTGTAGTTGTGGGGATTGATGATCTTATCGACTCTTCTTTTACCGTCCATGATTTTTTTATCTACTACACCCAAATCTTTGATCAATATCGAGTAATATTTGAGACTCATCTCGTACTTTTCCATGAGTTCACTGACTTCGGCTTTGATGGTTATCAACTTGGTGTACCAGTACTTGACCGGCTTTTGGTTAATGGTGTATGCACTGTTCTGAACCTCTTCTTCGGAAATCAAGGCCAATCCGCCCTCGGCATTTTCCAACGACTCTTTCAAATTACCCAATTGCTTGTTGACAGACCCTAAATTAGAGAGTATAACCACGCGAAGTTCATGGTTACTGGCAAGTTTGTTTGAGCATAAAAGATACGACTCGCGGGCTCCAGTATAGTCTCCTGCTTTGTAGGCAATCTGAGCAGCGTCCTTGGCTCTGGTATAGTCGTTTTCGTCGAATTGGTTCAATGGTGAGTTGTCACGTAATGACGACTTGAGGCTGGTTTTGGCATCATCAGAAATTCCCAACAAGTCAAACGACTCTGTAGGGACTGGGTTTGGTTGCTTAACTGGATTAGTTTGTCTAATTGGATTAGCTTGTCTGACCGGATTGGTTTGTCTAACTGGATTAGCTTGTCTAACCGGATTATATTGTTCAGCTGGTCTCGCTTCGATTCTATTTGGTCTTGCTGGTTCAACTGGTATTCTTTCAACTGGTCTGGTTTGTTCAGTTCTGTTTGGTCTCGCTTCATTTCTAGCTGGGTTGGCCCTATGTGTACTCTCCTGTCTTAACTCTGAGGGTGGAGATCTTGACTCGTTTTTACCCAAGATTTTACTAAAAGCAGTATCCTTTATGTTGTTGTATCTATTCTTTGCCTTTTCACGATCCTTGTCTTTCTGGATCTGCATGAAACGTTGTATATCGTCATGGTTCAAGTTTTCGGAATCGGAACCGTAATCGTCACCTCCGTATTTCTTCTCCACGGCATCCTTCTTGTACTTTTCTTGGTTTCTCATCCATTGCGGCAAATCGGAATTGGATCTGTCTTGGTTCTGGAACTGTTCCAAGTTTTTCATCACTGTTTGCTTAGATTTTGTCAAGAATTTGTTGGCACGATTAAAAATATCCATGCCCAATTCGTTGAAGTCCATTGTATTTTTTTCAGTAGGTTCCAATCCTGTGTTTTTATTCATAATATAATTGACACAAGCCTGAAGATCAGTGCCCTTTTTCTGAATTGCCAAGTTGGCATCTTCAATACTGAACCCGATGTCGACCAATTCGGCCACCACCGCATCTGATTTACTAGAATTTGACTGATTGGAATTGGGTAATTCATTGTAATTGGAGGATTCGTCGTTCTTTGATACTCTCGAATTGGATACTTGCTTGATTGGAGTTCTGGCCACTGGCGGAGTTCTAGTGGGTGCCACCACTGGGGTGGTGAAAGAATCGGTAAAGTCGTCATCCAATAATGAAGAGGATTGTTTTGGCTGGGTCGGTTTGCTTTCAAATATAGCAAACGGATCATCAGCAAATGAGGAACTAGATGAAACAGACGAAGATGGCGCCAAAGGTTTTGAAAAGTTCAATGACTGATTGGAATAGTTATTCTGATTATACTGATTTTGGTGGTTGTATTGATTATTCTGATTAGTCTGACTAACATTCATCATCTTCGACGGCGAAGCCGACGATTCTCGTTTTGGTTGTAGGATGTCCAAGTTGGAGAAGCTGTCGGTTCTGGGTGCCAGTAACAGCAGCATCAGTTGCTTTTTTTGTCTTTCCAACAACGACATGTTGTTCAGCTTGCCTCCATTGCTGGCAGACAGGAAAAGGTCAGCAAAAGCATCTTTTTTAGGAGGCATTGTATGCTTAGTGGTACTATGTTTAGTTATTTTGATCTCGGCCGATTAATCGACGATCCTGCAGATAGCGAGCGATAGCGAGAATAGTGAGCGAGAGAAGAGTAAGTGAATGATACTGATGTATGAACAGAAGTGGTAGTTTAATGAAAACATAGTGTATGAATGTTTCTTTGATATACCAGATTTTTTCTCGTCATTTCTCGTTATTCTAGCATTCTCGCTATTCTAGTATTCTCACTATTCTAGCATTTTCACTATTCTAGCATTTTCACTATTCTAATATTCTCGCTATTCTAGTATTTTTCGCCATGCTCGCTTTTTCAGTACTTCAGAGGTGTATAGAGAGGAGAAATAGGGAAGTGGAGAGATAGAGGAAAGAGAAAAGGAGAATGAGAATAGAGAAAAAGTAGAAGGGTAGGGTGGTTGATTGAGTAGGGTAGTTTATTGAGTAGGATAGTTGATTGAGTAGTCCATTAGGCATAAATTAGTAGAGTCGATTGGCAGGCATGGACAAATTAGTAGAACAGCATTGAAGTAGAACAATTGTAAGACTCGTTGGACTCTTTACTATGGTAGTATGGTACAAACAGTGTGCTTTCCTCCTCCCTCCTCTTATCTGTCAGCTCATCTTCGGTCGTGCGCGCACCACTCCATCTCATGAAAATTTATCTGAAACCTCAAGAATCTACTATCTACCAATACCAAGTCAAGTCAAGATGCATTTAATGTACACCTTAGGGCCAGATGGCAAGAGAGCTTACACTTTGCAAAAGATTACCGAAGACGGTGAAATCACCAAGTCTGCTCACCCAGCCCGTTTCTCCCCCGATGACAAGTACTCCAGACAAAGAGTCACTTTGAAGAAGCGTTTCGGATTATTGCCAACCCAAAACTAATTAACTAATTAGCAACCCCTCAGGCTTACTGCCGCTAAAACACTACATATTGATTTACATCATTGTACCATACATTATATTAAGTAGTATCAAAATATATCATTGAAAGCAACTGCACCCTTTCCATGTAGAACGAAGAATATTGGCAATGTGGCATCAGATTCCTGTTCTGATCCTAGCACCGGAGTGCCCACCATTTTTGTTGGGTTAACTTTCATTAATTAGAGACATCGGTCAAGCCCACCGTGTTTTCAGTCTATTCAGCACATTCTTGTCCCCCCCATCTGCTTGCTTATAACGGGTCCTTTTTCTCGCCCGTGGCCTCCAAGTTGAACTCTGCATTTCTCAAATAACTCTCCCACATCTGCGCAAGAACCTCGGTATCTAAGTTGTGTCTTGCAACTTCCTGTAAGCACTTGTTCACAGTCACCACCGACTCGTTCAAGTTTTCCTGTTGGTTAATACGTGATTTTCCACTTGTAGAACGTACTTACCATATTGTTGATTATTCTAGACAAAAGAGCATTCTGTGCCTGTTCATGTGGGTTCTCCATTGCGTGTTGTTGTGCTAATCTACCGTAAACAAGCTTGTAGTAGGTGTTTGGGCGGCGCACGACCCAATCTTCCACGCCAAAAAAACTGGTCGCAACAGATAACCACAACGCCCTGAGGGTATACGATGGATTTGGTTCAGAAGGGGTTGATTGGTGCCCTTATTGCTACTTTGGTAGTCCTCGCATCTATATTTTTACAGTCAGGAAAAATCCCGATATCCACAAGCACACGGTCGCCGTATCACAAGCCTAGTTTTTTGATCTTGGGCAACAATGGATCAGGCAAGACCGGTTTATTCTATCGATTGACCGATGGAGACACCGATTCTATGCCAAGCACAGTCTCGTCAATAGAACCCAATATCACTGAAATAGTCTTGCCTTTTTCCAGCACTGGGGTCTCTGTAAAGTACCAGTTGATCGACTACCCAGGGCATCTCAAGTACTTCCAACTATTGAACAAGTTGATGTTTGAAGATATCACACTTAGAAAAATCAAAGGGATCTGCTACGTGATCGACTCGGCATCTTCGCAGTTCAACGCCAACATCGAGGTGATTTCCAAGTTTTTGTTCAACCTCTTTTCCATCACCGAAAGAACTCCCAATGGAGTGGATTTCTTATTCAGTGTCAACAAAAGCGATTTGTTTGAGTCTATATCTGCACAAAGGATCAGAACTCTTTTGGAAACCGAAATAAACAAGTTGGTGCAGAACGAATTGAACAACGTGCACAAGAATTCCGGCATTGACAAGGACGAAGCCGACGAAGGGTTGGTGGCTCAGGAAACATTGAGAGAGTTCTGGCTAGGCGTGGTATCTACATCTAAAGATAGAAAGTTCAGTTTCGATCAGTTGGAAGGTAACATGGATTTTGTTTCCGGGTCAGTATTGAAAAACAACATCGACGGCTGGAAAAACTGGATAGACGAAAAGGTTGTAAACTAAAAAACCCATATATGGTCATTTAAAACTAATTTGTACATATCATTCGATTTTGTTGGTGGGAACCGAAGGAAAAAGACTGGTGTCCAGCTGGATCTTTTGGCTTCTTATTCTGTTGAACATCACTTTGTTGTAGTTCTGCACTCGAGTAGAGTAGATGCTCTTGTTCAATTGGTAGTTTTTGAACTTGAAAGATGTTATTGAGTCTGTGACTTTTGCGAGTTCTGACTTGAGCTGTTTGATCTCTTCAACTAGCCCATTGTAATTGTTGGACTTTTTTTTATCTTCATCTTTGTCTTTGTCTTTACCTTCAGTCTCTTTTTCAGTCTTGCTGAAATATCCATTGACGAATGTGGTCAACTTGTATGGCTTTATATCATCAGCATGCTTCTGAGTTTTGTCGATTTTGGACTCAAGGTTGATTTTCTGGGTCACAAGCTCCGAATACTCGTCGGGTTTGATACTGACCGCAAATTGGTCGTCCTTAAGATGACTGGGACATATATAGAAGAAATCGACACTGTTGTCGGAAAGGAGGACGGTGGATGCGGGTTTGTAACAAATTAAACACGCTTTTGAATCGGACTCGGCCACTAGCTTCACCACATAGTTGTTATTGAACGGTGGCCCTGGTTTCGATGCAGCCATGACTGTTGTGTTTCGTTATCTCTTAATGTCCTACACGTAGCACGAGTCACATGACCATAGATGCTTCCGATCTGGGGCAATCCAACATTGAGCAATATCACGTGATGCTTCGGGTTGCTGGCTGTTCACTCACCGCGTTCTATGGAGTTGCCCCGAGCGGGGATTTTGCCACCGTGATTGATGGAATGCAATGGGAAAGTAGTGAAAGCGTTATAGAAAGGTAGAAATGTGGTAGATAGAGGTGTAGTACAAGATAACTAAATGATACTGTTCAGTATGAGTAATCCTCTCTATCGCTCGTTCATTTTCGTATAAACTTCTCTCGCTATCACTCGTTCCGCTAATCGCGTTCAGTTAATTCCGGCTCAGCCAGTCCGCGAGGTCATCCTCGAATTCGCCTTCCGCGCCATCCTAATAAACAGCAACCAACTAATCGCGTGTCATGTACTCCCCAGACACATAACATGTGAATGTAGAGGCGATCGCAACGTCGCGTATTGTCCGATCGTATTTTTCAGCTCTTTCCAGCTTCCTAGGCGCTCCTATCCCCACTCATCCTTTGCTCGTTACACAGGCCTAGCCCCCTAAACACACTTCGTGTGCCGCACAAAAAAATTTTCTTCCATCAGAACTCATTTGTTGTTTTACAACACATCGTTAAAAACAGTCCTCCCACTGGAAAATAGAAGGACAAGGACTTTATTGAAAACTTAGTCCAAACGTCTACGATAGTTCATCAATAGAACATTAACGCATCGATTTCCTCAAGCCCAATACCACACTCCTGTTTCCTTGTGTGCTATTCCTAACCTCGCTATCCTCACCTCCCTTACTTCGTCCTCGGTACACGCCCGTCGTATCTGTCGTCCAACTTTTGAAGTAACACACAATCCACACTAAAACTAATACTGGTCGGTTAATTGATTACGTTTTATCCTACCACTTAGTTTTATTCAGTTGTCAATTTTGTTTGAAACTTCTATACACGTAATAGTTAATTAAATTAACTATCTAATCACAGGCAGAATCGCCAGACCTTTGCATAATGTCAGCAGACCATCAAGAAGCTGATATCGACTCCATAGTCGACAGATTATTGGAAGTCAGAGGCTCAAGACCCGGTAAGCAAGTTACCCTTTTGGAACATGAAATCCGTTATCTTTGTACCAAAGCTAGAGAAATCTTTATCCAACAACCAATTCTCTTGGAATTGGAAGCCCCAATCAAAATCTGTGGTGACATCCATGGACAGTATTATGACTTGTTACGACTCTTTGAATATGGTGGATTCCCTCCTGAAGCTAACTACCTTTTCCTTGGTGACTACGTTGACAGAGGTAAGCAATCTTTGGAAACCATCTGCTTATTATTAGCGTACAAGATCAAGTATCCTGAAAACTTTTTCATCTTGAGAGGTAACCACGAGTGTGCCTCCATCAACAGAATCTATGGTTTCTACGATGAATGTAAAAGAAGATATAACATCAAATTGTGGAAAACCTTCACGGATTGTTTCAACTGTTTGCCAATTGCCGCAATTATCGACGAAAAGATCTTCACCATGCACGGTGGTTTGTCTCCAGACTTGAACTCAATGGAACAAATCAGAAGAGTCATGAGACCAACTGATATTCCTGATGTCGGTTTATTGTGTGACTTGTTATGGTCTGACCCTGATAAGGATATCACCGGCTGGTCAGAAAACGATAGAGGTGTATCATTCACATTCGGACCCGACGTGGTATCGAGGTTCTTACAGAAGCATGACATGGATCTTATCTGTAGAGCCCATCAAGTGGTGGAAGATGGTTACGAGTTCTTCTCAAAGAGACAATTGGTAACCTTGTTCTCAGCTCCAAACTACTGTGGAGAATTCGATAATGCTGGTGCTATGATGAGTGTGGATGAAAGTTTATTATGTTCCTTCCAAATATTGAAGCCTGCCGATAAAAAGCCCAGATTCCCTCCATCAAATGCTGCCAACAACAGACCAGTATCAACTCCAAGAAAGCCAAAAAAGGGTGGTAAGTAAACTCGCTTTTATCTTACATCGTTTTATTTTTGTCAATTGATTATCTTTTTTTTAATTTGAGTTGTCAAGTTTTTGTTGGCTTCCCCCTCCTATCTCATCCTATTTCCGATTTTTTTTTATTGTTCCATTTCACGTATTCAAAGGTATCAAATATTCATAATACTGCTACAATTACAATCTATCAAATATTTATACAATTAATTCAAATGGGTACACAATACATTGTTTGCACTCAACTGCTTACACACTAACTTATCAGCCAAAACGAAAGGTACAACTATCAAATCCAAAAATTACTTCACCATCATTAATTGTACATACAAATAATTCTGCCAATTTTGGAGTTAACTTTATAGACATACATCTCAATTCTTAGTTTAAAAATTAGGCGCCATACAACAAGAGTTGAGAATGAAATGACAGAAATTACCATTTACCGGGTTTTTAAATTTACTTATATAGATGTAACTAACTCAGAAATGGTTTTTGGATGTCTTATATATGTTTATAGTGCTCCTTTTTGTCTACAAACTTTTATTTCTTGTCTCTATTATTAGTTAGTTATTTAGTATTTTATAATCATCTTAAAATTGAAGCAAAGAAAATAAAGTGACAAGGCATAAACCCACGGTGACATGCTAGCTTGTGATGGAGTTTCTTTGTTGTTGATTGGTGGTGGTGTTGGTTTTGCTTTTGGTTGTTGTTTGAAATTTCGCTTTTTGTTTTGGCTGCGAAAAACAAAAGCAATGTCGAAGTGTCCCAAATGAATTAGTTCGAATGTTTATATGTGTATAGATATCTCTAAATAAGTAGTACAATTTTATGTTAACACAAGTATCCAATTTGGGCTATGCTTTACTTAAGCTGTGCTGGGTTGATACATATTTGATACTAGAAGTGACTTTGCAGCGTCTGCCTGTCCGAAGTTGACGAGTTTACTGGAACTATTATTTTACGAATTATACCATTTGTTTTCTGTGTATAATTTGAATATATTGAATATGCTTAATCTTGTGACAAGGTAGAGATCCTAGAGAATGGGGGTAAGAGTGAAGCAAGAGAATAAATGGAACCAGAGAAAGATGCATTTTAACAAAAATCAAGAACCCAAAAAGAAAAGAAACCAATTGTTCACACCCAAACTACAAGAACAAATGGAGTCGATATAGCCTCGAGCACCACCGATACGAACTGAAAGCATCATACTGGAGAAGGTGCTTATAGTCGCAAGGCGTTTTCACAGTCACGTCACGTGGAAAATATCTCATTCACGTGAAACGCGAGCCCTAATCCCTCGTTCAAGTCCCAATCCTGCACATACCTCAGGTTCGGTTTGGTCTCACAGGTTGGAGAAAAAGAGTACTGAAAAAAATTCAGACGGCTTAACAGTTAGAAGATAGTATCTACAAGACAGAGACAATATGGTATGTTTGATATTGGAATAATAAACGGAGACGAGAAGGAATAGATGTTGCGAGAAAATCAATGAAACCATAATACTTCCCAGCATGCCATGGTCCTAAAGGCCAAAAGGCCAAATTGAACACAAGACATCAAAATACTGCCCAATGACAAATAGACAAATAGACCAACACAGAGGTGCCAATATCCAAGACAACAATATTTCAGCTGAAACAACGAGAATCAACAAGAATCAACACCCCAAGTTATCAAGTCTTCCAATCAAGCTCGCCATAACCATTAGTATTGATTGTAGCAACAGAAGGATTTTTCCGATTTTTCTCGCATTTTTCAGTCTTCAAACGCGAGCACTTACTAACTACTATAGGTTTTAGTTCAAGATTTGTTACACCCATCTCCAGCTTCTGAAGCTTCCAAGCACAAGTTGAAGACCTTGGTCCAATCCCCAAGATCTTACTTCATGGATGTTAAATGTCAAGGATGTTTAAACATCACCACCATCTTCTCCCACGCTCAAAGTGCTGTCACTTGTGACTCTTGTTCAACTGTCTTGTGTACCCCAGCTGGTGGTAAGGCTAAGTTGACCGAAGGTTGTTCTTTCAGAAAAAAGTAAATCTGACTGCATACTTTACAAAACTCACAACATATACATTAAAAGAATCGTACATATGAGATGATCTCGTATTGCACCACGACCAACCCTCGATTATTATAATCTAAATGCTTCTAGCCTTATATATTTTTATTTTCAATTTTAATATATATCTACAATAGTATGAAAAGTGTAGACTATCAGATAGCGAGCAAAATATTGATCAAGAGAGTAAAATTTCAGCATATCAAGAGAATAGAATTTCAGCATTGATCAGGAAAAATTAATTTCAGCATTGATCGAAAGAAAATAGTTGAGCATACCGAATGATAGAAGAGAGAAAATCAATTAGCATAGAAAGGAGAAAATGGTGAGAAATGTTAAGAGGAAAAGCAGAAAAATGACAAGTGATTTTTAATGACTATTGAGCGAGCTTTTTATCGGGAACTGGGTTGAATATTAAACCTAGCCATGAAGTTGGTAGTCATATTATTAAAAAGTATCAGAAAGTATATAGATAAAGGTGGTCTCAAATTAAGATATGGTTGTCGGTCTCACTTTAATCATTCGATATACGGTTTGGTCCTACATCCGTAGCAGTACAAATATAACTTACTTCTTTTGCTCGTTCAGTTAGTTCTCACCAATAGTTCAATTATGTTGCTATTAATATCCAGGCTATAATATCATCACGAGAAAGGAAGTAGATAGCAAGAGACGACCTAGCTAAGTGATGTTGCTATTGTTACATGGCGCTGATCTGGCTTATTTTACAGTTATTCTATATTGTTGCTTGCGCAGAAATTTTTTGCACCCAAAAGCAGTGCATAAAATATGAATAGTAGATTTTTTGTCAAGTATAATTGCCAAGTTACGATTACAAAGTCAGTCGTTCAAGTACATGAATATTAGTACATAAATATTAGCTTACGAATAGTAAAGTCCATAATTAGCTTAGTGATTTAGTTATCATCACTGACTACGCTCGTTCAGTTGATTATAATTTTGGCTTAGATAACGACCTCACCACCTCGTCAAAGGACTGAGCCACCTTCTCGATATTACCCTCATTCAATCCCGCAACCGAAGCACGTCCACTGCTCACCAAATAAACACCGTGTTTCTGTTCCAATCTGGCCACCATTTCAGGAGTCAATCCAGTGAACGAAAACATACCTGTTTGGTTAACAATGTGGT
The DNA here is from genome assembly GCA_030585145.1 of Suhomyces faveliae. Lineage (NCBI taxonomy): Eukaryota > Fungi > Ascomycota > Pichiomycetes > Serinales > Debaryomycetaceae > Suhomyces > Suhomyces faveliae. The sequence goes on from JAJMBY010000018.1 coordinate 105,842, forward strand.
CCCAGTTACCCGGGGTTTCGTACTTGTTCAATAAATCTCTCAATTTGTGTCTCATGGAAATAATTCTGGAACTCATGGTGGTCAAGTCATTTTGCCATTGTTGCTTCAATTCTTTATCGCTTAAAATGGCTGCAACAATCTTGGCACCGTACGCAGGAGGGTTGGAGATTTCTGATCTGATGATTTTGTTCAATTGAGACTTGATGGCTCTGATCAATGGTGCAGCAGCTTCTCCGGTGACATTTGGAGGTGTTATGACATGCACAGCACCTACTCTTTCACCGTACATACCACAGTTTTTGGCAAACGACTGGCAAATCACCACTGGGGTTTCCAACAACTTGTCATCAATGGCATGTCTGATAGCAAAAGCATCCTTTTCAAGATTACCACTGGCAAATCCCTGGTATGCCGAGTCGAACAACACCAAGTGTTTGTTATTATTCAATTCTTTTAATATGGTGGTCCATTGGCTGTGTGTAGGGTCTAAACCAGTAGGATTGTGGGCACAAGCATGCAAGACAAAAATCGATTGCTTTGGAGCAGTTCTGATGGTGTTCAAGAATCCGTCCAAATCCAACGATTTGGTTTCGTTGTTCCAGTATGGATAGTTGTCGACTTCGAATCCAATACTGGTGAAAATCTGGTTGTGGTTGGCCCAAGTAGGCTTCGATAAGTAAATCTTGTGGTTACCAGAGTAAAAAGACTTCAAAAACACTCCTGCCAAGTGCAAAGCTCCTGTTCCCGACAACGATTGTTGAGAGGCAAGTCTTCCCTCTTTGATTGCGAGCGACTCATCGCCCAAAATGATCTTGGCACTTTCCTTGACAAAGGGATCAAATCCACTAATTGACAAGTACTCGTGGTTGTATTCAGGTGAAGAGATCAATTTGGCTTCTGCTTGTTTGACTGCTGGCAAAATCCATGGCTTTCCGTTCTCATCTCTGTAGGCGCCAATTCCCAAATCCACCTTATCAGTGCGCTGGTCTGCTGTGTATCTAGCCTTTAACCCGAATAATGGGTCAGGGGGTAATTCTTTGATGCCTGGGAAAAATGAAGCCATTGTGAGTTATATAAAGGGTGAAAGTGTTGATGTGAGAATAGATGTTCTGTGAAACGTATTTCCCGCTATATATATGGTATGTATTTTAGACTATTGCTGCAGTTATATATTCTCGGGAAGAGGGAAATAGGCGGAGGTGGGAAATTTTAGGCCGAGGCCGGTGCTCACACGACGCATGATACCCACATATTTTTGGCAGCTACAGATCACAATACGCAGTAAGGCAACCAACGGTACCCAATGCAACGGTGTTCGGTGCAATTGTAGCTGCAGGAATGCCGAAACGCACTTAAACCCGACGGCACTATAAAATGGTTGCCCTTGCCCCTCACTCGCACATTGCGGAATGATCCCTTGGTGCGAAGAGGGGAATTCATGTGATTGTTATGTCACGTGATACGCGCTCCAAAGGGCGAGCTTCCCCAAGGAGGGGAAACCACACAGTGGTAGCGGTTAGATATTTTTGATGTTCCGCCGCCGTGCAGCTGGTGGTGTGATACTCCTCCGAGTTTGTCCGTCTTTTGGGGAAGCACCGCTCATCTTTTTGGGAAACTGCCGCTGTTGAGCCGGAGTGTAAATAAATAGAAGTGGGTTAACAATTATCTGTTGGGTTGCATTTACCCCGTTATGTAGTAAGTGCTGCAAATATTTTGTCGAGTCGCGCCTTGGTCAAATGTAACTGACCAGCGATTGCAGTGGATCAAAGAAATGAGTGGTGGATAAAAAATAAAAATAAGACGGTATATAATTTTGCAGCAGCTTGATACTATTTATACATAACTAAAAAGGATGCTGAAGTCAACATAAAAATGGTGTCATGAGCACATTCAAGTTATTGGTAGCACATTCAACTGATTGGTGTCATGAGCACATCCTATCAATTGGAATCATGAACATTTCTAATACTTTAATAGTCTAGTGTTACTGTTCAATACTCTACTGGTCTGATTCTTTTTATCATTGGTGTTTATTTGATTTTATTTGGTAACTAATCCAATACATGTTAATGATTGGGGTATTTGTTATTTGCTATTTATACAACTGACTTAACTTCAAAGAATCTTTTCAAGTAATATATTTGGAAAAAAGAATTGGATGCGACAACCAAAATTTGAAATACCGACCACCACTTTACTCTGGAGTTTGTAGATTCAGCAGTATTTCTGTGGGTTCTTTCACGAATAACCAAGTAACTTTGTTCGGCCATGACATCGTTGGTGGCTTGGCTTAATCTTTGGATAGCATAGTCCAAAGTATCGGACTTAGGATCGTTGACATCGACATAAACAACTCCATGGACATTGAATGAAACATCCAAATCGACTCTGCCACTCTTTTCGTTGGAGAAACAGTAGGAGTATCTTCCGGTAGATTCGGCATCAATGACTTCGTCTCCGTGATCCATGGTGTTCTTTTTCAACACAACTTGTCCGGTTGGCGTGATGATCAGGAAATCAACCGTGTATTGTTCTGCATTACTTGGGTTTCTTGATCCTACTTGGAAACTGATGGCTAATTGATCGTTCTTCTTCAAGTTTTCAAAGAAACATTGCTTTCCAAATGGTGCAATCAACACGTTGTGAGCTGCCACGACTTGCAAAAGTGCAGCAAGGAAGAAAATGATGCTGTATTTCATCTTGTTAGATCTGGTATTCGACAAGTTGTGTTTATATTGAATCTCAAAGACATTTGCTGGCACCAACGCGTCCAAAAAAATGGCGGTGCACGTCCTAAATGTATCGGTCACGTGATGCGTTGTAGCCTGCTAAATAGGGACTTGATCCAGTTGCTTGTATCTAGAGACTTTTCTCTTTATCTTGTTGGATCTCATTGGACAGCTATACTAATGCACCTTCCATCCGTTAGAACATTAAAAGAAAGAGGAACTGATAATACCAACAATCATCCTAGTACTCTGCGTAGACTAGTAGCAGAGTTTGGTGCTTAATTGCAACATAAATTTTAAAAAAATGTCAAAATTTAAAAAATTTTGAAATCAAAAACCAAGTAGCTAAACTTTCTTGGATCAATTGACCTTTTATCATTACTCCAAGTTAAATAGAGATACTAGCATACAAATCTGGTGACATCATTAACCATTGGTCCAAAATGCTTATGTGCACTAAGCAGACTGGTTATGTCCACTAAGAAGACTGGCTATGTCAAGGCTCGACTTGTATATTGCTTCAATCGGGTTTTCACATTTTGAGTTGATGAGATATAAAGTAGAGAAATGTTGAAAACATCGCTCGTTCAATTAAAACGGCTCATGTCAAGGGTAAATGAAATCAAGTATATTTAGCATCTGGCCATCAGCCGTTCAGTTAAGAAAAATGGCTGCGAAAAAATTAGAGTGAGGAACTAATGAACTTGTAAGAACGACGAAAATAAGACCACCGTTGATATCTTTCTTCCAGTTCTACCAGTAATTTCTCATAGCTTTATCAAATGGTCCCTTTTATACGAAACAATTATTGAATGGTACCATTTATGCATTAATTTCTATTGACTTTCTACTATTGCTTTTTTCATGTTAACTAACTCTACTGAATAAATTATTTTGTTCAGCCAACCTCTTCTGATAATTTCTCGCAAAGTACGAAGTAATGAACAATATCAACAACATTAAAATTATACTTTCTCTTTTCAAATTCAAGCATTCTTTTTAATTAAATTCTTTATGAACTTCACGAATTTCTTCTACCATTAATTCAACAAATTAACACCTACCATTAATTCAACATATTAACATCTTCTACCATTATTTTATACTTCTACTAACTTCTCTATTAATTTCTTATACTATTAACTTCTCTCGCTATGCTCGTTCAGTAAATCTCGTTCAGTTAATGTCGTTCAGTTAATCTCAGTTGATCTCGTTAGCTACTCTCCTCAGTTTTCAGTAACAATTAATCTACCGGCTTCTCTGCTCTTTTGAATAAGTAACTGATCCACCAAAACCAATGCAGTCATAGCTTCAACAATAGGAACAGCTCTAGGAGTCACACTAGGATCGTGTCTACCTCTAGCAGCCAAAACACCACTGGTACCATCGTAAGTAGCAGTTTGTTGCTCCTGGGAAATGGTGGCAGCAGACTTGAAAGCAACCGAAAAGTAGATGTTTTCTCCATTGGTAATACCACCTTGAACACCACCGGAATTGTTAGTTTTTGTTCTCAAAGTTTGACGTTTTTCATCAAAGTAAAACTGATCATTATGCTTAGAACCTGGAATTTGGGTTCCAAGGAAACCGGAACCGAACTCAAAACCTTTGGTGGCTGGCAAAGATAACATGGCATGGGCCAAAGTGGCTTCTAATTTGTCGAAACATGGTTCTCCCAACCCTACCGGACAGTTTCTTACTACACAAGTAACAACTCCTCCTATAGAATCGTTGGCATCTCTGTATTTTTCAATGACTTTGGTCATTTCGTCTCTGACAGTAGCATCAGGGCACCTCACCGGGCCTGCTTCGTCAACTTGGTCTCTGGTAATGGTGTTTAACAAGCTTTGGAAGTTAGGATCCAATGGGTCTCTGTTCATACTGATTTCACCAATACTGGAGACAAAAGCGACAATTTCAACATCGTTGGCCTTTTGCAAGATCTTTTCAGCAATGGCACCAGCAGCGACTCTACCAATAGTTTCTCTGGCCGAAGATCTACCACCTCCAGATGCAGATTTGACCCCATATTTTTGTATGTAAGTCCAGTCTGCGTGCGATGGTCTAGGGTATAAGTCGGTTTCAGTGTAGTCTTTAGGACGGTGGTCTTCGTTTTTGACTAACATACCGATAGGAGAACCCAAGGTGATTCCGTTTTCAGTACCAGATTGAATAAAAACCTTGTCTTTTTCATTTCTTGGTGTAGACAACTTACTTTGGCCTGGTCTTCTTCTGGTTAATTGAGGCTGGATATCTTCGTCGCTCAACTTCAAACCGGGTGGACAACCGTCAACTATACAGCCTACTGACTGACAGTGTGATTCTCCGTAGGTGGTGACACGAAATAATGTTCCAAATTGTGACATTTTGCAATAATGGGGAGTAGTTGATGATCCGTCAAGGTGAAATTTTTCAATCGCTCCGCTCCGGCGGTGACTAACAAAAATCTCGTGATTGTTACGCACACATCACGTGACACAATCGCGACATTCAATCCCCAGCTTATCGGGAAGGTCCCGATTAAGCAGGTAAACCTCCTTAATCAGCTCCCGGAATAGGGAGGTGGAGAGGAGCAGGATTGAGTGTAGGATCGACTGGCGAACTGTATAGAAAGCGGTATAGGAAAGTGGTAAGATGTGTGTATGGGGGTGTATGTAGAGGTGTCGAGGCGTCTAAAGAGATGTCGAGGTGTCTAAAGAGGTGTAAGTAGAAGTGTCAAGAGGTCGAGGTGTCGAGGTGTCTATAGAGGGATATTGCAGTAAGTGACTGATAGCACATGATATATCTATCCATAATTGGCAACGCTTTACTTCCAAAAGTGTAGAAAAGTCACAATTGCAAGCTTTAATCTTTTCAGTGAAACATTAAACGGAATCACTCAGACAACACAATAGACTTGACTCAGTACCGTGTGAGCAGACTTTACCATTGACCCCATTACGTCATCTGAATTATTTTAATGTATGGCATTTTTATTTTGTATAATATTTTGTATATTTTATATTATATTTGTTTTACTATTTTGCAGCCACTACAACTTCGAAGCCTTCTTCTCCTCATAAGCCTCAATGGCATCGTTAGCCAATTCGGATAAAAAAAGATAGATCAGCCCAAAACCTGAGGCGTTGCCCGAAGAGGCACTTCCTTTTTTGATTCTCATACCAATACCTTGACTGATCACCGAGAGACGAAGGAGACCAAAAACGTAGCCAACGGTCCAGAGATCAGAGGCATTATTGGTAGGATCTTTGGGGTCCCATGACGGACTGCCGTATACTTCATGGTACTGCTTCAAAACAGATTCAATGGTCTTGAGAGACTCGGGGTTTTCCATGCCCACCTCGGTTCCTTCGTACATCATCCGATTCATCATATTAGGAAACTGGAATGGCTGCAAGAAGTTGGCAAGATCGAAAATCGGATGGCCAAATGTACATAGTTCCCAATCCAATACCGCCATAACCTTTTTGGTTTTAGGATTGAACAAGACGTTATCGATTTTGAAATCTCCGTGGATTAATGAGATTTTTGCGGGGTCTCGAGGAGCTCTGCTGAGTGTCCATTTGGTGATATGCTCAAAGTGTGGGATGGGCTCCACCGTCTGGCTCTGTGACTTTTCTACATTGGTCAACGTCCGTATCTGGCGCTCAAAATACGACGAGCTGGTGATTTTGGCCAAGTTGTGGAATTGGGGGAAATGTGACTTTGGAAGCTCGGCGATCAACTTGTGCGCATCCAACAAGTGTATAGCAGTGATAGTTTCCAAGATACTTGTCCAGTACAATTTCCGGTCATGCTCTGGAATGCCTGGCATTTCGGGGTTTTTGATCTGGTCACCCTCAATATACTCCATAATGTAAAAGACGTACCCAATGATCGATTCGTCTTCACACAATACGTATACTTCAGGCACAGGAACTTTCCTCGAGTTGTTCTGGTTCAACACGTTGATTCCACGCAACATAAAGAACTCTCTCTCTATAGCATGTGCTGATTTAGATACAAGTTTACTATTGGGAGACGGTTTTTTGCGCAAAACATACGGTTTGCCGTCGATGTCTAATAAATAAGTGGGATTGGATTGTCCAAATGCAAATTGCTTGATTCCATAGCCGGATGCAGCAAACTTGGGAACATCAACGCCCAACGTGGTTCCGCTGGGGGATGTGTTTTGTTGTAGCAGATGCAAGTATTTTGCCAACAGGTCTACATCAATAGGATGTCTAACTTCAGTAACTTCGGGTAATGCCATTCTTGTGATGAGAAGAAAGGTTTTGGACTTGAGCCTGAATATATATACTATGTGGGGAAAAAATATGCACTCGCTCGGAAACTGAGGGGTAGGCTCGCGGCTCTATCCATGTAGCCTGAGATCCTTATCAGAGGGCCTGTGATGAAGATATCTAGATAAAGTGAATCGAGGCAGCCCTAACTGTTCAATTGAGGTGTGGATCTAGATTAGTGCTGTGTTGTTGGGCTTGATAAGTCTCTGGTGGCCCAAGTATTTGGTCTTGACTCGAGATAGATAGATACGCGGAAGCACAAGCCCGCCGCGGACTTAAGATGCATCGCACGTGGAAACCGCTTTTGGGCATGTGAATGGCTGCGAAAAACTGCACACCATACTAGAACACCTCAATACTACAATAACTACGCTGATCTACACTAACTGCCTATTATAAAATTTCTTGTCAAAAGTTCAGTTTAGTAGGGTTAATGGATGCACTGATCGAACTAGTTAACTATATACTGACTATTGATTTGCCCTATCTTTTTACGAACGGTCAACGTTGGTGGCATTTGTTGGTCCAATTCCAATCAAATAAAAGTATTCTATACATGTAAAGTGATTTTGACGAGAAAAACATGTATGGTTTTCTTTGTGAAGTTTATTGTATTCAAGTAAGTTATAAGAAGTAGAGAGATAAGCTTTAACAGAGTACATCTTTATACTCGTTGCAAGTACAATATTTATAGACCATGAATCATGAAGTTTTGGTCTCATCGGTACCTTACACTTCTATTGACCTTCAACTGTACTGTTTAAATGTCCGATAAGAAATTTACATAGAAATTGTATCTTGAGATTATTTTAGGTCTATTGATATAGTTCTGCCCAATTATTTGATTACCTTTTGTAAACTGTAACTATACTTGTATCTCCAAAACCTATATTCTACCTATCACAACTCTTATTCTCTCTGCTGGTAACTCTAATTGTCACGACATCATATTACTACTGACTTCTTTTGCAATTTCTCGGTTACGCTTCATTTAATGCAAAATTTGACATGGCTGCGAAATTAGCAAGATTATGCAAACACACGGCAAATAAACGGTCCGCTTGTTCAGCAACTTAACTCTAAATACCTTAACTCGCACTTTTCTACAAGTTTCTTATTTTGGCAACTTTATTTTCTATTTAACTTCTCTCGCTACTATTTATTTGACGTTGAGCGAGTAGTAATTATAAATCCCACGCTGGGAAACCTCCGGAGGCCAGACGTCTTCTTTAAACTTTGAATTTCCCTTCTTCTTAAGCTCTTTGGACATCTTCAAGTTATAATAGCCGATCGAACAGTTGATCTTTCGGGATGCATATTTCAAAAAGCTGGGCTTCTTGACTTTACTAACGATTTTATTACCGGTCTCCAAATCATAGTATACAAGATTTGAAGTCACAGCGGGATTGAACGAGGTGTTGGGGGCTTGGTTGATGATGGTAGAGTACTGGGGATCCGACTCTTCAAGCTTGTTGATCCACGCTCTTCTGCCTTCGTTATCATAAAACTTCCACACCTGAGGAGTGTAAACCGGATCAATAAATGTCTGCTGCACCGGAGTTACTTTGACGTGTTGACCCTTACTGGTGAGATCGTAAAGAATCTTGTAGTCATATTCCAAAGCGATTAAAGAGCTGTTGAATATGGTTTTGAGGAGATGGGTGAGGTTCCAACGAGACAAGTTCTTCACGCCGGTGATGTCCAAAAATTTGAGTACCTGGTCATTGTCTTTAAGGAAAAATTGCAAATCGTCCAATGTAATGGCTGCATGGCACAAAGAAAGACTCTCGAGTTCGGTAAATCTGTTTTTGATCAAGGTAAGAATCTTTTTATCTACAGGAAGACCACCCAAGTTGAGATACTTCAAATTTGGGGCCTTGAGGTGACGAAGTGTGTAAAGGAGGTAGACGTCGGAAAGCGGCGAGACCACGTTGGAATCGATTTGAAGGTTAAGCCATTGGAGGGTGTTGTTGGCTACAGCAGGATGCAAGGTTAGGAAGTTGATGAGGTCCTTGGTAGTCAACTGGGAGCAGCGGGCCAACGATAAGTGTGTGAGTCTGACAGAATGGGGCAAGTGGTTGAGGAGGATGGTTGAGGTGATGGAAGTATGGTTGAGATCAAGACGAGTAAGTGCCGAAAAGTTGGGAAGGATCTTGGCAAAGATATCGGAAGTAAGACTAGAGCAGTCATGGAACGACACTTTCATCAAGTACTGAAGGGAATTTGGCTTGCTAGGGGATTTCTTGCGGGCTTCTGGAGGTGAAGGGATATCGGCCATTTCGAAATCGTCCTGTGTTTCCTTGGGGTCCATATCGACATCTACCAGTACAGGAGCAGCTTCACCAATGGTCAACTGGCGAAATGCAGTGACAAAGTCTTCGGAAGACGCACCGCAGAAGTCAACCGACTGAAGCTGCGGACAGTGATTGAACAAGCGGTCGAGAACATTGACGTCCATGTCGTCCTGGATATTCTCCGAGGCCATGAATTCTATCAAATTGGGAGTCAATTTGAGGGCCCGGCAGATAGTCTCACAAGTAACCATCTGGATCTCCTGGTTCATTCTTCCTGTTCTGCCCAAACCAATGGACGTGAACTGCTGAAAGTCCATGTACTCGACGTACTTTCCGATGGTAGGATTATTGACTAAATTGGTGAGGAACTTGTCAAACGAATGCGGGCGGTTGAAAATGGCATATTTGTACAAGAAACACAATGAGAGCTGGTGGATTTTCTTCAGGAGGAGTGGAATAGTGTTGGAGAAGTTCTCCAAGTTTGAGTTGATGCTAATGGAGTTGTCGTCGTAGTAGACTATTTCGATAATCGTGTACAAGATCTCTAAGGGGAGCGACAAAAGCGGCAGAAACGGCTCTTCGGGCACTTCTTCCTCTTCTTGCTGCGGATAATGGTGATAGTAGTCGCTCTGGAAATTGAGCTTTGTTTCAAGCGAATGTTCCATGCTCTGGTCTTCATTGGATGTGATGGGCGAAAGAAAGAACGACGACGGGATGGTTTTTGGGGGTGGCAGGTCATGGAGCAGGCGCTTGCGGGACCTCAGTCTCTGAGACTTCAGTTTCAGCCTCTGAGACAGCCGCCTTCGACTTCTATCGAGCGATCTAGCCCGTGGCTGTCTGTCTTCTTCGGGGTCATCGCTGCCTAAATGGTACCGGTGGGCGTCGTTTGTGTAGTCGAAGTCTGTTTGGTTGTCCAAATGGTGTTCGGGCTTGTGCTCTCTGGGAACAGAGTAGTTTTGGCCCATCAGGTATAGATCTGGAGTACTGAAGTGGTCTTTAAAGAGAAGTAAATAATTCATTCGAAAAATTAAGTAGTGCGAAGCAGAAGAGAAGAGATGTGAAAGTTATGCTGAATGATGGTTTGTGTGAATGATAAGCTGAAATGAGGTGATATGCCGAAGCGGTCTGGAATGCTGTGCTGTGTTAGTATGGCATGGTGCTATATATTTACGTGTTCTGCTATACTCCATCATACGTGACTTAGCGGCTCCCCTCCGAGATCGCACATTAGATTATTGTGGGGTTTGGCTGCGGAAGGGAAGCGCTAGCGAAGATTAGCGCGGCCGCGCTGGGAGGCAGCAGAAATGCCGTTAGGTGGTGTGCATATAAGCAGGCGATGGGAAGAGGGGTGGGGCTCCAGTGAGAAGCAGGTAGTGAGAAGCAGGTAGAGCGAGAAGTAGGCAAATCAGAAGCAGGCAAATGAGAAGCAGGCAAATGAGAAGCAGGCAAATGAGAAGCAGGCAAATGAGAAGCAGGCAAATGAGAAGCAGGCAAATGAGAAGCAGGCAAATGAGAAGCAGGCAAATGAGAAACAGCGGTGTGTAGTGGGTGATGGGCTTTTCGTATCACGTGACCACAACCGTACTCGGCCAAATACATACGGTTTCATTACCTTTGTATAACATTGATCGAGACGGTAACTTTCAGTACGGGCTGGGAATCCTAGTGCGGAAACGTAAACCCCAACTGCCTGCTATGTACTGTTTCAAAAGCTAGACTAACACGTTACGCTGGTCCAGCACTCAGACCTCGGTCGCGCACTCAGGCTCTTGTCTTTCATACCAGTCTTCCCTCTTTTATCTTCTGCCTGCCTCGCTCGTTTACAGTTTTTGCAGCCATCGAAAAAATTCGGGTCTTGGCTGTTTGACTTTCAACCACCAAATAAGGCTAGATGTGAATGCTGTGGACGCAGTCAGGACGGGACACGGTTGTAACTCAACGAGAGCAGCATAAACTTCCGAATGGGCCCGGCCGCGTGACCGAAGTGGTTGCAGAGAAGTGCTGCCGGCGAGTTTAAAGCTAATTCTAGCATTGAACAGACGCCCATAGCCAGCTGTCCCGTACGCTTTGTTTGATGGTGTCTTTAGCAGCTTCCTTTTGCTACCTGCAGGTCCTAAAAGCTGCGAGCTCTTCCAGCTATTACTAACATCGTTTATCACCAGAGTCCCCTCGTTATCACCAGCTTTCCTCGTCACCAGCTCTCCTCGTCATCAGTTTCTCTTCGTTTATCCTCTACCGTATATCCCTCAGCCATCCGCTGCAACCTTATCCTTATCCAGTCTGCTACCCGTGGCTCACGTGACCCATGATTCATCGAGCCCCGAGCTGACCCGTTGGGCCGCCTATATCTAACCCCAAACCCTCCCCACTGGTGTAAGTACTATTCTAAAAGTACCAATGTCTTCGCAAAACACTCCTCCTCCTGCTGGAATCTCTGAATCCGACGACGAATCGGTGTACGAGTTCGAAAGATTGGAAAAGTCGCTTCCCGACCAGTTGAAGAGATCTTCGACTTCGCTTCTTGAGTTGCTCAGCACCGCCACCAACCACCAAAACTTACCCAACCAACCCTACAGCGGCCACTCCTCGCCTTCGATCTCCCATCTCCTGGGTGTCCCCTCCTCCCGTACTCCACGGTCCGAACTGAGAGAACCTAAGGGCGCTACCAAACTCCATGCCCACTTGATCCAGAAGCTTTCTGAGTCGGAGCACGGCCGGACCTCGCTGCCTATTCCATTGCCACGGCCCCAATTCGATGCTAACATCCACAAACCGGCCATGAACACCAAGCAATCGTCCACTGGTGTTCTTTGGGCCACTGAAAGAGCCACCGAGTACGGCTACAACTCGGAAAGCAACCATGACTGGGCAAATTTGGGCCAGGGGGCTCCTGAACACGGCGACACCATTCCTGGCTCGTTCAAAAGACCCACTTCCATCCCAATATCCGACCAGTCCAAGGAATATGCCCCTACTGCCGGTATAAAACCTCTTCGTGAAGCCATTGCTAACTTGTATAACGAAGAGTACAGACAAGGTAAGACTTCCAAATACACTTACAAGAACGTATGTGTGGTTCCAGGTGGCAGAGCAGGGTTGACAAGAATCGCTTCCATCATTAGCGACTGCTACCTCTCGTTCTTTCTTCCTGACTACACTGCTTATGCCGAAATGCTTTCACTTTTCAAGAACTTCTCGCCTATTCCAGTGCCTTTGAACGAGGGAGACAACTACGAGGTCCACCTCGAAGTTATCAAGCAAGAACTCATCAGAGGTGTCAGTGCTTTGCTTACTTCTAACCCTAGAAACCCTACTGGAAGGACCATGGAACCAGACCAGTTGAGCAAACTTCACGATTTGTGTCGCCAGTCTTGTTTGCTTATCATGGACGAGTTCTATTCACACTATTACTACGACGAAGGATGCACTGGTTCGTCTATTTCGTCAGCCCAGTTCGTCGAAGACGTCAACAAAGACCCGGTACTTATCCTTAATGGTCTTACCAAGGCATTCAGATTGCCAGGATGGCGTGTATGTTGGATTGTAGGTCCTGAAGAGTACATCAACGCTCTTAGCTCGGCAGGTTCGTTCTTGGACGGAGGAAGTAATGCTCCATTCCAGTTCGCTGCTGTTGAATTTTTGCACCCATTGAAGGTTAGACAAGAAATGAAGGCTCTCCAGCTTCATTTCAAAATGAAGCGTGACTACATTCTTGGCCGTCTTTCCAAAATGGGATTCACTTTCAATGAAAAGAACACTCCCAATGCCACTTTCTACTTGTGGTTGAACCTTTCCCACTTGCCAGGAAAATTGTCCAACGGTCTTGGATTTTTCCATGAATGTCTCCATGAAAGAGTTATTGTAGTGCCTGGCTTTTTCTTCCTTATTAACCCTCAGAACTTGTCCAGATTAGAAGATGTTATCTGGTACAACTTTGTCAGAATCAGTTACGGTCCGGAATTGCACCAGTTAGAAAAGGGTATGGATGGAATTGAGCGTATCTTACACAGATTCGGATGTCTTCCATACTCTATTTAACTGAAAGAGCGATAGAGTCAACTAGTAGTCTAGTTTATTTTACTTACTCTTGAATTTCACTCTATAAGTTGTCTAGAATACTATTTATTGAACTAGTAGTCTTATTATTCTGTCACATTAACTAGAGTCTACTCAAAAGGTCTGCCTGATTCAAGCGATAATAACTCATGGCGATTTTTTATTCATCGCAATAATTAATTCATGGCTACTATGAATTGTAAGTATACTGTTTTATGGTCTTCTATTGAACTGAAAAATGTCATGACAGAGATTTTTACTTCTTTTAAATTGGGCCAAGTTTCTAAAAACATTTTAACCGTAGACCATTTCTACTCATCGATAAGGATCTTACCATGGTGGATTCCGTTTGATGCTGGTATAGACAAATAATAGTCTCGAACTAGTAGCACTGGCAGACTTTATTTGTAGATACTTACCTATTTGGTTTTCGACCCAGACTTTTCTTGTTATCGCTCTCAATTACTTTCATCATGTACGAGGATTGACTAACAGGTGGTCAAGCTGTCTCAGTGGAACTACACATCTACGTTGGCCCTATTTCATGGCTGTTTAATCAGCCTACCTGTATGAACACGTCGGAACGGCTCTTCTTATATTATCATGTTGCTCAAAAAATATTTTTTGTAATTTTTTGCACCCAAAAAGCAGCACTTTGAGTCTACTACAATGTAGGTTGGACTCAAATGATTTACTAACTAATCGATTCAAACGTCAATGAACCTCATCATTGGTATGCAAATGTACTCCTAAGCTTACTGATAGTGAAAATCAGTACTAGTAAGCTCAATCTCTATTACAAAGATTGCCAAGGAAGGAACTTTTCTGTGAAGATTTCAACTGACGATTGCACTTATCATTAGTTGTATAGCCCGTGTATCCCAATTGCGAGGTGTTATTCATATAATAGTTTTTGTCTCACTGAATTGGTTATTATTTATGTCAGATAAAAATTACTATTAGATTAACCGATTTCGGGTGAATAGGGTTGGCACGTTCAGTTCTTTTGAGATTCATTCATTATATATGATCTGATTCTCAATACAATTGTTCTTGAATGGGAGATAGTGGTACGAGGACTAATCCGTTGTATGCAACCGTACATTCTTCTCCTATAAAATTTGACACCACAGCGTTTTAGACTTCATATAGTCTAAAAGGAACCGTGAGCAGAGACCGTTACCGTTGTCAGATTTGCTCCAACACAATAGTGCATTTCCTACTTCTCTAAGCAGTTTGCTTTAAGCAAAGAAAAGGTCCCACATGAGATCTTAATATTACGTACAGGTGTCAATATTGTGGAAACTTTCTGCACTTATATTTTCTGACAGAGCTAATCATCGTCTTGTCTGAGACATATAATGCAAGAGGCACAATTTTGCCTAATTGCATAAAAAATAAGTAAAGATATAACTTCAAATACAAATACGAATACACTGATGCCCGGAAAGTGAAACAACTTGATCAAGTATGCCAAAGATGAGAATACGTAAAATAGAGAATTTTGACTGAAAATGACTTAATCTCACTATCCATGCTCAAAAAATAATTTTTGAACTGGCGTTTTTTTTGCACCCAAAGAAGCCTAAACATATTATAGGAATCACAGTTAAAAAGCTTGCACGAATTCCATGCCAGTCACGCTATTCAGTCAGGTGAGATTAAAAGAGACTTAGAACCTACAACGTTACCTCGACTTCTCATCTCTCGCCATTAATTCCTCTATATTTTGATAGCAAGCCACTGAGGCGATAGATCAAGACCCAAGAGTATTTGGAGGACATAGCAATCGATCTGTTAAACCAATCTACTGTATTTATCTATTTTCCATTTCTTTATCTGCAACATATTAGCAGCTTTTGATGGGTGAACCTAACCCAACGTAAATCCCAACCAATACAACCCTCATCTTAAACCCACACCTACACAAACCCCCATCTTACATATTGACATCTTAGTCGACTCTAGCACTTCTTTTCGCTCAAAAAAGTAAAGACAAAAAGACAAACGAAGATTACTTGTAATATAGTACTTTTAATTAAACTTGAGAATATATAAAATGTGATAGTAAGAATATTAAATGTTGGTGGTTTTAGCGAGAGTGTTAGGGAGAAATAAAAGTGTAGGGAGAATATCAGTGTTCGTATGTGTTAGTGTTTGTATGTGTCAGTGTTTGTATGTATTAGTGTTTGTATGTGTCAGTGTTTGTATGTGTTAGTGTTGTATGTATCAGTGTTGTATGTGTTAGTGTTTGTACGTGTTAGTCTTAGTGTATGCTTTCTCAATTTTCTCCATCTTTCCTCATATTATTTTCTACCCCGATTTGGATTCGCGTTGACAATTAACTTAGCCTTGCTATGGAGTAGTAATAGTACACAGGAGGTATAGAGAAGATCATACCACAGGTTTAATCATACACAAGATAGGTCCACGCACAAGGATCATCCAGCACTTCAATTATAATTATACTGATTATACAAACTACACGTCAATTCATCGATGAGCTTGATTGATCTGGTGGCGCTATCCAATCCAACCAATCCAGCCAATGACATAGTAAGCTCGTCCTTTTCACTTCCCACATCGCCATCTCTTCCGCCTCCGCGAGAATCTTCATCGCTTTCGTTCCTCAGTGCATTTGTGTGGTTTTCATCATGGCTTTTCTTCAAGACCATGAACTGGTTCATTCTATACATTCCGGGGCTTATCATCAACATTCTAAGCACCAATTTCCAGATATCGTTGTCGCTTTCTTCGATTCTTCTTTACTTGGGTCTCATAGTATCGATATGCTTCTTGATCGTCAGATACAAGTACTTGACCAGGTACTCCAAGACCACTTCGGACTCCAATATTAAAAGCATGAGCAAGGGCATGGATCTCGTGGAGTCGCTCAATTCCAAGAAAAGGAACAAGCAAAATAGCACAAACTACTTGGACGAGTTCTTGAGTGCCATCAAGGTGTTTGGATACTTGGAAAAGCCGGTGTTTCATGAACTCACAAAGAGTATGACGACGCAAAAGTTGGCGGCGGACGAGATCTTGTATCTTGACGAATCGCTAGGCTTTTCTATTGTGGTCGAGGGAACATTGCAAGTCTATACCAGGGTGGAAGGAGGCAACGAAGACGACTCTTCGCTCTACAGAGAATCGTCCAATTCCAAAGAGGAACACAATGGGCTCAATTTTGAAAAAGACGACAACATCGTGATTGGAAACCAGAAGTACCAGCTCTTGAATGAAGTGAAGAGCGGTGCATCGCTCAGTTCTCTCATCAGTACACTAGACTTGTTCAAGCCAGACTCAGAGTCATTTAGCATGGAAAAGAAGACATACGAACTGTCACCCTACAATAGGGCATTTAGTGATCTCTTGCAAGAGAGCTCGTCTTCTCTGTCTCCATCGATCCATGAATTTGAACCCGAGGAAACCAAAAAGTATCCTCATATCGTGGCCAAACCCAAGGTGTTTGATTCCAACTCTCGCAATGGTCAGGGAACAGCTACAATTGCCATTATTCCACGTCATGCATTCCAAAGAGTGCAATCAAGGTACCCTAAAGCCACCTCCCATATCGTAACAATGGTATTGACCCGTTTATACAAAGTCACCATGAACGCTATCCACAATTACTTGGGATTGACCAAAGAAATTATAGAAAGTGAAATCCAGCTAAACGAGTCTCAAATCGACCAATCCACAGTGTTGCCTCGATACCTACACGATGGAGTGTTGGAGAAGTTCTACCATAAAAACGGTTCCTTTACTCAATCTTCCAACAAACCCAAGCGAGTACTGCGTACCAGCATGAAAAATAGTACCAGTAGCTCTTCTTCTCGATACGTGGTATTAGACTCCAGGTCCAAGTCGTCTCATCCTGGTGATTTGTTGTCGTCTGTGCCGCTTTCAAGACGATCAGACCACTACCAAAGCCACACCAATCCACCGCCTAATCCACCAGCAATGCCGTCTAATTTTACTCTGGAAGCCAACATCTCAACAATTCCAGACAGACCTGCCAATCCGACCAGAACTACCAATACTAGACCTGCGCTCAATACCAATTCGTCCACTATGTTTGAAAACATCAGGAACAGAACGTTTTCAGACGAACGAGAGGAAACAGAAGAAACGTCTTTGAGAATTGCTATTGTAGAAAACATATTTAAACATCTTGGTATAGATGAAAGTCTGATTAGCACCCACCCAGACATATCATCAGAACGGTCTTCACAAGTTGGATTATCGAGTTTAATGAACGAAAAGAACTTGAGAAGACTTTCCAGCTATGAATCCAAAGCCGGCTGGAAATTTGACCTTCCCCAAGGCAGTCCTTCTAACGGTACCAAGTTTTTTAGCACAATCAACCAGTCTGACCTAAAACAAGGAACTACTCAAGGAAATGAAGCTCATGGAGGAGAAATCCATAGAACTAATCGAGACAGAAGCAACACGGGCTCGCCTGTATACGGAGCTCCTTTTGATTTTGGCATCTATAATGTCAAGAACAAGTTCTCCAAGGTGTTGGACATCAAGTATATCGAGCCAAATACCACGTTGGTGGAGCAGGGGTCGTTCAACTCAGGCTTGTACTACGTGATCGACGGCTCGCTCGATGTGTTGTACCATCCAGTCAATAACGAGACCAACGTTGCTTCTTCCAAGGCCAAAAAGTTGTATACCGTTAAAGAGGGTGGTCTAGCAGGCTATTTGACGTCTGTAGTGGGGTTCAGGTCTATGGTGAAGATCAAGACCCCCAATCGCGGAGTGATTGTTGCTCATATTCACCAGGCTGATTTCCGTAAGCTTCTCGACAAATATCACTTTTTGCTTTTGCCCATTGCATCCAAATTGAAAGGTTTGCTTTCGAGACAGATTTTGACCATTGATTTTGCTTTGGAGTGGTGCCATATACCTGCTGGAGAGTTGTTGTGCTCCGAAGGAGACTTGGCCAATGGGTTCCATATTGTGTTGAGTGGACGTTTTAGAAAGGTGAGAAACAACAAAAACCACCAAAGCAACGATCTTAAAGATATCAGAGGACACAGTTTGAACCTCATTGACGAGTCCAACAGTCCCAAGCATCTTCAGCTCCAAGGAAAGAAAGAAGAAGTCGAGATATTGGGCGAGTATGGCCATAACGAGTCTATTGGTGAAGTAGAAGTGCTCACGGCCTCACGAAGAACCAGCTCTTTGATAGCAGTAAGAGACTCCGAGACCACACGAATCCCCAGAACACTCTTTGAAATGCTTTCTTTGCAAAACCCGTCGCTCATGGTCAAAGTTTCGAGAATTGTCGCCAACAAGCTTTCGAATACCACCCAAAACCTGACCAACTCAACCTACGTGGGTTCTTCTACCGTCCCTCATATCTCAAACGACTACAAAACAATTACGATCTTGCCTACTACGAGCGGATTGCCGGTAAGAGAGTTTGCTGACAAGCTTGTTCATGCTCTCAAGACCATTGGCAGAAAAGTCATTGCATTAGACCAGGCAACTATCTTGACTCATCTTGGGAGACACGCCTTTGACGAGCGGTTGGCGCAGCTCAAATTGTCAGGATACTTTGCATACTTGGAAGAAAGATACGAAACCATCGTATATGTATGCGATACGCAGTTAAAATCCAACTGGACGTCCACCTGTATTTCACAAGGAGACTGTATTTTGCTATTGGCCGATGCAGAGGACGACGTCATTGCCCAAGGAGTGGGAGAGTATGAAAAGTTGTTGATCCAGTTGAAGACTACAGCACGAACCGACTTGTGTTTGATCCACCAAGACAAGTCTGTGATTCCCGGATCCACCAGTATATGGTTAAAAAACCGGTTATGGGTCCATGGCCACCACCATATCCAAATGGAGTTTACAGTTAATACCGAGCAGACCCAGAAACCGGAAAACCCCGAAAAGCCAGAGAGATCTGGAAAAAGTGACGATACGCAAGAGTCTAAAAATTCAATTATGGGATTGGTCAAATCGAATCCGGTCAAGCTCAGGTTTGAAAATGTAAAGAGTAAGGCATTGGAGTCGCTAGTCAAGTTGAACAGCAAGATCCACCGTCCCGACATCTACCAGTTCAAGTCTAGACAGTCTCACAAGAACGATTTCTTGAGGCTAGCCAGAATCTTGTCCAACGAAGCTGTGGGCTTGGTATTGGGAGGAGGAGGCAGCCGAGGCATTTCGCATGTAGGAGTGGTGCAAGCCTTGGAAAAACATGGTATACCGGTCGACTTGATAGGCGGAACGTCGATTGGGTCGTTTGTAGGAGGCCTCTATGCCAAGGACTACAACATAGTGTCCATCTATGGACGAGCCAAGAAGTTTTCCAAGAGAGTAGCATCTGTATGGAGATCTATTTTTGACTTGACGTACCCAGTTACTTCGTACATTACCGGCTATGAGTTCAATAGAGGGATATGGAAGGTGTTTGGACTGACCGAAATCGAGGACTTCTGGATCAAGTACTTTTGTAATTCCACCAACATCACCAATTCCACCATGGATATCCATGAAAACGGATACCTGTGGAGATTCATCCGTGCTTCCATGTCTTTGGCAGGGTTGTTACCACCCATTGCGTTCAACGGCTGCATGCTTTTGGACGGAGGATACTTGGATAACTTGCCGGTTATGGAGATGAAGAAAAAGGGCGCAAAGTACATCATAGCTGTCGATGTGGGTTCAGCAGATGATAGAACACCCATGAACTATGGTGATACGCTTTCGGGATTCTGGGTGTTGTTCAATCGGTGGAATCCATTCTCGAAGCACCCCGACGTTCCCAATATGATGGATATCCAGATGAGACTCGCATACGTTGCCAGTGTGAATGCATTGGAATTGGCCAAAAAGACTCCGGGGGTGATCTACTTGAGGCCTCCGATCGACAACTATGCCACACTAGACTTTGCCAAGTTTGATGAGATTTACCACGTAGGGCTTGCGTATGCTGATTCTATATTTACCACCTGGGAAAAGAAGGGTGTTCTTCCTCCGATAGCAGGTATGGTTGATAAGACCAAGAAAACGAGTGGAGGCAGGTCTTTGTATAGAAGGAATTCTATATAACTTCCTATATAACGAACGGACGAGCGAGGAGTGAGAAGAACTCCGAGGAAATCAGAGAAATTAAGAGGAACTCGGAGAAATTCTGAGAAATCAGAGAGAAGCTGAAGCAGATCAGAAATAGCGAGTCAAATAGACGGAGACAAAGGCCAAATTGCATAAGAATAAATAAATTATATAACCAAATAGATACTAATCATAGTAACTTCCTCTATGCTCGTTGCAGATAAAACAACAATTTCGAAACGTTTTCAATGCACTTAAATATATTTTGGGTGCAAAATCTACAAAATAGTGGAGTGGACCAAAGTAGATGCAGAAAGATAATGCTAGAGAAGTTAGGGTGACTAGAGATGTACGTTGCTAGAAATAAACAGTTGAGGAAGTTAGTGTGGATTAAATAAGTACAATAGATCCAGTGAGGTTGAAAGAACTGCCAGCAGAACACATAATAATTTAACTCAGACAATGGCTATTTAAAACAAGTCCCATACTTGCTCTTCTCAGAACTACACCTTTTTCGAAAACTCATCCGTAGTTTTCACCTTATCTTTATAGTAATCCTGAGATTTGTTGAATTGAATATTGTTCATCTACTTGTAACAACCACAGGACTGCTTAATGAATGGTTGACGTTGAGAAACGGGGCTTTATACTCGAGGCCAGCGCACGAATACTAGTAGATACTAGAACGTGTTATCAATTTCATCAAATATAATAATATTTCAGTACTGAATCTTATAACTGGAAATAATATGAAATAATATTAGAGGTAATATAAGTATTAGGTAGGTCTAGAGGTATGGAAAGTAATAGAGAAATTGGTAGATGTGTTGCAAAGTAGGTATTGGTAGAGGTATTTATAGAGATATTTATAGAGGTATTGGTAGAGGTGTTATAGAGATATCTATAGAGATATTTATAGAGATATTTATAGGATTCTCGCTATCGCTCGCACAGATTTTTCTTTGCACCCAAAAGTCGCATTGAAAAATTGAGCATCGCCATCGCCTGTCAGTATAAGCCATGAGTAGCAGTCGTATGAGCTATCGTGTGAACTATTATATGAGCTATCGCATGAGCTGTTGCATGAGCTATATGAGTAGGCGACCGTTTGCCGTGGTAGCCCGAACACTCACTACACAATACCTACAAGCTGTACGAAACTACCGAAAGTCCACCCAGATCAAGTACGACCCCACCAACGAAGACACCGACTTCACGTCGTTTGGCGTGCTACCATTCATACAGCACCGCCTCAATCAGATAATTACTCCACACGATTCATCCATAAATGCCCAGCCCACCGAAGACCAGCGTAAACTACTAGCGGTGCTCCAGTCAAAGTACAGCACCATACTCCACGGAACAATAGGCTCAGGCAAGTCTCTTTCGCTAGCAACGTACTGTTTGAACGTGGCTCTAAGTCGAGTACCGAAATATGGCTCCTTAATCAAGAGATCAAGTACTGACTGTTTGATAGTGGTGCCCACCGACGAAATGGTCCAGCGATACAAGACCTATTTCACCCAATTAACCCACGATTTGCCCCAAGACTGTTGTCCCGACAGGTTGATTTTGGATAAGGAGACCCACAAGTACACATTGACGCGCAAACCGTTGCTAATTGAGCTTCTCTACACCAACAGTCCCGGCGAAACCATCAGTTCTGGTCCCGATCCTACGGAGCCCCAAATTCTAGTCACTACCGTTAGCGGGTTGGAAAAGGTATTAAAGGATGACGAGAGCCAAATGGCTCGTCACAAGCACTTGTCTGACTTGCAGGTGTTGGCAGTAGACAACTACAACTACTTTCTCAAGACCAGCCTGATAAATAACGACAGTATCATCTCCCAGACAGGCACCAAGTCAAAATACACAAACAAAATCGAGTCTTTAATCAGGCATATCCAAAACTTCCATCTTACTACGTTTAACAAGGATTTGAACTACAGAATAAAAAGAACCACCGAGAGGTATAACGAGAATGAGACAAATACGGAAAGAAATGAAATAGAGAGAAAGAGAGGTGAAATAGAGAGAAAGAGAGGTGCAATAGAGAGAAAGACAGAAAGAAATGAAACACATAACCAGGGAAGCCTCGAAAGAAGAATAACCAAGTTGAAAAGACAGTTTCTCTACAAACCCATCCAGTTCTGCTTTATAGGCAACTTCGAACCGGCCTACAAGCAGCTCCTCAATACAAAACTGAACCTCACCCAGACAAACAGCATCAACCATGCGATCCAGAGCCATTCGAAAATCACCCCTCTCAACTCGGATCTCGACCACAAAGTCCACGATTTGTACGCCAAATACCTCATAGAAAAGAGCAACCAGATCTCGGAAAAAGACGCCGATCCTCTCAAAAAGTACATTGAAAAGATCATCCGCCTCAATGACACCCAACGGGAAATAGAAGAACGTGAAAGAAGCATTGTTTTTGCAGCCAGTGGGGCTCCGAAACGCACTGGCATAAATGCATACTTTCCCATAGGAACGGTCGGTGAAAAGGGCTTGGAAATCAAGACCTTGGATATCCAACAAAACAATCCTTCCAATACCAAGCGAATAGAATTGATGGACCAACATGTGCAGCTATCCAAGAACAATATCAAGAACTTGGAAAAGTCGTACCTTAAGTATAAAATGATGCTTCGACAAAACGATATTGCCAACGTGAGAAAGTACATTCCACAGTTGATCAAGCTGTTCAAGCAAAAGACGTCAAACTCGCATCCGTTTTTAATCGTGGTGCCTCCATGTATCAACACCACCAAAATCACCAAAAAGATGAACAAAACCGTCAAGGACGAGACTTTCAGAACCCTCAAAGAGGGAGACGGCCACTTAATTATCCACCCCTCCCAATTACTCGGCAGTGATCTCAAGTATCTGAACATCATTGTGTTTGGTATCGACTGTCTATTGCCGCAAATGGCGTTTTCCACCAAAACTGATATCAACCTGGTTTCTGGAATTATCGACCCCTTCAACGACCTAAGCGCATTCTACTTGGATAAACTAGGTGACGGCGAAAAGCATATCATGTATGTCATGGATGCATTCAGCACCAAACTCACCAAGGACACACGGAACATGTTCGAACAGGACCTCAAGAGGTTCAGTCAAATGATCATGTACAACAGCATAATGGACCAGGTTGAGGTGTCGAAATTAGTCGAGGCTCAACAGACTTTAGATTATGGTATTGACTCCAAATTCGTCAACACCATCAACTCCAAAATCACCTCCAAATAGC
Organism: Suhomyces faveliae; assembly: GCA_030585145.1. Classification (NCBI taxonomy): domain Eukaryota; kingdom Fungi; phylum Ascomycota; class Pichiomycetes; order Serinales; family Debaryomycetaceae; genus Suhomyces; species Suhomyces faveliae. The sequence continues at coordinate 129,534 of JAJMBY010000018.1, forward strand.
ATCTACATAGTGTAAATAACCTGTAAATATTACATATACCCAAACCTATAGATAAAAAAAATTGGAGAGTAGACAAAGAAAGGTTTCTTACACGATCATTATCTCACGGGCGAATCCCAACTTCTGCTGCCCCTTCGACACATTTTTACTGTCTTCAGCAGTCAACAACGTCTTGTAGAATTGCACCACTTTGGGATGAGATCTCACCTTGGTTTCATTAAAGTTCAACACCTGCAACCCTTCTCTGGATACCGCTCTGGACAACGCCACGTACGACTGGCCGGTCTCAAACACATTTTTCAAGTCCACCTTGACTTTTGGAAGTGTTTGGCCCTGCGACTTATGGATGGATATTGCCCACGAGAGAATTAATGGGAGCTGCACTCTCGACACCAATACCTGCTCTGTATCATCCTCAACTGTCCACTGCTCTGGTTCCACCAAAACTGTTCTGCTGTTGACACCGTCCGGCAAGAGGAATTTGACCAATGGGTACTTTTTGTTTTTGGAGTCTTCTTGCATGTTTTGGGCCAACTCATCTTTTCGCCTCTGACCCTCTTGAATCAAGCTCTTCTTGTCTGTTTTGGACTCTTGTGCGTTTTTGTTCTCCGATACCTTCTTGTCAGTCTTGGTCCCGATTTCTGAAGTACAACTTAAATCACTGAAGATGTAGTCAGACTCGTTTTCGTTTTGATCCATGAACGCCTTGAGATATGTGTCTCTGTCCATAAAATCAATCACCTGGCCTAGCGACCCATTCACAAGAGTGTCGTCAAAGTTCTTGATGCACATGACTTGGGCATCCTTCTTCAAGAACAACTGTGATGGCGCCAAGAAGTTGGAGAGCAACGATTGTCGTTGTGGATTGGGTATACTGCCCCCATCGGCCGAGTTGTAGACTTGGGCCTCGCCTCTGATTTTGTTTAATCTAAAGTTGTTGGCACGATCAACTTCATTTCTGGTAGCAAATAGCTCAGTAGGTACTATTCCGGCAGGACAGTTCAATGGTCGGCTTAATCTATTAAATTCTCGGATGCTTTCCTCAGAAACTTTCCCGTTTCTCATTTCGTTCAACATGTCGACAAACACCTGGTCCCCTTTTTGACGGAAAATCTCTCTCAAAATGATGGTTTGCTTGATGTTTTCCTTCCATGCGCTGCACTCAAATGCAAAAAACTGCTCTACATGACTCAACTCATTACCTTCAGTATCTGTTTTTTTCACCACCGGTGGAAGTTGGTAGAAATCTCCGCATACCACCAATTGAATACCACCAAAAGGAAGCTGGTTCTTACGGATTCGCTTGGCCATTTCGTTGAATTTGTTGAGCAATTCTCCGTCCACCATTGAGATCTCATCTATAATTAATACCTTTGTCTTGAGCCATTTGGTGACTGCCTTTCTATTTCTCCGAAGCTTCTTCAAAAGCTGGTCCACAGGCTCTTTCGCCAATCCCACACCTGCAAAACTGTGCAAAGTGATCCCACCAATATTACAAGCTGCCAAGCCAGTGGATGCGGTAACTGCGACACCGCCTTCTTTGTAATGGTTCTTTAAGGACTTGATGATGGTTTTGAGCAACACCGACTTACCTGTACCTGCTGAACCAGTATAAAATAGCGAATTTCCGTTGAGCACTTGTTTCAACACATACTCTTGTTCGGACGACAATATTATGGGTTTGACGTTTTTGATATTATCTGCAGAAGGCACAAACTTTTGCTGTTCGGGTTTTTGAGTAGCAAATTGGATAGAATGATAAGATGCCTCTTTTTTAACAGAAGACGCTGGAGCTATCGAGTTGGTGGTGCTGGTTGAAAACGCCCGCATGGCTTGCAGTGGTCTAAATCGCACCGGAGATGGAACAGATTTAGGACTGGTTTGAACACTATAAGGGCTAGCCGGTTGGTTGTATTTGGTTGGGCTAGCTGGTTGATTAAATTTAATGGGGCTAGCTGGTTGGTTATATTTGACAGGGATGTTTTCCTGAATAGAATTAACTTTTTGTTCAGTTTTTTCAAAAGAAACAGTATGAAACCCAAGCATATTGGGTTTACGGAACTCTTGTTTCAACGGTGAAGATGCAGGTCTCTTGAGATTTGTATCCAGTAGATGGTCAGCCGCCGCTTTCAAGACCGACTCATCGTCATCGCTAAAGTCAAAATCACTTGAATCCGATAAGGGCTGTGAAAAGGAATAGCTTTGTACTGTCTGGTTGGATTTGTTAATTGGTTCATTTACTATGTATACAGTTTGGCTGGGCACAGAAATCGAACCTTGACTGTAATCACTGAATGACGAGTCAAAGTCTAGTACTTCTATATCCCGTATTATTCGGGGATCAGTTTCTACCCGGTCATTTTGTACCATATTGTATTTAACGGTGTTTCGAAGTATTGCCCACTGCCTGGATGTATAACTCCGTATTCCAGGCCGAATCATAAAGCACTAGCCTAATATATCTCTCGTGTGTTTGGATCCGACTCTCTACCCCTTAGTTGCATTACTTCACGTCTCACAGACGTGATTGAAAAATAGGGCGTGTGCGTGTGCGAACCAATAAAACTACAAGTACTGTAAGATATATTTCTATTCTACTAAAATGCCTTTATACCGTGCAATTGAACGGTTTTCACTTCTTTCGCTCAGTTGTTCGTACCGGCTCCTATGGCCCAGCCTAAACCAGACACAAACATCTTGGAAAGCTTTTCGCTGGCCTGGTTGGTGGTGGTGGTGGCCTCATTGATGATTTCATTGGCAAGAGCTCCGATATTCTCTTTAACTTCACTTGTCATGCTGTAGTTGTTGAATTTGGTTGCCTCTTCGAGCCCGAAATCGTTGTAGTATTGCTCGATTTTAGTATTAATTTTCTCCCATTGTCTCAAAGTCTCTGTTGTGTTCAGTCCATATGATAGTCTTTCGAGACACAAGGTCAAGATTTCTCTCTGTTTGACCAAAGTAGAGATGTTTTCAGGGTCCTCGAGTGAAACGTACTTGCCAACTTGATAGAAGGTGAGCCAAAGTTCGTCCAAATTGGCTTTATGATCGAATAACTCAATCGATTGTTTGTAGGCATACGTAAAGTTGTCATCGATTAATGCAGACTCGATACAAGCAGCCTTCACCTTATTAAAGGTAGTTTCACCTCCATCGGTCGATCCATCCAAATCGGTAGTAGTGTTGTCAGTTTGCTCAGCATAGTTAAAATAAAGCATCAAGTCGTTCAAGATTCTATACAACTTTTCAAATGCCAAATATGACTTGGGGTTCAACTCTAGTATCAAGGTAATCAAAGATATCAACGAGTTTTTGTTTTCACTTTCTGGTCTGTACTTGGTGATAAGCTGGTGTGGCGTGAGTGGTTTGTTGTGTTCGGCCACTTTGAGGTTCTTCAAATTGGTGATTGCTTTCAACAAATGCTTGATGCCTACTATTTCGTTTCTGTACTTTGTACCGACTTCGTTGTGGTTGAGTTTTTCAACAAGTCTTATAGCCTGGGTCGCTTCAAAGAGTCCACCAGTCTTGTCGTTAAAACTGGTAGCACTGTTATATGAATCCCAAAACTTCTCTAGGACTATTCCGGTAACGTTTTCGATGGGCAAGTCCATACTTTTGTGCTGAACATACACAATGTCAAATAAGTTGGCATTGGCAAGTCTCTGGATGATAAGTTCACTGATATCAATGGATTCATCGGGGCCCACAAACGATTCAGAGAAGAGCTCGACCGATTTTAGCAATTGGATATAGTTGGCTCCATTTATGTTGGCAATGATTTGGTTGATTTGCCTCTTCTTCTCGGCTAGTTGTGAGTTTTTGGAATACTTCAATTCCATGTATTTTGAAATGCAAAGTCTGTTCATGGGGAAAAGCTTGCGGCATGTCTCAATGATGCCTTTCAAATTGCTAACCGAGTGTCCATCGGGCTTAAATAACGGAGCCAACGGGTTTTGGGGGTTTTGGACAAACTCCATCAAGGACCCAGCTTCTTTGACGCTCTGAAACGAGATGTCGTGTTCCAATGGTTGCTTTTCTGTTTTAATTAATGCCAATGTTTCATTCACGAGGTCGTAAATTCTGGTGATTTCAATGGACGAAACAAGCTGGGGGGTTTCATAGAAAATAGCGTAATAATACACACTCGCCAAGAAGTACTGGATAAGTATGCTAAAGTTGTCAAACTCCAAAGACCGACTTTCGATAACCGATCGTATGGTCTTGTTCCAGACGTCGTACTTGTGCGACGGGCTCTTGTTGAAGTTATCGCTGAACATCCAGCTTAACAACGGACCAAAATCGTAGTTGTTGTACACGATAGTTGGCACGATGACATTGAACATCCAGTTTCGAATGCTAAGCTTTTCGCCGTATATTTGTTGGTGGGATTCCTGCAACGGATTGATGAACGTCTCAAAGATCTGCGAGTAATTCATCTGAGTGAGCTGTTCAAAGCCAGGACTGTTGTTTATAGACCCGTAGTTGTCCCAGTAGTACTTAAATGGCTTGACGAACCCATCTCGCCACGATACGAACGGTGCATAGTCGGGAATTAACGTAAATAGAGCCGTGGCGTCATCAATGCCACCTCCATACTTTGCACAATTGAGAGTCTTGGCTTTGATGAACTTAAACAACACTTCCTCCTTGGAGTCCAGGTCCATAATCCCGAGAGAATCAACCTTGCTTATGAGTTCTGACACAGTGTTCAATATGACTTGTTCGCTCAAATCAGTCTGAAACGAATAGTCAGACAATTCTTGTTCCTCGTGTTCTTCGCATAGTATTTTTGCCATGTTGGCTACTGTCTCGATCGGTGTTGATATCGGATAAGTGTATATAACTATTATCGATAACGCGTTGGCTAGGGTGGTGTACTTCAAGCTTGGGTTGTTGCTGATGATAAACCTCAAGTATGTGAGCTGGCTAACCACATTGTTCCAGTTTGCGGTACTTTCCAAGCTTTCCACAAGCCCCAACACAAGCTTTGCGTCTTCGATAGCTGATATGTTGCCTGTGTCCATGGTGTTGCTCCTCCAGGCTTCAATCCAGCTGATCTCAAACTGATCTCGAAACTATACTCGGGTCGTGCACCGGCAAATATGCATATAACAAAAGTCAAGTCAAGTAGTAGCACGATGTCGGGGCCATGTCTTTTGTTAGCAATAAGCAGCAGAAACTCATCGATGAGTCGGCCTTGAACGCCGTCAAGTTCTATGACAAAATCACATCACAATACCTCAAATTGAGGCAGGAAATCTTTCAGCTCAGCACAATAAGTGAAGGACAAGAACTAACACCAGCCGCCAAAAGCGAGTACCGTATCAAGTTAGACCAGCTTAACTTCGAGTTGGACAAGACCGTCGAAGCATACAAGACCCATATAAATGAAACGTTGAACCATCTCAAGATTCGAACCAGTTTCGATCCTCCCTACGTCAAGAATTTGAATGCCCAATTTGAAGAGCTCAAGGGCAAAATGGTGACAATTGAGCAAGAAATCGCCCACATCAAGGAAGTACAGAAACCAATACTAGACAAAATGAAGCTTTTGGCCAAAAGCTTTGAATTGAACTTGGGAGCTAGATACGCCAAATCAGTCAACCCCAAAACATTATCACCTGAATACGACTCCAGCACATCGAACCAAGTGGATTTTAACTCGTTGATGTTCAGCTACGATGATATAGCCAAGCTCTTTGAAAACGTCAACCTCAATCTCAATAACATGGAAGATGCCTCTATCAAAGACTTGAACCAGCACATACAAAACCTAAAAGTATTGGAGTCGGTATCAGACGACACCTACTACTACAAGCTTGGAAAGTCGCTGTTGCATAAAATGGACCGCAACACCACGCTACAAGACTACGACAATGCCATAGACCAAACCATAAGTACCATCAAAGGCTTGTTGCTGGAGGGAGCACAATCCAAGGAGAGCTGGAGCAATAATGCCAAGAAGTTGGAGGCCATACGAGACGTTCTTATCGATTTCAACTGACCAGCGGAACTGGACTAGAACGAGCGATAGCGAGAGAAGCTACGGGGATTTTGGCACTTCTAACCCAAGTCAATAGTCATACTGTAATGAGCCAACCTCGACTTACTAGACACTGCCATTCAAAATCAATAACTGATGCTAACAAATAATAGCAAACTACTGAATATTTGGTAGTAATTGTTAATGAATATTGGTATTTGATTGCTTCAATTGGTTTGATTAGTCTAACATTCACTGTTAATTAGTCTGATTATGTCGACTTTCCAATTCACTCCAACATCAATCATCACTAAAATCAATCATCACTAAAATCTAATATCAATATTAATAGCTATAAAGGATATCATTTAATGATACAAGTCCCTCCGTTCAATTATTCAAATGTATATTAATAAATTAAGACAAGATAAATTTAAATAGATTTAGCTGATAAACTACTATGAACTCATAGTAAAAATATAAGTTGGTTGATTCGTTGAACTCCATGGCAACCCCACGACTCTTACTTCTCTACAGATAATACTTTGATACGTGCTTTATTAATATCTAGATAATGTACAAGATCGCTAGGATCTGAATAGTATAACTCGTGGCGGTTCTGCTGCTAATAGTCAAGGCTTACTCGGTGGATGGCGAAATCAAAATCACAGAATCTCCACGAATAAACACCATCTCGGACTTCTTGGTAGTAGGTTCTTCATCTCCTTCACTGAATATAAACTCTTGAGCATCACTCAACACCATATTACAGTGGGAGTCGTAGCCCTGGAGCTTACCCTTCATTTCACGGGCACCTCTTAATTTCACCAATACGAATTCATCGAGTTGGTAGCGGATCAAATCGAGTGGCTCCTGCTGCTGCTGTTGTGTGTTGACGGCGGACATTATGGTGTAGACTAAGTGGTTTGGTTTTGATATGAGTTTATGTCGCGGGGAATTTAATGGTCGAATGTCGCGCTAAAATTTTTCATAAGGTCAAATTCAAGTAGTTGATATACTAGCAGACAGCACGATGCGTACATCTTCTATAAGAGCTCTTCTGAGCGGAGTGGCGTGCTTGGCGCGTACCAAGCCCATGCGTTTTGGTGATTTGAAAACCATAAAGCTTAGAGACCCTATCGTTCCCACCCACAAGAACTTTGATGTTTCACCAGATCACCCATTGTGGGCCTTCTTCCCCCAGGGAAACCAAACTGAAACGGCTTTGAGGACATCGGATGAATTGGATACCGAATCCAGAGAATGGACATTTGCTGAATTGAGAAGAAAGTCGTTTGAGGACCTCCACAAGTTGTGGTACTTGGTGTTGAAACAGAGAAACGTACTTGTTCGTGAGGTGAGATTGGCCGAATCTTTAAGATACAAGAAAATAGACCAGCATAACGATGTGGATGACAAATTAATGGAAACCCAAAAGAAAATCAAACGTGTGTTGTTGGAAAGACAAGTAGCATACGAAAGAGTCCAGACCAAAGCTGCAGAACAGCAACAATACTTGGCATCCTTCGAGTCCAGATACATCGAAGCTTCCGATGCAGAGATCGAATCCTTCAACGACAAGCTTGTAAGATTACAATATGCATTTTTCGGAATCCAGCCCCAGTTGGAAGACTACATTTTGGAAGAAGACATCAATGAAAAGTTTGTCAAGGGATTATCATATGTTGCCAATCTTAAGGCCAAGAGATACCAACAAAAGTCGTCCGAGAATATCTTGCCATTAAACGGAGTAGTTGAAGAGCTTCCATTTTTGTTGAGAGACGTGGAAGATGCAGTTGCCGAAGTAAAGGAGTTGAGAGAGTCTGGCCAGTCGGTCGCCTTGGACAAGATCCAAGTGTTCCCTTTCTTGAGAAACGCACTCGAGAATTTCATCCAAGCCTCTAAATAAGATAACTGAGCGAGCGAGAGAAGTTGCCAGGAGATATAACGAGATAACTGACGAGCGATAGCGAGAGAAGTTACTGGAAGTTATTGGTAGTTAGAAGATTGTAAATAAGAGATGGACAGAAGTCGTAAATAGTACAGATGAAGAGTAACAAGTAGATGTGAAAAGGAGGATGTAAGTAAACGAAGTCGTAGGAGTGGATGAGGTGAACTAGAATCGATTTACTTGCTAAGAACAAGAAAAAGTCAATTAAGAACATGTTCAGTTTATATTAGTGGAGTGAACTCTACTACTATGTCTGAGTGTAGTGTATCTCCAGTATATCTCTAGTGTATCTCTAGTGTATCTCTACTAGTGTATCTCAGTCTTTATGTAGTTCCTCCAATAAACTTCCTCCGCGAATTTCCGCGACATTTGTCGATAATGAAATGAGAAATACAACATTAACCAGTACAACATAGCAATGGGTGGACGTATTCACGGATTTTTAGGAGGAGTGTTACTCACTTCGGCATTGACATACTACACTGGTGAGTACTTCCGTAAAAACCAGGTCTTTATATCACAACAAATCAAAAACTCCGACAGAATCATCAACAACAGAATTCTCAGCGATCACGATGTGCAGAGAGAATACGTTCCTGTGAGCTCTCATGTTAAAGAAACTTATAGAGTAAGTTTTGCAGAGACCTGCAAGGATATTTGGAACGACGAAATCATCAAAATGGTCAACTGGGTATACGGTATTAATTGGTACCAAGTGGGTCTTACAGCAGACAAGAAGTTGCTCCGTCTCTCTGACAAAATAGCCAATTCCATAAACGAAACAAAGGACTGATACATAAGAGGATAATACACGTAAAAGAATAATTAAACTAGTAGTATTTAGCAAAGTATGAATTTCCAACTTGGATTAAACTGGACCTGCGACTTACTGTATCAAGAATATTAGTTCATTTTGGGCTTCCTTTAGCCTTTGCTTCGTTTAGCTTCCTTTAGCTTCGTTTAGCTTCCTTTAGCTTCCTTTAGCTTCCTTTAGCTTCCTTTTGAGCTTGTTCCTTCTGAAACTGAACTGGTAGTCTCTTCAGTCTCTGTAGTCTCTGTAGGCCTTTCTGTCTTTCTAGCACTGAAGTACTTGTCAATATCCTTGTTAATAAAGATATTCACAATAGGAGCAACAATCAGGAGCACAAATGAAACAAATATCTGGAGAATTGACCAATGTCTCGGCAAGAATCCCAATACGGAACAGCCAAGAAACCAGCCGATAAAATCAGTGGTAATAGTATCGTAGCCACGGTTCAAGCCGCTAAGAATGATTTCAGCACACTCTTCGCCCAGAATTGGCAGACTTGGGCCCTCTATTTGCTTTGTAATCTCTGGTTTGGTGAGCTGTTCCTCTTCAAATCCCTCGCTCATAAAGTTACCGGGAAAGACGCATGCCACTCTGAAGTTGTACGGTCTGAGTTCTTGCCTCAATATTATTGACAACGATTGAATGGCTGCCTTGGTGGGTGAATACTGGCTGTATCCAATAAACGGAAAGAAACTGGCAACCGAGGAGAACATCACAATGGTTCTTCTTTTATGGGCCTGGTCGCCTTTGCCACGCGCAGATTTCAAGATAGCACTGACTCCGGTGTGGATAACATATAATGCAGTGCTGTAGTTTATAGGCATGCCGCTTTTGATATCACTTTTGGTCATATCTGTGAATAGCTTGGGGATTGACGAGCCGGCACAGTTGAAGATAAAGTCTGGATCTTGTTCTCTTTGGTTCAATAACTCGTCCCACATCAATTCACATGCTTCGTAGTCTGCTGCATCGCAGGCTATGTACGAAACTTTGGCAGTATGGTGCTCTGACTCCTTTACCAAGTTCTTGATCCGTTCAACTTGACTTACCAACTTGGATTCACGTCTTGCTACCAACACAACCGAGCAGTTTTTTTGGTATAACTTTGCAGCCAACACAGCGCCTAAGCCCTGTGAGGCGCCCACTATCAAAGCGGTCTTTCCTTCAGGCTTGAATTGCGACAGAAACCACATATTGTCTACCTCATCAATTGTATTATCACCTGGATTAAGATAAAGGGGTCGTGTGTGGTCCAGAAACTGCAGCAGTAGAACTACATAAAACGTTTATGACGGCTGCCCCAGTATCAGGCCCAACTAGGCTTTGAGCTGCCACTGATTTTACCATCCTCTTGATCCTTTCTATATGGCTAGTCTATTTTTACAGCTAGTCTAATTTCGCTGGTGATTTCGCTATTTTATTTGCTAGTTATTCTATATACAATTAAAGAGTAAATGGAGATTTGGGTATCTCAACTTCCTCTTGTGAAGGTCTTTTAACAGTGTTGAACTTCTTGGATTTCAACAATGAGCCCACCAATTCTCCAGTGTGGTACTCCATGTTCTTTGGTAAGTTCTTCAAGTTTTGTTCCATCTCTGGGTCGTTAAATGATCCGTCTTCCGGATTGTAGGAGAAAAACTCAACCTTGGCAGTTTCAACAGCTGCACTGAACAATTCTTCACCATTCTCACGCAATTGGGTCACTTTTTTGACATTGTGTTGAGTGGTGTCGTCAAGAGGAATACCTTGAAGTTGCAATCTGGCTACGATTTTGGCAGTGAACCAGAACTTGATTTCGTAATCAGAGTCGACCAACTCCAACACTGACATAGGAGCTTTGTCTTCACCTAATCTTGGCTCCAACTTGATGATTCTGGTGAACCCAGCAGTTCTTTTGCCGTATCTCTTGGCTAATTCATTTATGACTTTGGATCCGACCTCTTTCTTGTCTGGAGGCTGTAAAAAATTTAATGCACTGTTGCTTTCGAAGCGGGCCTTGAAATCTTGATCGGCCATTTGTCTGTTCTTATTGATAGCATCCGATAAAAACTTTTCAATCTTGACCTGAGCTCTCTTGGCTCTGGTTCGGGTGGTGACGATGTGTTCATGACGAATTAAGTTGGCGCATAAGTTCTTGTCCATCAGCTTGACATGACGAGCCACGTTTGCGTGGAACTTTTGCAACGATGGCATGGTTGGTCTTGTACTGTCTGGATAGCTCGAGTTGAATTTTTCTTTTTCACCAATTTTTCGATGTCGTAAAAATGTCGCAAGTAACTGAACGAGCGAAAGCGAGAGAAGTTAATGAAAATATACTGTTTACTTAATAAAAGTATAGTGTATCTTGATGAACGTGTTATGTAACTAAATGAAACTGTTAATTGTAACTTAATGAAATGTAGTGTCACTTTGTGAAAACATAATGTAAGTTAATACAAAATCGTATGAGTTGAAGATAAGTAGAAAATTAACATACACTATGTCTACTAATTCTACAGTCACTGTTCTACTTCCTATTCGTCTGATTCTATTCAGTTCTCATTTATTATGTAGAGATTTTATTAAAAGTTAAGAGGCTTGTCAAAGGTGGCCAAAGCAGCTTCCTTAAAGGCTTCTGCCAAGGTTGGGTGAGCATGACAAGTTCTGGCAATGTCTTCGGTGGAAGCACCATATTCCAAAGCCAAACCAGCTTCAGCGATCATTTCACCAGCGTTGGCACCAACAATGTGGACACCCAATACACGTTGGGTTTCAGCGTCAGCAAGGAACTTGACGAAACCGTCAGTGTCCAAGTTGGTTTTGGCTCTGGAGTTGGCAATGAATGGGAACTTACCGACCTTGTACTTGATACCTTGTTCCTTTAATTGTTGTTCGTTAAGACCAACCCAGGCGACTTCTGGGTGGGTGTACATAACCGATGGGATGTTGGCGTAGTTGACGTGACCGTGGCCTGATTTGATGTATTCGACAGCAGCAATACCTTCTTCTTCAGCTTTGTGGGCCAACATAGGTCCGAAAGTGGCATCACCAATGACTCTGATGTGGTCGTGCTTGGTTCTGAATTCAGAATCGATCACAAGTCTACCCTTGTTGTCCAATTCCAAACCAGCGTTTTCAAAGTTCAAGCCCTTGGTGTATGGTCTTCTACCAATAGCCACCAATAAGACATCGGCTTCTAATTCTTCGGCCTTACCACTCTTGACATTTTCAACTTGGATCTTAACAACATCACCTTCTCTGACACCAGAAGTAACCTTAGTACCCAACTTGAACTTCAAACCTTGTTTACCCAACAACTTTTGTGATAACTTGGCAACTTCGGAATCCATACCAGCACCAATGGCATCTTGAAATTCAATAACGGTAACCTCGGTACCCAATCTGGCGTACACGGAAGCCATTTCCAAACCAATGATACCACCTCCGATAATAGACAACTTCTTTGGCAATTCTTTTAATGACAAAATACCAGTGGATGAAACAATTCTTTCTTCGTCGATTTCAATTCCTGGGAATGGAGTTGGTTCAGATCCAGTGGCAACAATGATGTTGGCACCTTCGACTTCAACGTCTTCGGCACCATCGATTCCCTTGACCTTAAGGTTGTGTTCATCCACAAATGAACCTTCACCCTTGATGTAAGCAACACCGTTCTTCTTGAACAACATTTCAACACCGGCAGTCAATCCCTTGACGGCCTTGTCCTTAGAAGCCATCAATTTGGAGAAGTTGACCGAAACATCACCAGCAATATCAATACCACGGTGTTCGGAATCGTGTTTGATTTGATGGTACAAGTGGGTGTTGTTCAATAAAGACTTGGATGGAATACATCCGACGTTCAAACAGGTACCACCCAAGGCACCTCTCTTTTCGATACAGGCAGTGTTGAATCCAAGTTGGGCTGCTTTGATAGCAGCAATGTAACCACCTGGTCCACCACCAACGACAACGACGTCATACTTTGTGGAAGCAAATCTAGCGAATTGAAAACCACCAATTCTGGTGGCGGCAGCAGATTTACTAAAAGACTTTCTCAACATTTCAATCTATAATCCTTATCTATATATAACGACACGGTTTTGCGATATCCATCACTTATATCCTCAACGAAAATGCTTCAATGTTGTCCGTGGTTAGCACACGCCCTCCCGGAAACTCCGCGTTTGGGGCTCCGGCAGCAAAATTACCCGAGCACAAAAGGCTAGGGTTCTTCAGTGGTAGGAGAGAGATGTATGGGGCTTGTACGCGAGTGTACGCATTTGTTGATTGGTGCAGGTCATCACATCCCCGGGACATTTGTCTAGCTTTGTCTAGCTTTATTTAGTTAGGGCTAGGTTGCGAAATTTTATTCGGACTCATCTCGGACCTCGCAGATGACCCATGGTTCGAGAGGCGATGACTTCTACGTCACTAAATCATTATTAACGATGATGACTACTATGACTAAGACATGTAATGAATTGACTCGTTACTAGCATTGTACTTTTTTAGGTCATTTTTGCAACATTGTTGCAATTTTGTCAGAGTAAAAAGAAAGAAACCCGGACCGTAGATAGCTGATAAGTGGCAATTGTGCGACGGAGCTTTTGCCATCCATAGCCACGCTAAGCTTCTTTGAACGGTTGCATCTACAGTTTCACGTGATTATATTCAATTTATCTCATTCAATTTGGGTTGCGACCTTGATGCAATTGATTACAGCAAGACCAGATGGGCTAGCTAGAACTTTTTTTAGACAATAGCAAGAACGTACTCCCCATTCTCTAGGTAAGCTTTAACTCTGTTTGTTGATCTTCAATAAGCAGTGACTGGACCCTTTTTCGCAACTCCGAGAAAGTCCGGGGCATTCCCACCAATCATCATGCATATGTAGATAATACCGGAGCAATGCCCTCACTTCCGGTCAAATACACGTTTCAAAGCGGGGTTTTTTTTCTAGTGATGCCTAGTCGGAATACCCTTTTCTCGCCCCCGGAACTGTACTCCTAAACTTCCGGAAAAAAAACTTCGACTAGTAAAGTCTTGTATGAAAAGCAACAAGTTCAACCTTTTGAACACTAACTTCTTAAACAGTTATTGCATTAATTGATACAAAGAGAACACGTCATGTTGTCTAGAAGTGTAAGAGGATCGTTAAAACGTATTCAAGTTGCCACTGCCCCAAGAGGTTTGGGTCTCAAAGTCGGTGGTGCTATGGTAAGATCAACCAGAGGATACTCTGGTCTCAGCACCATCAACGCATCCAAGAATGCTCCATCCATGAAGGGATTCCAAGGTGTCCAATTCCGTCGTTTCGCCTCTCAAACCGTAAAAGTTCCTGAAATGGCTGAATCTATCACTGAAGGTACCTTGTCAGCATTAAACAAGAACGTTGGTGATTACGTCAACCAAGATGAGACCATTGCCACCATCGAAACCGATAAGATTGATGTCGAAGTTAACTCCCCAGTTTCCGGAACTATCACCGAATTTTTGGCTGAAGTTGAAGACACCGTTGAAGTTGGCCAAGACTTGGTAAAGATCGAAGAAGGTGCTGCTCCGGAAGGCTCGGAAGCACCAAAGGAAGCACCAAAGGAAGAACCAAAGAAGGAAGAATCTAAGAAGGAAGAACCAAAGAAGGAAGCTCCAAAGAAGGAAGAACCAAAGAAGGAAGCTCCAAAGAAAGAAGCTCCAAAGAAGGAGGCTCCAAAGAAAGAGTCCAAGAGTGAAGCTGCCACTTTCACCAACTTCTCCAGAAATGAAGAAAGAGTTAAGATGAACAGAATGAGATTGAGAATCGCTGAACGTCTTAAGGAATCTCAAAACACCGCTGCATCTTTGACTACCTTCAACGAAGTCGACATGACCAACTTGATGGACATGAGAAAATTGTACAAGGATGAATTCTTGGACAAAACCGGTATCAAGCTTGGATTCATGGGTGCATTTGCCAAGGCTTCTACTTTGGCTGCTAAGGACATTCCTGCCGTCAACGCTGCCATCGAAAACAACGATACTATGGTCTTCAGAGACTACACCGACATCTCTATTGCCGTCGCCACTCCAAAGGGTTTGGTTACTCCAGTCGTTAGAAACGCCGAATCCTTATCCATCTTGGGAATTGAACAAGAAATCTCCAACTTGGGTAAAAAAGCTAGAGACGGTAAGTTGTCATTAGAAGATATGACCGGTGGTACCTTCACCATTTCTAACGGAGGTGTCTTTGGATCATTATACGGAACCCCAATCATCAACATGCCACAAACTGCCGTTTTGGGATTACACGGTGTCAAGGAAAGACCTGTCACCGTTAAGGGACAAGTTGTTTCTAGACCAATGATGTACTTGGCCTTGACTTACGACCACAGAGTTTTGGATGGCCGTGAAGCCGTTACTTTCTTGAAGACCGTTAAGGAATTAATCGAAGACCCAAGAAAGATGTTGTTGATGCAATAAATTAATAGATAAGATCTAACTGAATTAACATTATTTACTGAAATACCGTAGTACTATTTTAATCACAAGTGAAATTGAATACAATTGGGCTTAATAAGAGGCGGAAAAGTCCAACAAATTACTCAGGATTCTTCCTAGTCTACCGATTACCTTCTATATAGCCTCCGCATGGTGCCCAGCTAATTAATGTGCTCTGAAATGTGTTGTGCGATGTAATATAACTTACATTCACTAATGTTTATGTAAGTCATTTGCTGAAACTAGAAAGGTTTGGTGCGTGGATATTGAAGATCCTATAGATGAAATGAGACGAGCTCAAGGAACAATATTTCTATTGTTAAAAATATGAACGTGATGATTCACGTCACCTGTTTAGCAACAACTCAGATGTGATTGTATTGTTAATGTAGGTGGTAAATAATCATGCTACCTGGATAAGAACAGTATACTACAATGTATCTCTAAGCGTACTGCATCAATATAGATTTGGAGCAATTAAATTTGGGGCCGAGAGATCATACATTTTTTCCCTACCTAACCGGGAAACCCAAACATGCCAAATACTCTAAATTAATAGTTGTTAACTGAAGTAGTCTGATCGAATGAGATGAGTCTATACTACTAGCTCAACTGTAGGGATGGATGATATCTCACCAACGACCAACACAACTGCGCTCTTCGCCTGAAAAAAGTGGCCTCAGACTGCAAACCAGAATGTCAAAAACGTCGCAGCCAAATTGCAAATGTTTACCTTTTCCCAAAACAGGAAAGAGAGCTGTGAATTCAATACCGCCGAGAGAAACAATCCCAATCGGGCTTTAAACTAACAACTAAAGTAGGGGGAAACATAGAGAAAGACGAGTAGTTAAGGAAAACAAAAGCAGCTACTGAAATTCTTGTACCATTTGAATTTATTCTAATATCAACTCCATACTTTCTTTCCAAAATTACAGATTTTAGTTCAAGTTAACTCTTATTAAACTAGAGATTAAATCAAAGTCATCCCATCTTGAGGATATATAATCAGCCATAAGCAAATTTTCAACAAGAAACTTGGTAGAGAGGACTTTTTCAAATCGATTCAAACTTAACAAAGCAAAGTAGGAAGAGTTACAGTACATTGAGTAGCTCAACCATATTACGACTTCATCTTATCACACTCTTTCCCTGATATTCTATTGAAAATGGAGACCTTCAACGAATGGGAAGTAATGAATAAGAATGTTCCTTTACCAGGAGACAACTTTGAGCAGTATTTTACTGAATATAACGAGATTGACAATTTGTTCAATGAAACATTAACTGGCATACAAGACTTGGATGTTCCATCTGGGTTTGCTGCCAAAGAGCACAGCACAAGTCCTAGTCGCTCTAGTCCTGTTAACCATCAAGCAAAGCATAGTCGTAAGATTAGTGGTACTGCTATTTTTGGATTCGCTGACCATAACAGGGAATTATCAATCGGTGGATTAACTAGTGATTTATTCAGATCTGCCAAGCAGTCCATTGATTTTGGTAAGTCGGTATCTCCAGGAGAGCTACTTAAATCATTGAACTCTCAACACAGCAATAATAATGATCACATTCAGCTTGACAATCCTCCCATCTTGGATTTTGATTTTGCGCCCAGAGGAGCCAATATCGAATCACAAAAACCGATTTTATTGCTCGAGGAAGAAGAATTAGAAGCAGAAGAAGAACTCAATATCCAAGAAGCCACCAATGAAGCCAATTTACCTTCCCCAAAGAAGAAAGACTCGAAAGAGTACATAGTTACAAACCAAAACCCGAAATCATACAAGTTCCCACCATCTCCCCCAGATGGATCGTCTCGGAACAGGTTTGAAGAAATGGGTAAGCCAGGATTTCAAACTGTCAATAATTACTCAGTGAAGTACTTACAAAATTTGAAACCTCGCCCTTCAGAACCTATAGATTACGTTGATGATATAGAGCCATTACTCGAGTCGACTTCATCACAAATTAGTCAACAACCCAATCCTTTCAACAGCCAATCTGGATACAAATACGTTCCAATTCCAGTCCAAGAACCAATTGGCTACAGAAAGGAACAGACTCAGGCTTTCCAGCAACCACAACCACAACAGCAATTGAGAAATAATTACAATTCATTTTTGCCTCCTCCTTCCCCTCCTACATTGTCAAATGGATCTCCGGAATGGCAATCTTCTCCCGAGCCTCAATCGCCCTCTCCCAGTAGAGTGACCAATAGCGACTACTCACAAAACAGGTTCTCTTCACCCATTCATCCTCAGTTAAGAGATGGCAAAGTGAATTTTTACACTCCCCACTTTTTCTCCGAAGCTGATTCCTATTCATCAGGAGGATATGTGCAAAACCAAGGCCACATAGCTCAGCAACAGATTCCACAGCCACAACAATCCTCCCCATTCAATTCAAACAATGGCATCCAACTTCAATCGTCACCAATTTATGCGCCTACCTCTTTAAGTTCTTCACCTGTGAAGTACTACACCAGTCCGTTGAGAAATGTACAGCAAGGTGATGACACTGTTGATGCAAATGCAACTATAACTCAACTTACTCCTTTGAAAAATACTATACCAAATACCCCCGCCAGAAATAAAATGAGATTGGAGTGGAGTCCGATAATTTCTCCAAATGCGAAAGCTTCCAAAGACGTCAAGAAGCATATACAGCAATCCTCTGTTAGGAGGAGGGTCAAGAAGACATCTTTGTTACCTCCAGGAGAATTAGACCATTACTGGGAGGGCCCAAATGAAAACAAGATTTACACTTGTACTTTCAAAGGTTGTGGAAAGGAATTCACCAGAAGATATAACGTGAGATCTCATATTCAAACACATCTTAGTGACAGACCTTTTGCATGCCCTTCTTGTCCTAAAAGATTTGTCAGACAACATGACTTGAATAGACATGTAAAGGGCCATTTGGAAGCTAGGCATTGTAAATGTTCCTGTGGTAAGGAGTTTGCAAGATTGGATGCATTGAAAAAGCATAGAAATAGAAATATCTGTGTTGGCGGAATTGCTAGTAATACCAACAATTGCATAACAAAACCACAGAGCAAAAGATTTAATTCTTCTGACTTTCTTGATGAGTACACTTCGGACAAATTGACGGAACAGTTGAGCTCCAGTCGCAACGACGAGATTTATTCTTGATTAATATTCCACCTTGCGCTGGACTGGCGATTGCATTTACAGAAACATTTTCTTTCAACTACTGTGATTGTGTTGAATACTTGTTGTTTTTAATTCTCAACCCAAGTATCTAAAATGAGTACTGTAACTTATTATGATCTTTTTTCTTACTACCTCTATCCTTTCTAATTTAATATCCTTTATTTTTAATAAAAAAAAACTTTGCCAGTTTCTGTTTTGAACTAATATAGTTTCTATTCTTTTCGAGCACATATAATAAAAAAAAACCTTATTCTTAAATAAATACATAGTATATTATGATGCATAAATAATCTACTTCAAGATCCAAAAGCTATCGCTTTTTTAGAAATCTAGCAATGAAAAAAGAACCTTGATGTACATGAATATAGGAGTCAAAGAGTTTAGAATAACCTACGACTCTTCCTTCACGACGTCTAAATTAATCTCAGATCCTGCTTCTTGTGCCATTCTGTTCGCCATTTCTTCTTCCAATTTATGAGTTTTCAAATGCTGATTAAGATTATCAGATCTACTGAATTTTTTCTGACAAATGGTACAGTCGTATGGCTTCTCCAAGGTATGCAATGAACGGAAATGTCTTTTCAAATGCTCTTGTCTTTTAAATCTTCTCGAGCAATAATTACATAAAAATATTTTTGAGGTATCCAGCAAGTCTGCTTCTTTGTTCTCCTTACGACCTCTGGTACGATTTTTAGAATTAATCATGCTTGTCGGGAATATTTGAGTAGTGGGTGGTAAATCCAATGATTCTAAGTCAACCTCGACCTCTACTCCCTTCGATATCATAGTTGCAGCAGGAACTGTGTTTTGAGAGGCTTTCTTTTTTGAGGTTAACTTGGACCCTAATATTCTTTTGGATGCACTTGCAAGCGAACTTGATGCGCTTGCTTTTTCTCCATCCTCATGGAATATCTCAGCTCCTCTATTATCAATTGATGACGAAGAAGATACACTCATGCCATCGCTCTCACTGATTTTATCACTATTGAAACTGTTTCCATTGAGCAGATAGCCATCATGGAGTGAGTTGAATTCGTCATTCTCTATTTTCACCTTTGGTTTATTTCCTAAATTGAGTATTGAAGACTTCTCGTGACCTTCTGGTTCAGACTTAACTTTTGATTTTGTCTTCCGATAACTTGAAGTACTAACGATATTTTTCCTTTTCCCTACATTTTCGAATAGGGCCGCATAATCTGGTTCGGGGTAAGTTTGGTTTGACCCTACTGCCTGAGACTGTGAATTTCCAGAATGTGAATTGTTCAGGGATGTAGTTTCAAGGTTAACATTACTATTCGTAGCCATCGAGGGAGTTTGACTTATAGAGGAAGTTTGTAAAGAAACATTCCCTGCCATACTATTTTCCAAGCTTTCGTTATCCAAGCTTTTTGGGGCTTGATTTGGCACTTCATCACTTATCCTTGTAAAGTCAGTTCCTTCTGTTTCGTGCTTAATGGGTGTTTTGAACCTTGTAAATAAACTTCTCTTGGATCTCTTAGCTTTCTTTATAGGCAAGCTGTTCTCGACATTTTCGTAATCATTTTCATCTTTGTGTGGGCTCATCAATATATCATGATCTTCCTGGTGATCTAACTGATCGTCGTTCTCATAAATTCCGTTCTCATTACCCTGGAGATATCCATAGACATCTGAGCTCTCCTGATTGAGGTTATCCAAATCATTAGAGTTAACATTGTTTACATTGTTTATCGAGCTTTTGAAAATACTTCTGATCAAATGTCTTGATTGCTGATGCGAAGCCTGCTGCGGAGACTGTTGGTGTGTACTTATGGGTGGTTTTGGAGATGTAGGCCCAGAGACAGGCGATCGTTGGTTTCTATCACCAATGAATGGAAGCATGTTGGTGATCGAGTTGGTAAAGCTGGTATATCTGCCGCTACTTCCTGTTTGGTTACGCTGGTGCTGAGATGATTGTTGACTATCCATGGAAGCCCGATTTTTTGAATAATAGTCGAAAGATTGTCTGTGAAGGGAGGAAGGTGGCTGCTCTAAAGAGTTCCGGCTGATGTATTGGTTGGCGGAAAAGAAAGATGGCTGGGTGGAATGTATGGAACCCACAGATGGTGTGAGTGAGGTCGTGGTGGTCAAGGGAGACAATTCGTTGTATAGATTATTATTATTCACGCTCAAACTGGCATTGGAAAATGAATGGTTTCTCGGGACTTGTGAGGTATTTCGGCTGAAGCCATTTTGAAAGTATTGATCTGATGATTCGTTATCCAAATTTTCTTGGGCATCCTCATGAAATAGGGGTTCATTTTGATTATGGGTATTCACCAAATTTTCATAGTTGACGTTGGAGTACGAAGAAACACGCGATGAATCATCAAACGGGCTTAACGAAGACTCGATTTTCATATTTTCAAGGCCTTGTCTATTGAATAAAGGCTTTTCATTCGAGACAATCGCTGGCTCAATGTATAGTCCCAGATCAATTGGGAAGGGATTGGAGTCGTCTAAATCCATATTATCGGTCCTGAAAGCTCCAGGCATGCTGAAGGATACAGTTTGCCCCATATTATCAGATGTTACGCCTGGCTCTTCTGATTCTAACTCTGTCTTGTAGAAATCCTGATTTTGGTTTGTTCCAACATCATACTGATCTATTCCAAAAATACTTTCATAGTCTGGCTGGTTGGAAAACTGTAGCGAATTAGACGGTTGTTGTAATTGGTTCTGGTTCGTCGGCTGTTGTTGAAATTGAAAGAGGGTTGGTGGGGTCTGCATACTAGTTTGAGATTGATCTTGTTCATTTTGAACATACGAAAGTTGACCCTTTTGCTGTGTGTTTTCTGGGCTTTGGGTATATTTAAAACTTATGCTGTGTTGTTGTTGCTGCTGCTGCTGGGGTTGCAGCAGTTGTTGTATTGGTTCGAACTGAGAGTCCGGTATTGGTTCTTGTGTATTTTGCCTTCCAAATACATCAAATTCATCCATCTCTACTGTCCCATTAATCTGTGTTCCTTCCTGTCTATTCCTATCAATATGGCAATCAAATATATTTGTGTCAGAACTCGGTTGATACAGTGTCTAATCTATCGCTCATGCGTTCACAACTGAATTATTAGTCAACTGCGCATACCGCTCCCGAGTGGCAGGGGGTAGCTCTGGGGAGACTTTATTTTTCTAGAGAGTGACGGGACTCATTCTACAATTCTATACTAGGCATCTACATTGTGAAGAGAAATTGCACAAAACAATTGAATTGTAGAGTTTACAGGCCAATACATGTGCAATGGCGTCTGGGACTATGGTGGTGTGTTTTTCAGATGGTAAGAGCGGATCTTAAATTTTTAAAGGAGGGGTCGCACCAGGACAAGCTGTCACAGATTCGAAGGTTAAGCGACTTTTTTCGAAGCAAATTACCCCATATCCTACCAAAGTAATCGCTACTGTGGAATTTCGCAGTATCTCAGTTCTATTCTTTACAATGGTCTCGAAAGAAGCCAAAGTTTTCCAATGAATCTTCTAGGGCCGACTGACATCTGCACTGACCGGCGATTACATAACCAGCTGTAATGCCGTGCGGGCTGCGGCCACACATATAAATACCATTTGACAGCTAGTAGACATAACAGACCCGCGATGAATTGACAATTATTTCTGGGTAGTTTTGGTTGTATTGTGGTGGAAAATAAAAGGTGAACTTTGTCAGGGTATCGAACAGTCAGCGAGCAGATACTGTTATCAATTTGTAAATTATGTTATTGTCAGCTCTTTAATCAAAATTACTGATTAGCGAGGAAGAAAAGTTTATTGTCTAATTTATTATAAATATATATGCTCCTCTATCTATTATTACTTATTCATCAAGAAGCTTTGCTCCTGAGGGTATCCGTTGTCTCACGTTTGAATTATCCAGTTCATGGTTGAAGGGATTTTTCTCGTCATCTTCATCACCACCATCTTCGCTCTGTAAGTCAGGATTGATGACTTTGAGGATAGTTCGCCTTTTTGAACTCACTAGAACCTGGACATCCATTCTATCATCAAGGGACGTATTAGAATCCGAAACCTGCTCGTCATCATAATTTTCTTCTTTGCTTCCAGTCTTGAATTCTTGGCTTGGACTAGTTTGCTTATCGGAGAATACATTGTGTTCATTCTCCTCGTCTTCTTCATCATCGTCATCAATCACTTTTGATAGAAGACGTCTCCCTCTAATTTTGTGATTCAAAGATTCATAGTTTCTACCCTCGGGAGTCGTTGGAGGTGCTCCCGCAAATGAAAAAGTATTCCTCAACATTGATACGGACCGATTCACCAAGTTAGAATTGCTTTGTGTTGGAATTGGCTGCGGTCTAGGAGCTGGATGATAATCACGAGTAGCTTCTTCCGTAACATCGCTGCTCAAGGTCTCGCTCGATGCAAGATAACTGTCTCTAAGCCCTCTTGTACGAGTTTGGTCAAACTCCTCGCGTTTCTTAATCCATGAGTCAAACGAAGCGCTATCTAATGTAGAGTTCGTGTCATTATTATTTGACATTACCGGTTGTCTGGTGCGTAGCTTTTTTGGTGGACTTGGCTTAAGGTGCTCGATGTTAGGATTTCCTATTGAATTTGCATCAAAATAATTTCCAAAATCGTATTCAATTTCGCTTACTTCATCTTGTGAGTCCTTTTTCTGCTTGTATCTTCGTAATGCAAAAAAACCGACAGCTAGTCCAACCAATGCACTGATAGGAATCACAGTACCAAGTATTGCTTTCTTTTGCACTTCTGATTTATACCCGGAATTAGTTTTGGCATTATTGAGGAGCGCAATATTTTTTTGTAGGGTTTCAACAGGGTCGAACGAGTCCACATCGTACAAGTTTATTTTTAAGTCAGTTCCGTCTCTTTTGTTTGTCTCGGTACTTGAGTTTATCACAACTAATGTGTTGAATATAGTAGCCGCACCAAGAATCTGATCAAGAGCAAAATTCGCTTCAGCAGAAGAATTCCATGTCCAGGCATTGGAGTCCAAAATGAGTTTCGCGAACGATGGCAGTGAGGCTTTGTTTGAGACTTCTCCGCCAATTAATAAAACCTCGCCAATTGACAACTGATCAGTGATAGTACTAATGGAATTATCTGGTACAGACTTGAAGATTGGTAGAGTTAAAGCAAATTTTCTTGCATTTATAGCTTTGTCACCAGAAGTATCGCTAACTTGCTTAAATGACCATCCCGAACTAAAATCCCATATGGCCAATTGGTACATGTTTAGCCATCCCTGGGTACTTTCTCCCCCTATCACGAGTTGCGTTTGTGGGTTTGGAGCTAGTAAATTGGCAGCTCCATAAAAAGGTTGTGGTTTGGTGGAGGTGGAGATATTAGATAGTACCATTGAAGATATATTCAATGATAACATTCTGCTAGACACGTCTCCAGTGTTAGCACATAAACCTCCGTAAATAAAAACTGTTTCATTATCGGAAACTGAAGTTAAAACTGTCGAGGATTGATAAAATGAGGAGTCACTTATGCCATTGAAGTTCAAGCTAGTGGCCTCATTTTGCCACGAATCTTTTGCAGCATCATACTTTATGATACTTAGCGAGCCATCACCACAAACATCACTGTCAGATTTGGACCCTTCGCTTATACCATAAAGCTGATTACCTGCCAAAAATAATGTGGAATTTGCAGGTGGAGACGCCAAAGTCTCAATGCTTTGACCAGTTTTCAAATCCTGTAACTCTAGCTGAGAATCCAGTAATTTATTGTATCCATTTATCGAGAAGTTAAGTCCTACTAAGTTATTGTTGGACAAATGTAGGTAGATCCTACCATCGGTGTATGAATACAAGGTATTCCATGCAAGGACAGAGGATATGAAAAGTACGACGCTTAACACATTCATCTTAATCATCCGTCACAATTTCTTTTATGGATCAAGCGAGATGACTATTCCAATCTCCTTTGCAAGTCAGATCAAATTTAATTATAATAGTACTCTGTTCTACCGCTAGGAAGAACTTATTTCTTTCTCGATTGTCTGGTCAAATTCGTATACTAATACAGGGTTTGTTTCATTGAGAGACTACCACATAATGGGAGACCATCGCTCTACTTACTCTCTAGGCTGATTTCTCGACCGGGACAAATGTTATTGTTTACGCCCGATTAGGAAATTATCAACTTCTTGGGGTCTCGGATACGTTCGAAACGGAGATGAGTGAAGAGATCTACTGGAGATTACGATTGTTCGATGCACCTCAATACTGTAACACTATTGAGTATTCAATAGATCAATGGGACGAGTTTCGTGCTACAAAAACCAACTTACAACTAATACTCGTGTCGTTTAAAATTACTTTGCTGTAGCGGTTTGCATTGTAACTCGAGCAGCCTATTACGTCGATTATGAATCGAAGCTGGGTTCTAGATCAACATGACCGATTATCTTCGATCTTGAATTTTCGAGAATTATTTTGCATATTATTTCCAATGCGATCATGAAATACATGTGCGTGTAGTGCTGAGCCATAAAAATATATCGCTTCTCTCGTAATATGAGCTACAAATCGTACGACACCATCAACTTGGAGGAATTGATTTCCTCGAACAAGAAAGTATCCACCAGATGTCCGTTCGACAAATGCAATGCTAGAATTATCCCTGTTGATGATAAGTTGAACAGAAGCTTGCTCAAGGTGAAGAACGCTCCTGAGATGGTCATTCCCGGATCAGAGTCGGAAAGTTTTAAAGACTTGAAGCAGTTCTACCAGGTGGGCGACGTATGGGACTTTGATAACATCGGAGTCTCTAGAACCTCTGCTGATATATCAGGTTCCGTTTCAATAGGTGATTCTGAAAGTCCTTTACACGTTCAACGCCTTCTTATATGCAGCGAATGTGACAGGGGTCCTATAGGGTTTGCAGCTCTTGAAGATTTAGACAAGTCAGACCATCAAAATTTGAAGTATTTCCTCAACTGTACCAGCATACTATATGAAGTAACAGAAAAGTAATTTTCTACGTTGCTTACAGTGGCATTGCTACTCTTGACTTCATCATATAAATTGTTAATATAAATTAAAGTTTTGCGCCAGGTTTCAAAGTTTTGGCAATCTCATGAGCGACTAATCTAGCAACAGACATGACGGTAACCATAGGATTGACCCCACTTGCAGTTGGTAAAGCACTTGAATCTGCGATATAAATGTTGTCACATTCAAACAATCTTCCTTTAGTATCGCAAGCACCATATCCTGGTCCCTTACCTGACATACGGCAACTAGACATTTGATGGGCTGACCCATACATTACCCTGAAATTTTCGAAATTGATCTTCGAAACTTGTGCTCTCCATTTGCTGTAATCAGAATCTTTGATCGATCTTTCGGACTTCGGCTTGTCCGAAGTGAAAGATGGACTTCCAATTTGCGGATGAGTAATCACTTTAGCACCTCCAATATACAATAGATCCGATGCAATCACAAAAGCCTCTCTGAGTGCTTGACGGTCGCAATCATTGACAGTGTAGTCTAAGATTTTGCATTGTGGCTTCTTTTTGTCATAAGTGATGGTTCCTTCCGAAGTATCCCTAGTGATAAGTAGTATAGGAGCGACATGACTGAAGCGTGTCATTGCTCTGTTATGGAATTTTGATCCCTCCCAAGGTGTGAGAGCAGAATAAGTGTAAGGGGTATGCTGGATGGTCTCTATTTTTGCACCATGTGCCTTACCATCAAGATCGTCCACTTGAGTACAAACGGTAGATAATATAGGATGCTTATGTGCTTCTGTATTGATATCTTTTCCAAAGTCACCGTAAACTGCAGTGCTAGGGTGCAACTTCAAGTGTGATCCAATATGTTTATTCTTGAATCCTGAACGCTGTAATACGACTGGCGTGTTCAAAGCTCCTCCGCAGACTGCTATTTTTTTGAAACCAGTTATCGTAAATGTAAATCCGGTCTCGGCATTCTTACAAAGAACCGCTTTAGCAACACCATTCTTATGAATGATCCTCTCAACACTCACTTGGTCCATGAATTTTGATCCATTGCGCTGTGCATCCTTAAACCACTTGGCAACAGACCCTTGTTTAGTTCCATATCTAATTCCCTCGAAAGTAAATCCTTCGTCTTGTTTTGGATAACCTCCGTGGTTTTGAGGAACTTCTTTTGCTGCATAACCTAATTTTGCAGCACCATTCAATATCAACTTATTTCCAAAGGAGTGATCGATGTTCTCTGTGCTACAGCCCATTGTCTTCAAAACAAAATCGGTGGCTTTGTCATAATCTTCTTTGGCTGCCCAATCGATACCGAAATCTTGATACCACTCATTTCTTACTTTGAAGGGAGTTTTAAGTGAAGCAGACCAATTAACCGTAGTTCCACCACCAAATGTTGATCCAGCTTGCACAAATATTTGTCCATTTTTAGATGCAATCGCCCCGGATTCTTCAAACAATGCTTTGGACACTTGCAATTGACCTATATCTCCATCGGATATATGATGATATTTGCTTTTTTCTAGCACCAACGAAGTAAACCCTTCTTCAGAAAGTGTATGGGCTACTACACCTGCCCCAGCCCCAGACCCAATGATTAAAACATCGATATCGGACAAATGAATAGTTGCGCCTTGTTCTTTGGGCTTCTCTTCCATGGGGTATCTAAACAAATCTGAAGTCTGGATCTCTGAAAGAAGCTTTTCAACATCTTTACCTGGGTAGCTGCTAATTCTATTTTGAACATCTACGGCACTCATGCCTAAAGCCATTACTGACAATCCATAAAAGAGTCTAAATATACGTTTCTTCAATGCAAACGGAGAATCTCTCCATGATATCAATAACTGCTCTCTTTGACCAAGTGTCATGTCTCTAACTGAAGTAATACTATTTGTCAAAACAGGCGCAAGTTTCGAGTCTAAAATAGACATTAAAAGAGCATAGCCATTGATAATTTCCTGAGAATGGCACATTACATACTCTCTGATGGTTGAAGCAAAGCCTGGAATTTTAGAAGGGTAGTCGTATTTTGATATAGCGTCACTATCGGTTGAATCATTCCATAATACTTTATCTTCCTTCAAAGTGCCATGAAAAAAAGCATCTGCAATGATTGCAAATGTCTCAGCATGTCTCTGTGTGACTTTGTCTGGAAACATCTTGTTTGCTCGAAAGGACCCTGCGAAAAGTAAGGAGGCATGTATGATTTAAATAGGCAATTCGCCCACTTGTGATTTCGACATGTGCTTTTTATTAGTAAATAAAACTCCGAGAAATATGTGGGGAAAAATCGAGGGATCCGACATTTTTTCACGTAATTAAGAGGATTGTCTAAATCGAATGATAAATTCAAATAATTAAGTTTTATTTCCGATATGATAGTGGTTAGAAAGTCTCGTATACATTGACATCGTAGTCACATGTATTTGCCATTTTTCTACCAAAGATAGTTTGCACTTCGCTC
This sequence comes from Suhomyces faveliae, assembly GCA_030585145.1. NCBI lineage: Eukaryota > Fungi > Ascomycota > Pichiomycetes > Serinales > Debaryomycetaceae > Suhomyces > Suhomyces faveliae. Next base: position 157,336 of record JAJMBY010000018.1, read on the forward strand.
GGCTGTCCATACATAAGGTTTGAACTTGTCACAGTATAGAGATGAAAGCGGGGACTGCAAACAGATGCCTCCCAATTTATTCGATAAACTATCAAGATCGGCAGCTGATTCTTAAAAGTTGCATACTACACATAGATGTGGCCTCACGATCTATTATTTGACATATGGCCTGTTATTCCAAACGCGAAGGTAGTATTTCCGGGTGCCCGCAAAAGACATATACTGCATATTGAAAGTACGTTTGAAATGCAATGACTTTATAATGGAATCTATCCAACTATATTCGTCTGGGGAAGAGGACGAGGAAGAGGTAGATGAACAGATACAGGGCCTAGAAGAAGTACAAGATAAGGAGGATCGAGACCAGGAAGAGGACGAAATACTTTACAATCCCCATATCATCAATATTTACCTGCAAAACTATTCCAACAATATAATGAATAAATCTTCTATATTTCTCTATATTCCATGGCAACCTTCAATTCATTCTATCAAAACCATTCACTCCGCTAGTAAAAAGGCACTACTGGCTCTTCCGATGGCCAATAAGTACAGATGGAAAGATGTGAATCGAATGCCCGCCCAGATGAAATATCACATATCGCTATACCCCAATATTGATGGAGAAGAGTACAAAATAAGTCAATTCAAAGAAAACCTTTCTCATTCTCTTCTGAATCTTTCTATAAATAAGAGCCTTGTGGGATTGGATCATGACGAAGTACAGCGTCTAGAGAGATTAAATACACTCTTGGGAAGTAAATCTAAAGCAAAAAATTACGTCAATCTAAAGTTTCGCAGAAAGCTTAAACTATATACAAGTGAACTGAAAGATACCGTTTTTCTTGCAGGTGTGATTGAAATCGAGCCAAAAGTGCTGGATTTTTTTGAGAGTTTAGTCGGACATATTTTCACAAATACAAATTCGTTAGGACTCATTGCGAAGCCACAGAAGACTGAGTTTCATATAACGCTACAAATTGGAGAGCTATCTGATCCTGAATTTGTGCTAAACTCTGAGGAGATGAATAACATACTCGGTTCAGTTGATACTGACCTTGATTCAATCAATGTAAATTTGTCCGAGCTCATTATATGGAGTATGGGTGCTCGGAAATCCAAAAGTTCTATAGGCTTTAATATATAGGTGATGAACAATAATTAGCTTACTCTCGCGATTCACTTTCACCCATGAGGTTAAGTAGAACAAACGCTGCAAAAACGTTCTGCATATTCTTCCCAAAGTTTTGAGAGCACTGCACGCCCCAAATTGAAAATTAATGATACAGCACCTATATATATAGACTACAAAGAAGAAAGACTCTTTTTGATTACAAATTCTGATAGTTGAAAAGAATGTCTTCAAAGAAACAACAAAAGCAAGTCCAGAGTCAGTTGATTGAACTCGTCAATAATCGTGCAAATGAGAATAAATGTGGAGAATGTGGGGCAGCGTATCCTACTTGGGCTTCCTATAACATTGGTATCTTTCTCTGTGGAAGATGTGCTTCCGTTCATAAGAAGGTTCTAGGTCCCCCTCTGGAAAATGTATCCAAAATAAAATCTCTTACTCTAGATTCATGGTCGTCGGATCAAATCGGATCACTTCAAAGAATTGGAAATAAGAGAGCAAAGAAAAAGTGGAATCCGAAACGGGTCCCATTTCCGTATGACGGAGACGACGATCCTTATGCCGTTGAGCAATATATCAGAAAGAAGTATGTCTTGGGTATGTTCCGTGATGACTCAATTGAGGCAGGTGATTTTGATGACAAACACAGCAGGTATTCAGACGATAGTGATTCTGGAAGAAATGGAATCTACTCAAGGTCGAGACTGAACTCATATCTTACAGCTACAACTACTGGAAGATCTAGACTGAATTCATACTTATCAAATGGAGGAAACTCTAGGCTGAGATCGGGATCCCATGCTAAAGCTGCACCCAAGGATGTTCCTCGTCTTTCACACAGAAAATTGACAACGTTTGAAAACACATTGTTCCAGGGACAGGTTTCAAAAATCATGGGATATGGCTACAACAATAGAGATGCTGTATTAGAGAGTTTGTTATTAAGTAATGGGGTAATTGATCTTGCTTTAGACATATTGGAAGAAGATGGAAAGGTTAATCCACAACAAAGCGAGATTCCTCCAAGTCTTCCAAAAAGACCGGCGGCCGCTTCCTCTTTACCAAACTCACAAAATCAGTCTCAAGGGCAACAACAGGATGATTGGTGGTCTGTAGGATCGAGCCAAGCAAGCTTACCGAGCACGGCGGGCTCAAATTCTCAACAACCTCAGATATATCAATTTACAGATCCTATCACAGGCCAGATATCTTATGTTGATTCTAATGGACAGCAATACTTGGATCCTAACAACCCACAACATCAACAACAATTAATGCAACAATCGAATCCACAATTGATGGCGCAGCATACGAATAAACAAAATATTTTATCATTATACAATCAACCAACCCAATTGACGTCGAATGCTGCGTATCCTATAACACTGGGTTTGCAGCAACAGCAACAGCAGCAACAGCAACAGCAACTTCAACAGCAGCAGCAACTTCAACAGCAGCAGCAAATGATGCAAGGAGGAATGGCTTCGTATTCCCAGCCACAGCAGACCGGTCAGTCACAAATACCTCTTCAAGGGCAACAGTTCCAGCCACAATTCACCGGCTTTGGAAACCCTTCGCAAACCGGATACAATTCATTCAATGGGCCTCAACAGTATAGATGATCTCGTAATGAAAATAAAAAGTTCTTTGGCATGAGTAGCTAAACATGTATAGCCCTCTCAATCTGTGTATATAATGGTTTAAGAATCGATATCATCCATTCAAAATGGAAAAAATAATGCCTTCAGCCAGATTCGAACTGACGATCTCCTCATTACTAGTGAGGTGCCTTACCAACTTGGCCATGAAGGCTTTCCTTGTTTAGTTGGAATTGGTAAGTTTTTTATAAGTTTGTTGTATGTTGTATATCTGCTACCAATACAGAAGAATTCTTATAATATGCGGCCTAGAAATGGAGAAATTGTGCAAGAAATACATGATGAGATTATGGCTCCGGAGCTAATCTAACGATTTTTTTTTTCGAGCCAAAACAGCGAGTAATTTCTGTAGCCACGTAGCGAATAACTGCATATATTCCTAATAAAAATACTTTAGAAGGCACATAAGGTGTAATTAGATTTAGAAATTTAGTGCTTCTAAAAAAGTCCATTGAGGGTTTCGAACTACAAGACTTCAACTGAAATTCTACCCATAAGATCAACTTAATCTTTATTATAAGCTAACAGACTAGTTTAATTTGAAAATTCAAATAGAGGATCCAAACACAAGATAAGGAATTTTGCAACATTTTATATTGTTATACTCTTTCTATCAATAGCAAAAGTTGTTTGTAAGAGAATATTAATTGGTGCATTCTGATAAAGCTTATTATGAAATGGAAATTTACGAAGTTAGGAGGCAGCGCATTTTGCTTTTTAAAATCTGGATTTTATAACTCGATATTCATGAATCAACTGTGCCCGCAATATATGGCCGTGCTCGAGTGCTCTTTGAGACTAAACATTGTCAACAGAATGTAATATAAACCTATTGAATTTGCACTTGCGTCATTCCAACGTGGAACTAGCAATCTTCGACTTTCCAATTCCATTTATTTATTCCTTGAAAGCACCTTCCATTTGTGCTTGAGTTTGATTCACCATAGCAAAGACAATAATGATCAAATAAAAGTCTTATCTCCTCTATCTCGTCAATTAATTCCAAGCTATTGATTCTTCTCAAGTCGCCTGGGTTGATCCAAGGTTTCAGGTTGTCGCCTCTGGAATAACCCCCTACATCACTCATATCTGTTAGCTTGATCTTTGAAAGATTGCATTTCTCAGAAAGAAACAATTTTCTTGATTCTAAATTTGGCAATGCACTGAAAGTTTGTAGGTTGATTCCTCTTTCCATTAAATTTTTAGCCATCGTCTTACCAAATGCATCATTTAAAGACATGGGCTCATATATCAAGAACGAAACTAAATCTTTGCAATAATGTTTCCAAAAATTAATTAAATTCTCATTTTCCTGTGGCGATACGTAACAAAGAACGCATTCGCTCAAAACAAGGGTCGGCAACGATTCGTCGATGTATTCAAGTAAATTGGCTGATTCTTGGTCGCTATCATTGGATGTGAGTTTTCTCAAATCAAATCCAATTAGGTGATATGAGTTGGTGTGGAAGTCGGGGTTAACCTCTTGGAATTCTTGTCTTGACTTGATTTCAAGCTGTGTGCTAATATCATGATGACCCACTATCTGTTTCAAGTTTTCATCTTTGAGTATTGCCATTTTCTTAATCTTCGTGGATTCTGGAAAGTCAATTTCCACGTACCTAACATTCTTGTGCTCCTGTAGCACTCTAAAACCTCTAGTGTCAGAGCCACCTCCTAGTGAAATTATTTGACACTCGTTGTATTCATTGATGAACTCTTCTGTAATAATATCGATCAGCTTTGTTCTTAAATATGTCCCTCTATTTATCAATGGTAGTTTCCTTTCATTAAATATCATCCTGAGAGTTCTGCCAGCAGATAAATTACTATAGCCATCACAGAATTGAAGATTCGACTGGTATGAAGATATTAACTTGTCGATGTATCTGTCATTAGGTTCTAAATAAGACTTTTTATTTGCACTAAACCTACAAGCTAACGCTTCTAGGTCCGTTGCTCGTATAACCTTATCCCTTTTCTCCTGCGGTGATAGCATTGCCTTAGATACTAAAAAACCTTCTATATCGCATTGACGATTTACTTGTCGCGATAGAATTTGTTCGGATAAAAGTTGACGCGGACTTACAGTGTAAAAAATAAACTATAATCAGATAATATACTAAATCTTTTTAACTATCACCCACCAATTATCCTTCTGATATCCATGATCAACAACTGTACACTCCTTGATCTCCTGACAATCCCCAACCAATTCACCTTTCTTGTATAAGTGGTAATAACGGTATTTAGTGACAGGTTCCTCAGGTACCAGGTGCTCGGCTTGGGAATCTTTCTCTTCATTCTCCTCCTGTGCCTCACCGATATGATTGCCAGAATTTCCTTTTTTTGTTCTCTTCATCTTAGGTTTCTTCTCCTGCTTTTTCTGCAATACCCATGGAATTAATATATCTTGTTCGTCACCCTCTTTGTACCCACGAACAGAATTCTCCTGCTCCAAAGCCCAACAATATACAAGAAACTCGCCACCCTTTTTGAGTTTTGAGAGTATGTGCCTTATAGCATCTATTCTTCTCTCTCTCGTAGCAAAATGGTGTATCACAGCAATAGAAATTGCAAAGTCAAGCGAATCGTTGCGATGAGGTAAATGTAAACCATCCGCAACTCCTAAATTGAACTTTCCAGAAGAGTTGTCAAAAGCGCACTTAATTAAACCATCAGATCTATCAGTTCCAATCATAAATAGCTTATCATTAACGGAGAGGTACTTTCCATTACCGCAGCCAACATCCAATCCCACTGAATGATCTGGTCTGCTCATGAGAAACTCTTCCACAACTGGCCATGGTTTGAAACGAGTCTGCGAAAAGTGTGACGCTATTTCATTGTAAACTGTATGTACATAATCCTCCTCTTGTGACTTAGGATCTATCCCTTTTTCGATAGCTATAGAACTCTTTGGCATCCTAAACAATTGAAAGATGTTAAAAAAAGAGCCTTTCGTGCTCTTCTCGTTGCATATATGATACTGCATACAGCTCTTCAACTACATGCATACAACTCTAAAAGAATAGATGAATCAGTGACAATATGGGTGATCACTATGAAAAATCAGATCTACCTGGTATTGATTTTAATTGTTGGGTTACTTATAAGAAATTTCATAACTAGAGGTGATGAAGAGTTAAAGCATCTTAATAACATAATTGCCGGTGATTCGCTAAATGTGATTCCGATTTATTTGCGATTTGGAGATTTTGGATTCAGATTTCCTGATCTTGTCCAGGCCAGTCAAAAGCAATTGAACCATGAAATGGAGCAATTTTTCCCAAATACTTTTAAAGTCGACCTTATTGATGAACTATCTCGAAAACCTGAGGAGCTTGACAAAAGTATTATCGAAGGACAATACATAATTGAGCTTGTACTCGGAGAAGAAAATGCTATACTTCTTCATGAGAAAAAACTAAAACTGACACTATATTATGACTTGGATTCGATACACTCAAATGATTTACCATACCTCATAACTCAAACGATTATCTATCATTTGATGCTTGCAGAACTGTTCGTGGCAAAAAATGGAATACACGAGTCTGGGAAGATACTACTCAATTTCATCTGTGATCTGAGGCTCAGGAGCATCATAGATTTTAATTGTCGACTCGAGAAAGCTATTGAACCGTATATCAGCAAGTTGAACACTCTTTATGAAATAGACTTCGAAATTTCGTTTGATGAAATCAGTGATAAACGGGCTTCTCTCGATAATAAAACCATCGATATCATTCTTCCATACACTCGAACCAACTTCAGTGATAAGATAATTGGCTCGAACTTACTAAGTGAGTTTCTTCAATTAAATAAAACAGATGAAGCGAGAGAAAATTTTATAGATCTCTTCGGGCCCACTATCGAGGGTAAATTGGGACTCTCGCCCAATCCAAGCAATAATTTAGATTTGAAATTAGCTTCCGTCACAAGGTTCAAAACATTAAAGGCTATTCGTGAAATTGTCAACTTTTTGAACGCTAATTGCTGCAAAAGCGAGATATATCAATTGGTTCAAAAGGATACATCACTTTTGGTAGAAGATATATTGGAGTTTCCGAGTGGAAACTGGACAAATTTTTTATCAAGAGCTGAAAAGATATCAGGATATCATGCTGCACCAGGCCAATAAAATAGATCAATGATCGAAGAAAAATTTAGAGTTATATATACTAATAATAATGAGTAGATTATTTGAGCCGTGATATCTGTTTAGTGTTCATGTTTCATTAGTAGATACGACGCAGTACTGATTTTGGAGACTCTTGCAATTTCTTTAAAAATTTGTAAATTTAATACAAATTCAAGAACTTGTGATAGATTGCCACTTCTAACAACTTACTCTCACATATATCGCTACAGTCGAAAACTTTAAACTACTAAAACTAGTCTGCTTAAGAAGTACACATGATAAAGGAGTGATTCGGAGACTGGCTTATACTGTATCCCTTAAATATCTTACACCATAGAGAGGCCAATATCTCAGATTTTACACGCGACATTTTTGTTTGCAGGACATTTTTAAAAATAGTTGAACTATATCTTCCGAGAGGATAGTTAAACGATGTCTGACGATACATCGAGTGACGAATACAACAGTGATGTTAGTTTGGATGAAGAGGATGAGGAGCTTATATGGAGAGTATTTTACAGCGAGTTAGATAGAAAACTGCGCGTGGGAGAATCGGAAGACAACCAAGCTGGTCTTATTGGAGATATCGACTTCGATGATGATGAAAATGATGATGAATTAAATTTCGAAGATATAAGCGATATCTCTGATATAGATGACGCAGAGCTAGTTGAGAGCTATCGTGAATTGAAAGCTACGAAAGTAGATAAGGATCTAAGTGAAGAGGATAAGAAACGACTATTGATATCTCATTTTACTGATGATCAAATGGAAAGATTCGAAGCATACCGAAGAATGACCGTAAACAAACCAGGCGTTAAGAAAATTTGCAACGGTGTTCTAGGACAGTCAATTCCTCAAAATATTGCAATTGTGTTAGCTGGTATTTCAAAGCTGTTTTTGGGGGAAATAATCACAAGAGCATTCGAGGTTCAAGAAAGGGAGTTCCAAGCCAAATTAATTCTTGATATCGATGAAAAGAAGACCCAGAAAAAGAAAGCATTAAAAAGCTTAGAGCAAGGAAAAGAGGTAGAGGTTGATGCTAAACGGTTGCAATACATGGGGGACCAGCCAAAACCATTACAATTAAATCACATTCGTGAGGCTTACAGACTTTATAGACTAGAAAGCAGTGGAGCTTTTAATTCTCAATGGAGAAGAGAGGGTGACTCTGATGGAAAGTTATTTCGGTGATATAATGGAGTTTACAACAGTGTGTAACTAAAATGTCGGCCGTGCTCCAATCTTCACATCCATATGCATGAATTATCTGGAGAGTACTATCAAATATTGAAAGATTGAAAGATGGCTACAACCAGGTGCGTATTAATGCATCCACAATACGAATAAAGGAATAATTCTTGTTTGCCATGTATTTCCTCCAATTGTCTTCATAGGAAATCTGAAATTAGTTAGGGTCTCGTTTATCAGAAATTGTGCTGCGCAAGCCTCGAAATGTTGGTTGATTAGGCTTTGAAGCAAGGCAAGTTCAAAACAAGTCACCCCAAAGTCTTGTATTGCTTGTACTTGGTGTATTACTACAATTCTCGTCGTATATTTCTCGCAGCCATTATTTCCTGTTGGTATTCTATACCATCATTGACTCTAAATTTGAGAGAGAGATAAACTCAAGTTGATTAAAACAAAGATAGATTTAGCAATACATAGAGTTTGCAAAACACTATCACAGTCTTTGCTAAACCGCACCATCAGATTAATATTGGGGCTGAATCTCATCAATAACGGAAAATAGTTCCGATCTGTAGTTAAGCTCACTGTATTGACGCACTGGATGTAATTAACAAAGATCTAGAGTCAAGTCTAATAAATTATAGACTTTTATGTCATTTGTGCTCTTCATTCTCGTTATTAATATTTGTATTCTTCTTGCATTGGAGAAACAGTTCCGTCCTTTAGAATTTTACCGTGGAGGACTTCACCATCTTTTGTTTGCGAAGCCATAAATAATTGTGCGTTCACTTGAGATCTCACAGCGTGCATTTTTTCGGGATTGTCATTTTGCCATTCTCTCAACTTGTAAGTTTGACCACTTAAATCCCAATAGATTCCTCTGAAGGTATTGTACAACCCCTCTCTGCCTTCATAAAGTGGATAGACAACAACCATACCAGCAGTGAAAAACATCCACAAAAAGAAAACCACAACCCATCCTGTAAAGAACCTCTTCGAGAATATGTAGCTCGTACCATACATAGGCATTGGCCAAAGTATAACAAGACAAAATGTTAGTAATACACAAATGATAAGTGACTTTTTGAATGATCTACTCAATATTTTGGCTTCTTCATCAAATTTATCCAGATTTAAATCGACCAATTCACTGGCAATCATTGAAATCTGCGATTTCACTGGGTGCAATTTCTCCTTTTCAGTCAATTCATTTTCATTGTCATTCGTATGAGTCAAACCAAATTCGTCCCTGGTGGCCTCCTGGATTTCTTCATCTTCATCTACTCTGGTTATTCTTGTTTTCAAAAGGCTCCAATCAAAGTCCTGAGGTCCCAATCCAAATGTTAATGTTGGGACAACGATTAAAGGTGATAGTAATGCCACAATGTTTCCAACCAACATCGAATCATCCTCAAATGTGGTATTAACATCTACAGCACCAAACTTTTTGTAAGCGCATAACAACCATGACATAATTGCTAAAGCAGTTGCAATAGGAGGGGTTAATGCAGCTGCATAGACATTTTGTCTTTTAGACAATAATGTTAAGGCAGAAGGTAAAACTGCACCTCCTATAATAACACCCATCAACTCATACAAGTAACCCATGGATATCTTGGCATAGTATAAGCCAATAGCAAATCCAGCCATGATATAGGCAAATATAACAACCGAAATATGAGACATAACCATCAATTTCTTACCACTTGCCTTCGGATCAATATAACTTCTGAAGATATCATAAGTGAAAATAGTTGAAACAGCAATAAGTTCAGCAGACATGGCAGATGTAACTGCCATGAAAATCAAAATTAAAGCACACACTGCTCCACTTTTTCCAAGTAAAGCAACAGCAGTATTGGGTAATACTAAGCCAGAATCGACTTCATAGGTAGACATCTTCAATGGGTATGTTGGCCAATTGGAAGTGTTTTCCAACGCCAATGCCGCCAATCCCAAAGTGGTGGCCGTGAAGGCAGGAATTGCAAACCAGGCTAAACCACCCAACACATATCCAGGCATGGCTGCAGATGGATCTGCTGCAAATGCTTTATTGAAATAACCATTATCTAAAAACACAGTACCAAAGCCACCGACAATAGTGATCACAAAGAATATACCTCCCGATCTCGAGTGCATTGTCAAGTATGATCCATCAGCATTTCCTTCTACTGGTTTAGTTTTGGCCAAATCACTAATAACTTCCCACATAATCTGGGGTGATCCAATCTTCTCAGAAGTGAGATAGGTGGTGAATGCAAAGAGAAATATGATGATTATAATTACCACCGTATGAATGTAGTCGGTCAAAAATGTTGCTTTAATACCCCCAAAAAGAGTATACACAACCACACCCAAGGGTAGCAAAAGACAGGCAGCGATTGTGTTCATTCCTGTAATATCATGTACAACAGCAGATCCACCAGTTAATAACATACTGGTGACCAAGACATTTGCGGCAAATCCCCAAAAGACATACACCATATGAGTCTTTTTACCATATCTAGCCTTGATTATCTCCAAATAAGAGTGGGCAGCTGGTGCTCTTTCTTTACCTTTGATGGCCAAGCAAGCAAACAAAATAATCTGACATGTGCCTCCTGCAGCATAGTAGATGGCACCAGAAACACCGTTATTATAAACCTGAGTAGTAGAGGTCAACAAGGTAGCTGGAAACGTTAGTAGTTGCAAAAAAAAAACTCTCAAAACAAAGTTAGCAATCCAAAAAATATTTCACTTACCGGCCCAAGTCCAAGATGAGACAACAGCAGCACTAATTAAACCTGTTTTGACTGAACGACCAGCGGTTGCAAACTCTTCCGCAGTCATAATTTCTTTATTGTATCTTCTCAACACATAAGTGGTTAACATCATACCGACAGCAAAAACTGCCCCGAGTCCGATCACCACCGCATAACCAGCAGCCTCAGGTAGTGGAACGTATTGTACTCCAGACATAATTGGTAACTGAAAGTTTAAATTTTGATCAGAGAATGTATCGCCTCAGTATTTATAGATTTTAAGCCATTATTAAAACTCCTCGTACTTCTTTTAGATAGCGGTTTATTTGGCCCTGTAATTTATGATGCATAGGTCTAAATGTTTGTATTGTTCATTTCCGTTATACAGTTTATCCGGTACAGGAAACATGCTTATCTAAAACTGTGTGATAAGAATCTGGAGAAAAAAAGGCCCAAAACCACTTCCGCAATTTATTCGCTAAAGTTTGATGATTACGTACAACTGCTTTGAGCAAGAAATATGTGTCGTGGGTGCTACTACGCCCACTTGCAATAAGTTTTGAAAATGATATACCTGATGCCTACACTTTTCAAGAACAGCATTGGCTTCATCCATTGAAAGGTCCGCACAACACTTACAAATTCCGCACTGATAAGAGATATGACGCACATGTTTCATGGAACATACACATACGAGACCTAGTTATGCACGTGACGATTATAAACTCCACATCATTCAGAATGTTATCGGGATGGGAAATAAATTGAAAGCGCAAGGATCAGAAGAGCACCGCTAAAACAAAGTCATACATCGCACGAACTAGTTAGTATTTTTGCTTGGGGTAGAATCGGTTCTTTACATAATGCATACCTTTGTTTACTGAGTACATAAAATATCACGTGATTTACAACGTTTCGGATACATATCGCTGAATATTCTTATGTGCTGCGAAAAGTGCAAAAAGCAAATTACGTTTAGTCAATGCTCAGCCGAACCTGATATAAAGTAGCTGTAAACCACTTTATTAGATTAAAACTAAGGAAAAATTATAGCGCCTCATTTTGGTGTTTGATAATTTTGTATTTCTTCATCATCCACTTTCTCGTCTTGACAAAAATGTTTTATACCAATTGCCAATAATGACGTCGCAATTAGGATACCAGTCGTAGTTAGCGTGAGTGATGGTCGAAATAGAATGATCCGTGCCCATTAATAAGGATTAGTCAATACCTCTACTATCAGACCCCACCTTTACAATCAATCGACGAGTTTTAGGTATTCATTTATGAAGAATTCTAGGTATTCATTTATAAAAAATTCGAATTCGATATTTGGGTAATGTTCTATGATCTTACTATGGAGTGCTAGGATGGGCCCATATTGTATTGCACATCTGATGGACAAAAATACACAGAGTCCAGGAAACTCGTATTAAGTTGTCAATTGCACGCGATTTTACAGTCCGCTACTATGCAAATTCCAACACTGAAACTTAATTTATGATGAATCAGAACTATTAACCTTTAAGAAATCTGGAATGATCCGCAGGGAAGTTTGCTGAAACCAGCCGAAATAAGATAGCTGGTAACAACGTTACACATGCCTTCTCACAAATATTTATCTTTTATAATTACAAGGATCACGAAATCATTAATTGGAAATAATTCAAACTTCGTAGTTTCAAGATACATTAGAGGTTCTCTACCCTTCGCTTGTTTTTTTTTTTTCTTTCTTAAGTTGGTTTGAAATCAATTACGTTATATTATCGCCGCAAAGTCTTTGTCCGGATGTGTCAACTATTATATACAGAAAATAGCAAAATACTGTGCTTCTAATCTAAGTGTCATATCTTAAAATTGGACCGCTGTTCTTTCATTTATAGGTGAATCTTTTTATTTATATTTTGATAAGTGTATATTATTCAATAAATTATTTAAGGAGACAAGCGTAAGGAAGTAAGTTTCAATGGGGCCTCAATACCAGCGAAAGCATCCGATGAGTCTATATATAAAAAAAAAGATGTTTAGTAAAATGAATATACATTTTTTTATATCAAATTTTAAAAAAGTAAACTACGTACAATTAAACTAAGACAAATCATAGTGTGAAAATGTAACTCAAGAATCGAGTGGTATGTAACATCGAACTTATTGGAGAAAAACGAACAAAGGATTATATGAATTTATATGAATAGAAACAACCATGGATATGCTAGTCGATATGCTTTGGCATTTTGGTCATTTAACTTGTACAAGTAAGACCAAAGTCATTAATATACGCATTGTGAGCACAACTCAATTTTTATTGTTATCTAGTAGGTGCGAGTTTCAGAGATGATAAGATTATAAGTAAACTATATGTAATTTATACTCATATAATAGAAAATTATTGAATGTTACCTTAAATAAACATTCGGGCATCAGTGTAGTCGTTAAGCGATATTATAAGGATTTGTCTAGGTAATTTACCGTTCTGGTTGTTCTTCATCTGAAGCAGTATGTACAATGTATAGTGAATATCTATTCCTCACAAGATCTCTTAAAATTGGCCATTGAAATTAAATAATGATTGTAATATCCTAACTTCTAAAAATGACCTGTTTGATTTTATAGATAGAATTATTCTCTTATAAGATAGGTATTGAGATGACAAGTGATTTGGACTGTGGGATGTAAAGTTACGAGAACTATGTAGTTACAAACATGGAAAAATGTATTTGTTAAATTATACAAATACTAATGATTGATTCTACACCCGAATATCTTCTTAATTATAATATATTCGTAACAGAAGGAATTTTGTAGAAAAAAAGATGGTTTGCGTGCGGTACTTTGGAGATAGATTAGCAAATATATCAACCTTTCGTGTGTTTCGAAAAGTTGCTGAATATATACAACTTTCGGTTCGTAAAATATAGGGTAGCATCCTTAATAATTGTGCGCAGCAAATTGCAGAAATTGTCTTAGTTTGCAAGATGGTTGATATTATTATGATAGGTTATCATATTTGCCTGGACTATGAATTACAATTGATGTTAGGAACAGAGGCGATCTTTTGATTTTAAAAAGTAAGAATCAGATCTTTAGATTAAATTTTAAAAATAAAGATTTTATATTTACAAATTATATATTACTAGGTTTTGAATAAAATAGGAAATGTAAACGATATATACATCTTTTTGTATTTGATTATCTTGGCAATTGTCAAAGCATTTAATGGGAATTGTTTTCATCCAAGAGTAAGGATGATTGTAAGTCTACAACTTGGGCCAAAAAAGTAATTGCATCGTTCTCTTCGAAATGTACTCGCAAGACGAACGACCATTGGAACAATACGAATTAACTATATATATTGACCTGAGTTTTTGGGGAAATATGATTAGTATATACGGATAATATGTAGAATCTGTAACGTGTGTTTCGAATACTATCAGGATGGAAAATAGGGAATTAACAAATTCGAAACCTTGTTTGCAAATCCTTTATGTTTCATTTAATCATTGCGAAGTTTGAATTGATCGAAAGGTGTATTCAGTTCTTTTGGTAGTTTGCCGTAGTAATACCTTTTGATATTTTTGTGGAGATTGTTCTGATTAACATATAGTTGTTGGGACTCATTGAGTTTTATTATGTATAGTGCAACGTTGGCGTGAAGTTAGAGTCGATTGATTTTGGAGTATTATATGAAAGTTTAATTCTCAGTTTTTACTTTATTTCATTATGAAGTTTATGTGTGTGCTATTTTTTGCGCCGCTTTTCACCACAAATATTTTGGTCAAGTTTAGTTTCGTTTATCAAGAAAATCCTTCGAATTGCTTACGTATGTTCGGGGGAGGGGAGATTCCTTTTTTATTTTAAGGCAAATTGGTATATGGTCCCTTGTGCAGCTTTTTGGTGCAGTATGAGAACTTCGAATGAGTGAATTGGTTAGCTTAGAATGCCACTAGATTCGCTGGGTAGTTCAAAGCTGTGTAAATGAAGTCGGTTGTGGGTAGTTTCTGCTACAATTATGTTTGCGTCTTGAGGTTCAGAGTTGTTTATTGCATTGCCTACGTATACTACACTACGTCATACCTGTATTGTAGTATTCCTACATTGATATATGTCTGTTTTGCGGTACTCATATTTTTGATAGGTGCGATATGGATTCTATTTGTTAAAAAAAACTTTTATATGCAGGAGCTCAGTTTGGTAGAAAGTCTATTGAATGGGCATCGAGAGAATAGTTGACTTTTCAAAGGAATGAGTGGCGTGTATAATGAAGTGACACCTGCTAGTATTAACCGAAATACAAAGAAAAATGGTAGGCAAAAGAGCAGGAAGGATTCGAAACGGGAAATTGGAGCTCAATCAGTAGTCTCCGGGGCTGGTGAATTGCCTAATCGTACTTCTCCAGGGGACTGGCCGTCGGAATTGCATCAATTCGTAACAGAATGTTTCAAGAGATGTAATCTTAGACTAAATGAATCTCAAAAACCATCATTTAATCATCAATTACAAGCATTAATTAGCAAAGCGCTGGCATTGAACGTTTTATTCGAAAATGATTGGAGCAAGCAGAAGCTTCCGATTCTTGATGGAACCAAAGAGTTACTATTGGAATTTGAGCAAAGACGAGCATTAAATATGGCTGGATTTGGAGTTGGGAAACAAGAGAGTCTATTGCAATCGAAACCGATTCAGGAATCGGTTACGGGGCAACCTAACGAGTCCACGCTTTTAGATTATAATCAACTCAAAAGAAAACCAGATTTCGAATCCAAGGCGAGGAAAAAGCAAAGAATGCAGCGATTTGAGATAGAAGTACCTCAGATCCCAAAATCATCTAATTTGGATTTGGGAGCACCAAATAAAGGTAAATTTATAGGAACAAGTCAAGTCTTGGAACGAAATTATCTAAGGCTAACCGCTGAACCGGTACCAGGAATGGTTAGACCTCAGGAAGTACTAATAAAAAGTATTGATTTAGTTTTGAGGAAGTATACCGAAAGCAAAAGTTACTCTTACTTCATAAGCCAACTTAAATCAATCAGACAAGACTTGACAGTTCAGCATATCAAAAACGATTTCAGCATCTATGTCTATGAGACAAATGCAAAGATCTCTTTGCAGAACCGTGATTTAGGTGAATTTAATCAGTGCCAATCGCAATTAAAGTACCTTTATTATCTCACCAGAAAGAGCGAGGAAGGAAGACTTGACAACAAGTTTTATCGTTGTGAACTTGAATTTTTAGTGCTCAGGACAATTTATATGATAATTACTAACAACTATAGCGAAGTTTACAAAATCAAACTTCAGATTCGCAACTATGATGCGTTTAAGAAAACAAAAAAGGAGCAAATTTGGTTTGGATTCTTGCATGATTTATTTATTTTAAACCAAGCCCTCCTCATTGGCAACTATCATTTGTTTTTCCAATTGTTGAACAAATTTAGAGGTATCAAAGAAATTAGTTTAGGATATTGTATGATTTCTAATCATATCCTTGAAAAGACACGAGTGAAGGCTTTGAGCTCAATAAGTAAAGGGTATAGAATAATAAGTAATGAGGTCATAAGGAACAGACTTGACTTTCGAGATGATACTGAATGCTCAGAATTTTTGAGTAAATACAAGTTGCGGCAGTACCAAGGAGATGGATTTGATTGTTTAAGCGCCAGGGCGGCTTTAAGTGTGATACTAAATGGCGGCGATTTTAAGAAGGTTGATATAAAGGGCCAGGTATAGTCAGGACTGGGTTGAATGAGACAGTGTTGGATTCGGCAGCCGAACATCATCCATTTTCACGAGTAGAGTTTAAGTGGGTTAGCTTCTTTAAAGGCGAGCTCAGGGTATTTCGGCTCATTGTTCTACAAGGTCCTATTCTTATTTCTCTCAGCTCTACTCTAAAGGTACTTACAAAAATAGAATAAGTCATCATTGCATTGTAATAATTGTATAAAAAAATATACTCCTTCATATGCTTCATCGTTTTAGTATTGAAAAAGATTTAGTCTAAGGATGGCCCAATTGCCATAATTGCAAAGTTATGCTTGTTGGCCTCGTCCGCATTATCGATATAAAATTGAATTTTTTCAGAAACCTTAGCATCGCTCAATAAATTGGAGTCGTCGTCAGATTGGCCTAAATCAACTGGACCAGTTCTTCTTCCATCCAATTCATAAACATGGTTATTTCTGCCCTTTATATATGCCACGAAATGAAATTCAATTGATGAGGTAGCACTAGGGGCTTCAGTTTGACCTTGCAGTCCATAATTTTCGTCTAATTTGATAGAAGCTTCAAGATCTTCAACTAGTTTAGATATTTCGTCAACACTTATATTTGGCCCGCTGCTATCAATATGGGCTAATAAAGATTCTAACTTCAGGTTCTTGATTAAAAATTCTTTGGGTAAATTACTCAATATGTGTAAAAGTGCATATAATCCACATCCATTCCTAATGGTTTGCTTGTACCATTGTACAACTTCTATAAGTTGATTCTTATATCTTCCTTCGGTTTGCTGATCTTGCTCTACCCTATACTTCTCATAATTGGGGCTCAATGGGAACAAAAGTATTACTCCATAGACAGGTGTAGGTAAAAAAGCCAAAAGGTCAGGATCTGTTAGCGAGTAGACATCATGGAACTCTAATACCGAAGAAAGTCCCAATTTTTGTGCAAGTTCAGTAAATATTACGGGATTTGACTCAAGAGGAATGACGGATTTAGCTTCAGGCATTGTGGTTATTGAAATGTTGCAACACCGTTCTAAGATCAGCCCGCGTCATATCAAGAGTGCTTTGGTTTGTATCACGTGATGTGGAGGTGTCACAAGCCACACGGCAGATGATTCAAGACGTATATTTTAATTGCCAGGCACCCTTCAAACCTTCTTCATAGAAGTTAAAGTTGTTATTGCCAATATTTTGATAACAGCAGCTATACTGATCTAGAGAGGGTTTATTCTTAGACTATGATAAATCCAGAGTTAATCTCTTCGCTAGCCTTGGTATAGCTGGAGCCCACTTGAAAGCGAAACGATTCAATCCAGTCTTTGCAACTTTACATGTATAGTACACAAATTATAATTTACTGTAATTAATACGATGGCATACTGTCACCAACACAAAATACGGCTGAAGTAGCTCCATGTCATGTCATGTGATTCAAGTTGCACGTTATTACAAAGCCAGCCAATTACAGGATAGAAAACTTTGCTTACTCATTAGTAAACACTACACAAACGCATCTTGCAACCACACTGAAATTTGTATTCAAACATTAAGAAGAGCCAACAGATTTATAATATATTTACATACGGTGCAAGCATTAGTTGATGAAGAAGCAATCATTATTGCCTATTGCTCTTCCGGCTCTATCGTTGTACAATCTTGGCTCAACACTATTCTTATCATGTATTTTCAACAAGTTGACTAATGATCTGCCTACAAAGATCGTGTATCAGAAATCGATGATTCTAGCAATATTGTTGCCAGCAATAACTTATTTAATACAGTTTTGTCATGATGTCCTAACCATGGGGAATTCGGGAGATGTACTGGATTTGAAAAGGCCACAGTGTTCCAATTTCGATCTGTTTTACTTTCCCATATTGAAAGAACTTCTTAAGGTTTTGGTTCTTTATCTTCTTGCTTCATTTCACTCCCTTAATTTCAAGCAAATTGCGATGTTTGTGGTAATTTCTAATAGTATTAAATCAATTCACTATTTTAAACTATTTTCTTGCACATCCTACCAGCAAACTCATGAAAAGTTTCTAAGCTTGTATGATCTTTGGAAAAATCAGGACTTCTATAGGAATAATTTTTCCACCTGCAATAAAGATGAGATAGAATGTCTATTCAAAAAAATTATCGAAGGTGACGATCAGACTACAAGAGACTCGTTTTCTTCATTTAATTCTGATGACACCCTTATCAACTCTCAGAAAGTAACGCTCGTTAAATTACCGCCCACATTCAACTTTAATACCACCGAAAGTGATGATTCTTCGGACGCTCCTGCAAGCCCTGCGAAGTCCCTACCGATCGCAAGAAAGGCAAGTGTAGCGGGCTCAATCAATAATAATATAAAACTTGGTAAATTCAAATCATGCAATGAGTTTGTGGAAAAACTATATTCCGTCTCGCCCAAAAATACGTACCATTTGAATAAAGCTTCAGCTATTGCCACATTCGATCTGTGTTCTATCGATCAAGAAATTCAAAATGATGATTCGCTCAAACAAGATCCTTTAGCAAAAGTTGCTTTTACCACTGATAACATAGACGAAATCACAGAAGACCTTTCTCCGAATGAAGAAATAAATTCAAAGCAAAATATTTTCGAGGAACCATCTGTTGATCGAGTAGCACTGCACATACACACAAACAACAACGCATCTGCGAACCAAAAATTTGTCACCAGTAACAAGTTTGTTGATTTCATTAATTGGTTCTCGTGGCTCTTACCTCCCTTTTTACCTGTTCAAAATGGTAAAGGTAGGATTCGTAAATCGAAAAACAAAGAGACTTTTCCTTTATTGAAACAAAAACTCTCCACTTACAACATGGATCGTGCGTTTTCGATCCTGAGCGAGTCGTATGGTTCTTTGGAGCAAGGCGAGTATGAATATCGTCCCCCTGGAGGAAGGAGTTGTAACTACGCAAACTTCAAGTATTTTATTACCTATTATTATGATCAGTCGCTTAGCCCTCGCAACCAATCGATAACACTTGATCCATATTTTGTCAGATTTGACCTAGTGAGGTTTGAACTATCCACTATTGCGTTGATATGCGATGCAATCAACAGTTTGATTTGGAACAGCTTGACGTTTGTTACCTTTGCAAACATGGTTATTAATTGTCACAATTATGCATATCTAAGTCCTACCTACTCAGTCTTACTTGCATTAACCACACTTACAATGGTTTTATTTAAATTGAATTACCTTAATAGCTCGGTGACAAATACTGATTACAAGGTGATAATCCTTTCTGACTTTCTCATAAATATGATTATGATAATCTTGACTACCGTGCTCATCACATCAACACAAAAGTTGAAAACAGTGCCATAATTACTTGACCATGAGTTTCAGTGCCCTTAATTTGCATTTCAATTCTAAATTTTTCTATAATTCTACCATACACAATAAATAATATTCCAGATTATCTATTCTAACTTCATATGAGTACTCAAGTAATTTTCATCGATGTAGGAGAAACCATTCACATGTAGAATGTCCAGACCTAGTTTATTTAGCTGAGGGGTAAATGCCATCTCCGTGAACTCCTTATCAAAGTTCTCTGCTAATATTGAATCAGTAATGACAGGAAGGATCGGGGGCAATGTGTCAGAAGTTTCGATATTTTCTAATTCCGTCCAATTGATATGTCTAAAAAACCGATGCTTTTTAAGCTTGTCAAAATCGCCATCTATGTTGAATCTCTTCTCAGGATTAGCCTGAAGTAATTTTCTAAGAAAATCCTTAGCATCTGCACTCAAGTAGAACGGAAACTTTAACGTCTTTTTGCTGGAAAGAATTTTATCAATTATTTTCTTGTTGTTGTTACCAGTGAATGGAGGCGAACCGGTCAATAGATCAAACGCTACGCATCCCAAAGACCACCAATCCACGGAATAATCATACGGCTCGCCTTTTATTACTTCAGGCGCCATATACTGAGCTGTTCCCGTCATAGAATGATTCTTGTCATCTTTGGAGACTTTAGACAATCCGAAGTCAGTAAGGACAAGATTTCCAGCGGAATTGAGCATACAGTTTTCAGGTTTAAGATCACGGTATATAACCTTCAAGTTGCAGTGAAGGTATCTTAAGGCTAGAATCATTTGGGCGATATAGTAACTGGCGTTCTTTTCACTCATAAACCTCTCCTGCGCTAAATGATGAAATAACTCTCCGCCATCTAAGTACTCCAAAATGAGATATACTTTGTCTTGGTCCTGGAATGCATAGTAAAGTTTAACAATATTAGGATGATTGACCATTTCCAAGATGTTCTTTTCGTTCAATGTCCTTTGGTAATTTATTTGGTGAACTTCGTTGGTGTTTTCATTTATAATTAAAGATGCTTTCTTAAGCTGCTTCTGTCCAAATAACTTTCCGGTCGATACTTCGCGTACAAGCAATACTTTTCCGTATGACCCTTGCCCTAAAACTTTTATAGGCTCAAAGTCAGAAAGTTTAGGCTTATACTTAACAGCTGCATTATTTACTATCAAGGAAGATGAAACATATGATTCATGGATATCAATTTCATATGATGAAGCTATGGCCGAATTTCTACGCCCGGCTCGTTTCATGGGAATGGGTACGGGGAGTTCTGCGACTGTATTTTGAGATTCCTCAGGAGAGTTGTAATCTTCATTATTTTCAAGTAATTTGTAGTTAAGTTCTCGAGGCTCTTGAACATTAATGTTTATGGAACCAAATTCTTGCCCCATAGAGTCAATTGCTTCCTGCAGAACCTCGTCCTCATCGTCCATATTAAAGATGTCTGTCATAATGAAATTTGCGTCTCACTTTTTTTTTCGTTTCTAGTTCTGAAGGTTTTACTTGAGTTCCTTATGGTATTGCCGAGGGTTTCCCGCTAATTCATCGTATTATTATCTTGCTACGAATTCTTTAAATGTCTAAGCTTCATATAATTATTATGTCCATGTGGCTCACGTGATAGCATTTTTTCCAGACTTGGAAACGAGACACAAGGGTCTACGCGACATGGCATTTGCCAAAATACCTCATTCCAAATTAACAAATTAGCAAGTCCACCAAAAATTACGAGCTTTTGTCTTGATGTGATTTTAGCGAAAGAGTGTCTGCTTGGATTCACGTTTTTGCACTAATCGATCGAATTCATTGGTTAACAACTATAATACAGGTCTATATCCAACCTATTCTACTAAAATTTAATTGAGAAAACTTTCGGATTTTATTATGCATTTATACTTAATACGTGTTTGGTATTTGAATATGGATCAGAAAATTGCGCACTTCCAACGGGTTTATTTCACAATAATGCACTTTTGTTTGTCAAATTAAGTCTCGCATATTCCAATACATCCTCACACTAAAGGTACAATATTGAAATGTGATTTCGTGATTGGAAAATACGTCATTAAAAGTTTTAGTTTCTATTGCCTATAAAGCGTAAATTTTAACCAATCGATCGGTAAAAATCTTTGGCTGGTTGCTTTATTAATCCACGTCTACTAAATACAGCTTCTCCGGGTGATACTCAATAACAAAAGCAAATCTCAAAACTTTTTTGCTCGAATTTATCAGAGATAAAAGATCATTTAAATTTTCAAAATGCTCGTAGTATGATTAGTGCTGACCATGTAGGTTGTTATCGGAATTATTTGAAACGAAACCCAAAACTATAAAATATTAGAAGTCAACCATACCATAATGACAAGCTTGTAACTAAGCCATCATCGATGCGCGGCGGGTGTCGCTTAGGCTCGCCAAATTTTTCTCGAATAATATTAGAACCTGATATTGGACGGCTGCAAAATCGCTGAAGAAATAGCATTAATTAGATATCCACAGTATATGCACGAACTCGTATTTTTGCGCATATTTGACTTTTTTTCTGCTACTCTTATCTAAGACTTATGAAATAAGCGAGTTGAAATTGTGAACCCTGAAATTTAAAGTGTGTAGCGCCATAGTTTGCGCCATCATCCACACCTGCCATACGGCAATTTAACTAAGATTAAATTTACTCTCTTGACATATTAAGCCATACTATTTATAAATGTTACAGGCTTAAGCCTGCTTAATTTAGAGCCTGGCTTCCTGGGTAATCTTAGTATACTTCTATTTGCAAAAGCAGAACTTGTTATAAGTACTGTTCATTTCCGTTCTATTAAATTAAAATACGTCGCAATAATAACTTTTATATCTCGATAATACTCTGCTATGCTGTTTCATCCAGTGACAAGTCCCCTTGCTCCTGCAAATATACAAAGCAATACGGAAAACACGAACTACTTAGATATAGAAGATCATGAAGTGAATTTGCATGCTGTCACTTCCAACCCATTAGGAATCACCGAAGTGGGTCAGGCACTTAGCTCAGACCAGAAGTTTCTAATATTGAAGCGTCTTGGATTTGAAGGTTTGGAAAGTTTAGATGATTTGCCATTCACAGCTTCTTTTTTAATTGAAAAAACTGAAGGCTTAACGGTCAAGGAGTCCGTCGGCATAATCAAGGATGCAATCGAGGAACTTGCAGACGATTCCAATATTGCTTCAGAGGACTATGATTTATACGAGAGACTAATCCGGGAAACACCGGATCTGTATGGTACAACCCTTGAGGATTATTCTAAAAGTTCTAGTTCTGTACCTGAAAAAAAACTTCAAACTGATATAAAAGTTGACGAGCTCAGCTACACTCCCTCTCGTGAAGATTTAGGTCATTCCCCCTTCGACATTACCGACTGGCCCTTGCAAGTTAGGTTAGAAGCTGCGATCATTGCATACCATTCTCCTTACCAAGAGGTGAGAGCTGTCACTGATCCGTATGATGACCCTACTATTCCTGTCGAAACCATCAGGGTGTATGTATTGGGTTTAATATGGACATGTATTTCGGCTTTCATCAACGCCTTTTTCAACGACAGGCTTCCATCTATTACTTTTCTTGGTGGTGTTGTACAGATGTTTTTGTATCCTTGTGGAAAACTCTGGGAATTTGTTATTCCAAACTTCGAATTCAAAGTTGGAAAAGTTCTCATTCAATTAAATCCTGGTCCCTGGACTTATAAAGAACAAATTCTTGCTGGTTTAATGTTCACACTTGGGGGGCAGGCAAGTTACGTCCTTTCTAACATAACAGTTCAAAAACTTTCAATCTATTACGAAAACGACTGGGTTGATATTGGCTATCAAATTCTCTTGCTCTTATCCACCAACTTTTTAGGCATAGGTTTTGCAGGTATTATGAGAAAATTTGTAATTTATCCACAAAATGCAGTCTGGCCCAGTGTTTTGCCAACGCTTGCAATGAATAAAGCATTGACAGAACCAGAAAAAAAAGAAAACATCAATGGTTGGACCATTTCAAGGTATCGTTTCTTCTTTTACGTCACGCTTGCTTCATTCCTTTATTTTTGGTTGCCTGATTACATATTCCAAGCACTTTCAAACTTCAATTGGTTAACGTGGATTGCACCTCAAAATTTCAATCTCGCAGTTATAACTGGCGCGAGCGCTGGCCTAGGTTTCAACCCAATTCCTTCTTTTGACTGGAATATCATTGGGACTAATGCCTTGGTGTTACCTTTCTACACAACCGCCAATCTGTATATTGGGTCAATCATTGGATTTATAGCTATCGTTGGAGTTTACTATTCCAACTGCAAATGGACTGCCTATCTCCCAGTCAACACTAATAGATTGTTTAGTAACACAGGAGATCCATATGATGTCAGGCAAGTTCTTAACTCCAAAAGTCAGTTTGTGAAGGAAAAATACGAGCAATACGGTCCTCCATTTTACACCGCTGCTAATTTAGTTCTGTATGGAGCTTTCTTTGCAATTTACCCATTTGCCTTCATCTACGAGGTTACAATGACGCACAAATCAGTATACAAAGCCACTAAAAACTTCCTAACTTCGTTGAGATATCTTCACAGATCTACCTTCGATGGTTTCAAAGATCCACATTCGACCATGATGAGAAAGTATAAAGAAGTTCCAGATTATATGTTTATCGCAGTTGTGGTAATTGGTACAGTATTGGCAATATTGTGCGTCAAATTGTATCCTGCCGAGACTCCTGTTTGGGCAATTTTTTTCAGTATTGGTATAAATTTTGTCTTTTTAATACCTTTAACCACACTTTATGCTACTACTGGATTTCAGGTTGGTCTCAATGTGTTAGTTGAGCTTATCATTGGATATGCCATTCCCGGTAATGGGCTTGCTCTTAATTTCATTAAGGCCTTAGGTTATAACATCGATGGTCAAGCCCAATTGTATATCGCAGATCAAAAAATGGGACACTACGCCAAGTTACCACCGCGTGCTATGTTCAGAGTTCAATTATTGGGATGTTTCGTCGGTACTTTCATCAATTTGGCCGCATTGGACTTCAAGCTAAACAACTTGGCAAACTACTGTTTACCTCATCAAAAGGAGAAGTTTACTTGTCCCGATAGTAACACCTTTTTCACATCCTCAGTTATTTGGGGTGTCATTGGTCCCAAAAAAGTGTTTGGAGGGTTATACCCAATATTGCAATGGACTTTCTTGATGGGCTTTGTCTTGGCAATACTTTGTATTCTTTTTAAATGGTATGCCCCAAGGAAGTACACCAAATATTTTCAACCTTCAGTTCTTATAGGTGGAATCATAATATGGGCCCCAGGCAACTTATACTATCAAACTGGACCGCTTTATTTGTCGATTGCATCTATGTGGTACCTCAAAAACAACTATAATGCCTTTTGGAGCAAGTATAATTATGTTTTTAGTAGTGCTATGACTGCAGGAGTAGCATTCAGCAGTATAATCATCTTCTTCGCAGTTCAATACCATCCAAAGAGCATAAACTGGTGGGGTAATACCGTCCCCTTTGCTGGAATTGATGGAGGTGTAGGTCAACAGTCCTTGTTAAATGCCACGGTCCATGCACCTGACCTGTATTTCGGTCCAAGAATAGGACACTTCCCTTGAATTTCAGTTCTTAAGCTCATACCAATTTGCATTCCCTTTATTAGTAATTGATTAAATAAAAATAAGGTAGGTCCATTGCAAAATTATATTAATCACAAATTGTTTTTTTTCTCACGTATCTGTAAAGTTCTTACAAAAAACTACTTAAATTGAGCTTCGAAAATAAATTATAGAATCGAACGCAGATAAATACTAATGATACACAATTTCCAAAGCTGACTTATAAAATTTATATTCTATCTAATATTGTATATAGTACAAGAAGCAATGACAGCCAGCTGTCTTTTGTATTTTAGCAGTCAATTTAAGAATATTAAAGATGGTCATGTGAAATTCCACATTTACATTCATGGCGCGCAGCAACGATTTGCAACAAAGCCCATTTTTGATCAGGAGTCAAGTTGAACCTTCACGTAAAGCTTTTCTTTCGCCTTAATATAATCCAAAATTAGTCCACTATTATTTAAGTCGATTGAATTGTATTTCCTGCTGGAAGATTTTTTAGATTCGTTAATACTCTGTTTAAGCACGATGGGATTCAATGATTTATCCTTGAAAAAAATCAAGAGTCGCACGCTATTCAAATTAAGGTCCTGCCTCTTGCTCATAAGTTTGAAAATTATCAAATTGATAAGCTCGTTGATGTTTTTCAATTCGTCTTTGCGCATTCTAAGTGCACTGAATTCCACGTCACCTAATTGACTTTCATGCTCTTCAATGTAAATTTTCAATTTCAATATGGACTCACCTCTACGAATCTTACTGGGTCCTGATGGCTCGATCAATGAAGTTCTTGAATCTCCAAAAGTTGTAATTCCGAGTCCTTCTTGAGAAAATGCAGATGAAGAGCTAGAGTCAAATTTTGACGAGGAAAGACTATCTCTTTGCGAAGATATAGTAGAACGTCTCCTAGAGTTGGAAATCATGGTAGAGTTTCTTCTAGGAGGTCCTCGCTGAAACTTCAAGTTTTCCAGCTCCCACAATGAAGATGTTATACTCGAATCCGAAGGTCTGGAAGAAGATGTTATACTCGACCCCGAAGGTCCGGAAGTTTCAGGGATTGCAGGAAATACCTGGTCAGGTGAGGAGTTTCTCACTATTGAGCGTCTTGATCCAGTAAATTCTTCGCTGTTGTGGATGTCTGATTTTATTTGGCGATATTGGTTGGTTTTGGAGGCATTTGAAAATGAATTGGAATACAAACTTATTGACAGTTTACTGGCAAAAAGGGTCAGTTTGATTGTCAGGTTTGAGTCTAAATTTATCGTCAGATTTCCCCCCAGGTGTGGTTCCAATGCATTCGAATTGTCTGTCGAATTGTATGGTATGTTGGATGCCAGATCAGTTTTATTAATAGATTTTGATATGGCTGATTCATCATCGAGAGCAAAGTCATCAACCTCAGGAATTTTAGGAGTGGATAAATGATCTTGCTGAAAATCGCTGCCGTGTTCATGGTCTCTTTTACGCGTTTTAGGGCTAGCGTGCTCACGGGTAATCTCTGGAGGGTCTTGTAACTGGCGCAGATTGTGCTTGTTCCGAAACGACGGTGAGGATTGCAGTAATACTGGACTGGATACTGGCGTGGTCAGAGCGGAATCGATCCGAGAAGATCTGCGCGATCTCGAACGAAATGAAAAACTCCGTACCAAGGTCAGCTTTTCTGATTTTGAAGGAGAAGCTAGAACAGTTGGAGAAGGTCCCATTGTTTCGACGTCTTTAACCTTGGGAGATGGTGTTTTATTTGTAGATCGAGAGAATCTCGTAGACATGCGTTTGAGGAACCCAGCCTTCGGAGATGGGGCAACAAAATCATTCTTGATTTTTGAAGTAGGTGTATCAGACACCACAGTCTTTTGGTCAGGTGAAAATGATGATGATACTGGAGACACAGTAGGTGTATCAGTAAATGAAAAGGTATCACTACTGGGAGTATTTAAAGTTTCATCCATATTTATAAAGTGTGGTTCTGTTTCCAATGGCGGAGTGACGTAACAACTTGTCGGTCTGGCTCTTGAGAGCTTCTTCGACCTTATATTCAGCATCCTTTGAAAAGACTATTGAAAATAAAAGACGAACTTTTGCTAACTGAAAAATTTGTTGTAAGTATTATTGAATTAGACATGATTAGTCTAAGTGGCACCAGGATCATCCTGGTAATTATCCTACAAGGGAATTTAAATTTGCTAGAAAAGAAATTTTTAGAGTACGCATTCGGCAGGGTTTATTATGTTTGAATAATACGACCTGCCTGATTAGGACTTCACCTGTCAACAACAATCACGTGTGTCGTATTTAGTTTCTCGTTTCGATTGTTGCTCCCCCAACGACATGAAATTTTCTACAGTAATATCTGGGCCAAGTACAAGAGGACTTTGAAGTAGAATAGTAATCGAATGCATAAATATATATGCTTAGCGTTAATATGATACCGGTTATGAGCGTTTATATGACATGTATATAGGGTAAAGTTGAATAGAGGCTATGTCAGTCGTTGAAATTTATTTGGTTAGTAGTGAAAGCCTGCTTCGCTTCCAGAGCGACGCGTGGAATTTCAAACTCGAGCCCTTTCGAGCTTCATGTTAACTTTTGTGCTAGCTTTAAGATAGGCCAATAATTCGTTGTCAGTCATATCGGGTGCTGATATTCCAGCTCTATCTACCACCTGAAGCTTGTAGTGATCAGTCAAGTTATAGTCTTTGTAGATCTTGAAGGACAACAATTTTTTGAGGTAAGCTATCGAAATAAGGTTTGTTCGCTTAATGCGCAATGCCACAATATCATCCTCCTTGTTGTTAAGAGATATTTTTATCTTGATGTAGTCATGTGAGCCGCCTGGAGTACGAGACTCGCATCTTTTAGCAACGGCTGTCGTAGGCGACACTACCTCTTCAAACTCTACGTCTTCAAGTATGGGTGTTGTAGGTGTAGCAGGAGTGTTGACAGAATATTCGCCCTCAAACCCAGGAAATGAAAGATGTGGTGCTACTGGAGTCGTAGGACTACTGTTGTGTTTGGAAAAGATCGAGTCCAGCTCGCTTTGTGACGAGTTTGTAGAGTAGTGGTTTTGCTTGTTTTGGGTCTTGGGGGAGAAAACAGGACCTGTGCTGTTTGCAGAAGCTACCGATTCCACTGAGCTACGATTTGTGTCGGCTTTTTCTTCTTCTTCTTTATCGTTACTATCGATAGAACTAGCCTTGGTATCGACGGAGTGTTCCTTTGAAGATTCGTCGTAAGATGTGCATGCGTCCCCTTCTGTGGACTCGTTGTCGTCGTAGACGTCTATAAGGGATGTGTAGCTTAGAAGGGTATTGGAGCTGCTTGAATTGACCATCTTCTTCTGCTCGCTCTTTTCATTCTGGTTTATGTATGATGAGTATTTGACATTCTGGTCATTACGAATGACGAGGTTGGTAGATGAAGCTGACTTTGTGAGCGGTGGAAGGGGTGCTGTAGGTGAAAAGAACCTTGTCAGTTGAACGACCTTACAGATATCCACACTGTCTGGTATCAAAGTATTTGCGATTTGATTGTGCTTTTGGTGTGGTTCGTCATTCTCATCTTTCTGCTCGTTATCGAGCTTTTCTATTTCCTTTACTTCTTCCTCTGTCAATAGCACTTGTTCGGAATCGATGAACTTCATCATTTCTGAGCATTTTTGATACTTGGGATTACTTAAAAGGTCTTTAAGATATACTTGAAGATTCTTACGACGGAGCTGAAGGTCACCATAGAACTTACGGTCGATACCAGTGTTGGAGTTGATGGGAGATGAAGCTGAACGTAATGGCATAGGAAGTTTTGGCAAAATAGTCCCGTCGTGATTTTTGGTAAGACTTACATGCAAATTGTAGAAGTCCTCGTAGCTCTTACCAATATATACCACATCATTGTTGGATAAGGTGAGTCGTATTTTATACCAGAACCGTCTTGTACCGACTTGTAAAACTTGGTCTATTATGGCTGAAACAGCGTAGTTTTCAAAGTCGAAAAGGTCTGCGAATTCTTCTGTCTGTTCATTATTGTCTGGTTTGTCCTTGTATTCATTCAACCATTTGGTCGAGATTGGGTTAAGAACATCGTTAACCTCAATATCCACGTATGACGCGGGTATAAGGCCCACTTGGTTGAATTTATCCAAAACTTGAACCTTTAACCACCCATTTCCTGGTCTTTCTATCAATTTCATATAACTTTTGCGTTCAACGCTAACTTCTTGTTCATTTTCTGCTTCAAACTTGTACTTGGCCACTAATACAACAACAGGAAAAGCAAGTTGGAGCGTGGATGCTGGAGTAGGTGGTGTTTGAGGGGAGGAAAAAGTCGGAGACACGCTAGTCGGAGAACATAACGGAGCAGATATAGTAAGCTTTTTAAGGTTCTTCTTTGAAGTGTGCTGCTTTGATCTGAAGAGACTGGCAGACATGGTTGATGACAGCACTATAGGAGTACGCTAAGGAAAGCGGAATATGTGAATTTGTTGATTTTGGCAAAAAGTATATATATATGTACGGTATCTACTTTTAGCCGAGTGTAGTGGCCTGCTGCCCGAAGCCAAAAATCTTGACCGGTATTTTTTTTAAAACAACAATATAAAATGGAACAATACTGCAGTTTAACTGATTGTGTGTGGAGGGTTGAAAAGTGGTGAGGAGGATCCCGACGAGGCGTAAACTTTCTGGGACCGTGCTACATAATTTAGCGTGGGCAAACTATCGCGTGGAAGTTCGCATTAGTAGCCTAACTCCAAAAAATAACTAATATTACTCTTTTGATGCAACACAGATGTTATTTTTCGTCAAAACACTTTAAAAGAATAACGTACATTATTTGTGCGAGGGGAAACGCGCTCCGTCACCTTATATGTGCGGAATCTGCTGACATGCTTAAAGGCTGCAGTCTGGGCTCACTTTATCACCAAATTGTGAGAATGGCTACTCAAGTACATTAGAACATCTTCGACTAAGTGAAGGATTCTACCCGATTCAGAACGAAGTTTATAGTTGTCGAGATCAGCCTCCTCAGTAGCTATTGTACCTCCTTGAAACAACAATCGGTGATGAAAATCGCCGAAAAAATAAGTGTATTCGATCCACGGTAATCTTGAATAAAAAAAAAGGCGGACTGTGTCTTGTTTTGCGCAAAAATAATCGATTTAACTGCATTGATAAACCATCACATTCTCAAAACCATCGCGTATACTGACTACTTATCTTACATTACCTTGAAATAAGTATCATGTACCATACCCCCTCTGAGGTAATTGCATTAACTTGACATGAGATACGTTGAATGTTCACTAGCACCCGCCAAGAGTACCCCCTTAACACCCGCCAAGGGTACCCCTTTCACACACATAGATCTAGCCCAAGTGAAATTGGCGAGAATCGCCAATAATTTCAAAAAGAAGCGAGTTAATCAAAGTCGTGTCAGATCTCATTTTCCTCTGCAATCCCAATGGGGAAATACACTCTACGTATTGGGAAGCGTGAAATCGTAGGGTCCATACTTTTAAAGCCGTTTTTCATATTATAGCTAGCGAATGTGTCAGGGATTTCATATAGAAACCTAAAGTGTAGCTGCGGTGATACAGATGGGGAAAGTGATTAGTTTTATTTGGCTCAAGAAGAAAGCAATTTTTTTACAAATAACTTGCGAAATTTATGGAAGTATGAAAAAATTGCAAAAATTGCAAGAAATGGGCTAACACATTTCAAGTTTGTTTTGATTTGGGAATTTTCCACCCACTTCGTGGGCCATCTCTTGAAATACACACGTAGAAGTGATGCACATACGTAGACTCTCTAGCTTTTCAAACTAATCCCAGACGCCTACGTCAGTCTACTTTTTGCTTATTCCACACAGGCT
This sequence comes from Suhomyces faveliae, assembly GCA_030585145.1. Taxonomy (NCBI): domain Eukaryota; kingdom Fungi; phylum Ascomycota; class Pichiomycetes; order Serinales; family Debaryomycetaceae; genus Suhomyces; species Suhomyces faveliae. The sequence goes on from JAJMBY010000018.1 coordinate 188,768, forward strand.
TGTAAAAAGTAGTGTAGTAAAAGAGTTCTGCACAATATGACTTGAGACGGTTACGCACATTTCCGTCCCCAAATGTGCAGATACTACGACGCGACCAGCCGTACACGAGCAATAGACTCGGGGCTCTTCGAATCAGGGCTCAAATTTGTAGACGATATGAGAAAATAACAAAATGTGGTTCAAATGTTATTTGGTCTTCACCAAAACTAGAAATTTACTCAAACTACGGAAATATGTTGATGTCAAGTGACTTGCAGAAATATCAAAAAGATAATTTGGATTAATGACATAGTGATACAACGTTGAAAGTAGTGCTGACTAGGCAGATCGTTTCCCACAACCTCGCATATACGCAGCGAGGTGAAAAAAGTACTAATACATAGAGAAATAAAGTAACTACCCGGGTTTGGATGTTACATGTGGCTAATTTATAGCGGGGAGCAGCGTACTACCAGGATTAAACAACACGACTCTTCGATAAAATTTGCAGCTTAATAAGCAAATGCATTCAAGCTAGTTTGAGTGAAAGTGTGTCGTTACGTTTTAATAATTCGTTGATATCGAAGTCCGCCACATCTATATTTTCGTAGCTTTGCAGGTTTGGTAACTTGATGAAAAGTTTGGAGTAGTAAACCTTTTGTTTGATCAATTGTTTAAGGTCATTGATATTTCTCACCGAAGCCTTTCTGAACCTTATGGCTACTATTTCGTTATTGAAGTTGGTGAGTTCACACCTGACATGAGATGCCAGAGGGGATGATTTTAATAACGGTGACGAGTTTGTAGAATTGGACTTGAATGACCCGCCGACCAGGCTGTATGGCGTACCTTGAAGCGTGCTATTGAACATAGTTTGGGGTGTATTCGGCGCAGAGCCTGCCGAATAATTAGAATTATTCGATTTGGATGATGACGTAGACATAACACGTTTGATTGGAGAAGGTTGGGGAAATTGCTGGTAATGATTAAAGATATTCTTTAGTGACTTTTTTCTTTGTGGAGGCCCATTACTACTGCTTAGCGAAGTAGACTTGCTGAGAGGCACTGAGTACTCAATCTCATTCTCTAACTCCGCTTTTCTTTGAGCTGCACGCTTTTTGCGGTATTCATTTGCAACATTCACGGATTCAGGAAGAATTTTATTATTGATGTCATCATTATTCATGGTCTCTCCCGTAGGCAATTCAAACCCTGGAACATTCTCCAAAGATACATCAAGCCAATCAATGAATACATCAGACAATTGAAAGTTCCTAATGAGAATCAACAGATTGACATACTTGTCTAAATCGGCACACCGTTGCACTAACATTTGAATTTGGCTTTCTTCGGCATCTTCTCCTTCATCAGTGTTTCTACGGCTAGGAATTGGTTCTGGGAGTTTAGGAAGCTTGACTATGTCGTTATCAGACTTATTTAACAACGTCAACAAATTAATATGTAGATTGTAGAAGTCTTGGTAGTAACGACACACATAGACTTGCGAATGGTCGGACAAAATGACATCCAAACGGTACCAATATCTCTGATTATGAAGTAAGAAGTTGGATATTGAAACTGATATGGGATAGGCCTTGTTGTTAATAGTTAAAGGAGCAGATTCAGCCTGCTTCAATTGAAGATGGAGATAAGTCTGTTCCTTCAACAGACTCAAATGGTCTCTTTGCAGAGTATTCGATTGCAACCAGTCCAATGTAATAGGGTTTTTGACATCGTTTATTGCAATATCCACGTAAAAAGCTGGGATTAAACCAGGCTCAACAACTTTGTCTATGAGTTTGACCAAGAGCCAGCCGTTTCCTGGGCGATCAAGTAATTTCAAAATATCCCCTTTGACGATAGAAAGCTCATTGTAGCTCTCGGCATTAAATGAATACTTTGCTACCAATATTATATTTGACTTCAATGATGATTCGACTTGATTCGTGTTGCTGGGATTCAGAATCTTGAGGGTTCTTACTGCTGCGGTGACATCACCGCTATGAATTAAGTTCATGGGTGAACTAATGGTAGGTCTTTTCGATGACGTTTTCATCGTGTAAAGTTGTGCTCTGCAGGTTTGTTATATGTATGGGTTTACCTTATGGCAACTGTTGTCAACAAATAAAGAATTGGATTACTCGTCAATGTTTATCTTCGTTAGTGTATGCACTAAAAAAAAACAACGAACACGCTCAGGAAAGACACGAATTAACACGCTGAGATCAAAAAAATACTTTTTTGTCAAAACAATACCGTATAAAAGTAACGACTTGATTCTTGTAAAAAAAGTACTACGGCCTCACCTATATCTTTACAAACTGGACAGCTCAAGGACCCTTCTCACACGGCACTGCAATTCTTACATCAAACTTACGAGGGTCTAAGTGTGTGTGCCTGAAACTAGCCATTTCGTATTTGTCCCGTACGAATAATAATTTTTTATTTATATATTTCCGGGTTTTGAGATAGTACGCTCCACATGAGAATATTTGCAGTTCAAAAAATATTTTCGGGGTCGCATAAACAGTGTCGCGTTTTATTTTGCATAGGACTGCCCCAATCTTTGTTCGAAACCATTATACATAAACAGCGAGTTAGAAATATTTCTTGTTTACGCGATGTGTGCCCACTTATTTACGTAATATATTGTTAGTTGATGAGATTTTCTGGGTGAACAAAATGAGGCACTAAGTATCACCTGGTGCTATCTAAAAATACTTGAAATAGCTTGGTACAATTAGCAGGGCTGAGCATGAATTAGGGCCCTATTTTTTCTTATATCAAAGAGGGGTTAAGAGTATGTGGTACAACCAGGAAAAATGACTGAAAAACTCGAAAGAATAGCTGCAAAATGACGTACCGCTGTCGGTGTTTAGAAATCCATGCTAGCTTTCTATATGCTGATATAATCTAAGCATTCCAAAAGCCTTTTCATGTAGTATGTCTTATCTAATAATAGCATTTAGTTCAGAAGCCTTTCAATTTCTGTTAACCCGACAAGGTGTGGTTCCGCATACATATTAGTGGTTAGGTTTCACATTTATATGCAGAATTGCTTAGGGCATTTGCGGACTTTAAGATAAAGGGATTGCATTTGCGCAGATGCTTTCCTCCTTGCGTTCACTTTTGCAAACCATGCGTTGACATCTTATAGCATGTAGCAAATGTTTCGGACACTTTGATTTAGCTTTTGTCGTCTCGGGTTATAAGCCATGTACTTCCATTTTCCTGTTTCTCTCGGCGAAACTATTGTACTATTTTTTTCGAGGCTGATCACTATTGTCGATGACTTGAAAAAAAAGTATCACTTTCAATCAATAAAAATTCGTAAACTTTAGAGGAGCACTTAATATTTTATTATTAAATGCCGGTTCTAATGCGCTTCTGTAGATCAATTAAGCAAATTGGGTTTTGCGAAAGTTAATCTTCTACGAGTTGTAGATCATGTTAGAGGATATGCCTACAAGTCAAATACACTTATTGGAGTGTATATCTTAAAAATAAAATACATTTCACATGGTCAGGTTTGTAGCTTGTTGTATCCATCACGCGAACCAAAGTTAGCAGTAGGGTAGATAAACTACCCAACTAACACTGGATTATATAATGAGGGACTGCTTGATCTCCTTCCGGCCATTTTTGCATTGTACCAAATGATCAATTGGTTCTGCTGGTATATCCGAAAGTGTGGTATATGTATGAAGAAAAGAAGTGTAAGTAAAATAGTGAAAAATCTGAAAAATTTATGCGATGGCACCAAGGAGAAAAAAGGTCACGTGATATATGAAACTTGGCAGACTTCTACCTTTACTACATAATTTATGCAGGCTCTGAATTACGTACTTTGCCGGTGCGAAATAGCTTAATTTGAGCACCAAGGCTTAAACCTACAGACTAGCGCTAAGGCGAGCTACAAGATACGAATTGCCATTGCCAATACTCCAATAAACAATTTCTTCAAAAGCTGGATTGACTGTGGCAATAATCGGGTGATATTTCTTAAATTTCGATCGTTTGTGGAACGTTGCAGGAGTGCGCACATTTATTAGCCGGAACAATCATGTATTGCTATTGAAGTATCGCTTGTATGCTAGTGTATAATGTGCCAGGGGAAGTAAGTTTGTGACGTGATCGGGTTTGAATGCCCGTAATTAAAGACAAACTTCAAACCAATGTCACCCGCCTACATAGGTGTTGACTTGCATCCAATATATTCCGAAGGAAATGACCATTGCACGCTGCTTATCATGCCGGCGCGCACCAACGAAACTAGGCGCTGTGTACTTGAGGCGCTTGTGACACCCAAGAGAAAAGTAGTTATGTTACAGACAAAAGGGGAACAGGCAATAGAATTCAGAAAACAGGAAATGAGGCATCAAGTGGAAAAACATGGCTTAATCAATATTATTTGAGAAAGGTATTCCACATGCACTGGTTAAAGACGACTTCGGTTAAAGTAGAAAATTGTCAGTTCATCGATGAGTTGACCATCTAGAAATAAAGTGTCGATGAGTTTAAAATCACTGTCCTCGGAATGATACATGCAGCCCCAAATTACTGTATTAAGAAGTTATACTAAGCCTATTGCCGCGCTTGACGTAGTTCTTGGCGTGTACGTGTTCAAATTCTCCACCAGATTTTAAGGTACAGGCTTGATTTAGTGGCTATGAGAGAACGCCTAGGGCTTGCGGTATGCTATTAAAGGTTAAATCAGAATTATTTGGTCCGACCATGTGGACGATAAGAGAAGTCAATTGTAATACGATTTATGCCCCTTGTGTAGGTATGGTGAGTACAATCACCAACATATACTAAATACTACATTTTTGTTTGTTGTTTGAACTGGTTAGGATCCTGTGCTATCAATACGCCTACGTTATCAATTTAAGCCGTAATTGAGTAAATCTTCCTCATATGCGAACGGCAATCATCCGTCCAACGCCTCGGTTTTGTTAGTAGGGCATTTTTTTTGTCGCACTAAAGTGGTTTGTCGCTGTAGATTCTATTATTCGCTCCAGAAAGCTTAAATATCTATTCACGGCATGTTAGTTCCACAGGTTATCGGACTGGAATGTTGGTTGTATTGTATGATGCGCTATTTAGATGCAATGTTCTGAATAATCCGTTGCCAGGTTTAGCTCCGGATTCTTTTAGAATTATACCGTTTGTGGAGTGCGAATGGGGTTACAAACAATTATTCACCATCGTACATATTCTAAAACAAATGTAGAATAGATAGCTTCATGCGTATCAATCATTACACATCATACCACAGAGCTCACCGTTCGGATTGTCTACATTGCGCCCACAGCTCAATAGTGCGTGCTTTTTTTTAATTTTTTTTTATATGATCATTTGCCTCGGAGCTTGCATTATTTTTTAACGAGTAACCGATATTATACGCATTGGCACTGGGGGCCATACCATAAGCTAAATTAGGCTAGGCCGACGAAATCAGGGGAAACTCTGATCGACTTGATCGAGTTTTGATCCTCGGTGCTTATTGATGAGCCAGTGCATGTCATGTTCATGCTACATAGACAAGCTATGATCTGACACTAGCGTTGCATTTTGTCTTTCAAATTGTAGGATCAATAATGTAGAAACGTTTTTTTCATTACAGGCTAAATTAATGAGGGTTGGCAAAACAAAAAAAAAAAAGTAGATTCAACAATTTGTTTCCAGTATGCATTGTTTTAATATTTTTATCTTCATGCAATGCTATCTATTATCATGAAGTTTGTGTAACATGGAGTTTAGGCTCACCCTATTTCGTCTTCTCCAAATCACCTCCAAAGTCCTATGTTGTAATTTAACTTCCTGGTGCTTTGTTCCTTTTTAAATTTGATATCACTCAGTGTTGCCTTAATATTTATTTTTGGAGATATACTACTTTTTTTTTCATTACTCCTCTTTCAAATTATTTTTTAATTTTTCACTCTATTAAACCCTCCACTTAAAGGCCCTGGTGGTAAATACAAAACCCATCGGTTTTCTCTTCAATTTTTTTCCCAGGGGTTCGGATAAGAAGTCACTAAGTACTCTTGATAATCGGCTTTTCATAAGGTTGATTGGAAACTATTGGTATATCATATCGGATAAAAAATTCAAACCGTTTAACTACCTCAGCCTGAGTGTATATGTACAGTTGATTTTTATCCTTGGAAATTTGACCTAATAGAGATTGAGCAAATTTGTACAATTTCGGGCTACTTTCATACCCAGCTTTAGGTTAACATCAAACATCAGTTTTAGTTCTACCTGCTGTCCAAACAGCCAATTTAGAATCGAGCATCCAATATTAGTGCCAATTTTTTTTCCCATCACACCACTACTATTTTAATTTCTAGAACTTTAAGTCTATCTTTCGATTGATATTAAATAGTGTCTAGCATATCATCATAATTGCCCTCAACAAGCAAATCATTATCAATTCTCCTCGTCGTTCATTTACTATCCATTTCTTTTCTGGTTCCAAATAAATTTTTTTGGGTGCAACTTTTCCAAATTTCAGCTACTTAACTTTTACTTCTCATCAGCATGGCAAATTCAGTGGTCAACTCTCCAAATTCTACATTTGAGACCGAGGATACTATAAAGTTGAACAGTTCCATCGTATCTTCAGCTTCAACTTCCAATTTTCACAATAGCATGGTCAGTCACAATATGAACGACCAATTCTATCAGTATGATAGCTCAATGATCAATGGTCCTTTCAACCCATTACCTCCACCACCAATTAGTACGAGCCACTCCACCTCATTCTCAAACAATAACTCCCATTCAAATTCAAGCAATTTCAATTCGTCTTCAAGAGCTTCTTCCATGGATTCCAGCAATAACACTAAGGAATTCATTAATGCTGGTGCCACTGGCCCAAATACTAGTTCAGATTATTTCAATGCCAATGACTACAGCATTTTAAACTCTTCTCACTATTCTATTTTCTCTAACCAACAAGCGATGAACTCCACGCTTTCATTTCACAATGATTCTCAAACCCACAACCAGCAAATATTCAAACTCAATATGGATTCTACTACGGATATCTTAAATGACTATTCAATTTCAAACACTCAAAATACAGATTTGATGTACAACCTCACAGAGTTCGAATTGGGTAACCCATCGCTTGAATCTATTCCTGATTCCATGTTGCACCACAACCAACTGTTCAGTGGTGCCACTTTTCTGGGCTTGAGCCAAAGCTATGATAATCTCAACAACCAGCCGCATCCAGATTCAAACGTTTTAAACTATGCATTACCCCATTATAACTCTACAAACGACATAACCCAATACCCTTACACTCCCACTATAAGTGATGCGTACACACCCACCATATCAGAGTCTTCGAGCTATACTCCAAATTCATCCAGCAACAATAACCCGACTTCGACTACGAATGTTGATGTGCCTACGGATGATTTTTCTATTAGAGCTCCTGTTCCGTTACTGTTGAAGAGCCTGTCGTACTCAAGCTCTTCACCTAATCTTGGAAGCCATAAAGTGACTAAAAAGCCTTCCATTGCTAGAATGAATAGTAATTCTGCTTTGAACAGTAAGAAAAATTTGGTTATTTCTACTCAAATTGCAAACCCTAGTACCAATACTCCTATTAGTGAATCATCTCCGCAAATGCTTGGGATTTCTCCACTTTGTAACAAGTATAAGGGGCTAGACATTTACCACCAACCATCACCAATATCCGCCAGATCAGTATCCAATGCTTCAATTTGCTCCAACGGCTCCAACACATCCAACAATACCCCCAACAAGTCATTAATGCCCCCATTGAACATATTCCGTCATAACTCCGATGTTGGCACAGCAAATAACTACTACGAAACTCCTAGAAGAAAAACGTTCCCCAACAATGATGTTTCTGGATCTAAAAATAGAAAGCAGACCATGAGAAAAACATCCAAAGGAGCACTTATCATCGACTCAAACTTACCGGGTAACAATGCTGCATCACTTAACACCAGTGAAGTAGCATCAGAGGCTAAACCTAAAAAATATACAAGGAGAAGACTTCTTCCACGATCAAAAAATGGATGCTGGATTTGTAGAATCAAGCATCTCAAGTGTGATGAGCTGAGACCTGTATGTACAAGCTGTTCCAAGTTCGGGATCGAATGTGATTATTCCCCAACCAAGCCCGGGTATGTTACTGATAAACAGTTGAGGAAGGAAAAATTGTTGAGTATTTCGATGGTTCGCAAGCAAAAACAAAAGTCTGTGGGCGGAGTTATGCTTGATCACGACGACGAAGAATTCTCTCAATCAGTTGTTCGTTAGTCAAATTCATAATTATTGCACCAGCATCCTGAGAATCATTCGCGAAAAAAGGTTCCAAAAATACTTTTTGGGTGCAAAAAAAAAATACCCCATTTCCCAATTGGGAATGCGAATTTCACCTGAAAATGTTTAGGAAATCAGGCATCGTCAAAGGATATGTATATATGGCTGGGCATTATTTTTGGGGGCTTCTCTCATCAAATATTAAATGAGCCATTAGATTTAAGCCAACTTCAGGAGGCTGACCAGGTAGTATCTCAAATTATCTGGTACATTTCCAAGTAGCCGAGATTTTGATTCGGCGATAAACCTTGTGAGTATGTTTTTTTCTTTTATTTATTTCTTCGTGAATTTATCGAGCAATGGAACGAACATAAACCAATAAACCAATAATTCAATTATATACAGTTCACTCGATTTTTTTTATAGTACTGTGAATACACTTCATGCGAATTAATTAGACTCTAGCAGCAAAATAATAACTCGGTTTGCTCCAAGTTAAATTTTCAGCTCCTTCCTGAAGTATTTATACAATCACCGCAAGTATCGGGGACTCCGCATCTCTATCTTAAGCGAGAGCATCTGCAATTACCTTGCTAATTCTAAAGAGTGGTACACTACAGAATTATGCATGACGAATGCAGACGTGTAATAATAAGCTTCACACACAAAAATTTTCAGCGAACAATATTACAATCGTATCGTCTAACAAAAACCGCAGTATTTTGCTTTAGACGCCGCGCGCAATTGCAGGATCTATATGGCTCCGCGACCCTGACGGCTATAAAACTACATCGCCTGAGCATCCAGGCACCAAATATCCTCGCACTCTAGTTGAAACACGAAGGAGCTCAACGTTCCTCGACGCCATCTCTCCATTGTATCCCGCACTGCCCAACTCCTCACGAGCCTCAAATTAAACGGTCGCAGGTTGGCGCAACCCCTGATTTAAAGACACGAGAAGATGTGCGATTTTTATTTTGCAAGATAGGCAAGCACTTTCTTCGAAATAGTTAAACGACGACATTACAATGTGCGATGCCATTCTATTGTCAATAACAAAATGGTAAGCTATCGAAAATACCTCAATTCTGATTAGGCTTGCAAGTCCTATCATTCGTGTAAACATGACAAGCTTATTGTCTACTGGGCTTTCACGCAACTACCGAGTGTGACGAGCAGTCTCAGAATGTAGGATGTTTCACAGGGGTAGTAGTCTGTGGCACAGCAAATATGTTTCGAAAGTTTGACGATCTATTTTTTTACAATATCGTCGCTTATCCTCTTATTGACGATAGTCATACGTTCTGTGCGATCGACTAAATGCTTATACTTATTAATTATATATTCGTCAGTACCGTCAAGTAGAAACGTTTCAACAGTTTCAGGTTTCATTCGGTTGCAGAGCTTTGCTATCTAAGCTATTCCCATTCGCTAACGATTAGCCGTTTTCGTAATATGATTTCGTGTTCGGTCACCGATAATACACTCATATCTCCGTCTTCTATATCATAGTTATTAAGCCCCTGGTTGTATTCTACCATTGATATCAAATCTCCTTCAAATCCCACCCATGGTCCATGCAATGGATCAATCAAATAAGGGTACGTGTAGTCAGTAAATTGTTCTCTTTCTTCGTCAACGGTAGAGGTTCTTCTTCGAGGCCCTCTTGAGTAGTTATTTATCGACTGGCTTCCCGAAAGTAGTACCGAGGACTCGTCAAGAAACAGTTCATTCTCATTCTCATTCTCGGTTGCTACAGGGGTTACACTACCACTTTCGTCTTCATTGACGATCAGCAGCCTGTCATCATCAAATTCCTTGTCGAAACTATATGGATTTTGAATTGCCCTTAAAGCGATAAAGCTATTCAACGGCAAGTAATATTTTTCAAAATTCCATATTATAAATGCAGTTGCCAAAATTAACGGCGAACACAATGCTCCGAGCAAAAGGGCTCCCTCCAATGCCAATGTTCCACACATAAATAACTGGAAAATCAATATGCCTAGAATAAGTCTTCTGAAGATCATTGGCCATACTTTTCCTGTAGAATGTGGAGGATGGACAAAGTTATATACCAATTGGTACTTGTAGACAAAGAACCCTAGAACGAAATAGACCAATCCACTACTGACAATCTTGGTGGACACCACTGAGTAGATTAATATGATGATGAATATCATGATATGTTGTGGTAAGTGGATGCCAAAATCAAAGATCTGCGGGGTATAGTAGTAGCTTCTGAAGTCTCTGGGGGTCTTCAAGAACATGGAAGAAAGCAAAAAGTACTTGCCAAAGATGTTTAAGATAAGAAAATCACTGATTTGCAACAATTTGACCGGAAACATGGCAAGGCCTTGTAAAAGAATCAAGTCGACATAAAACAACGACAACTTCTTCAACGATCTTGCCAACTGATAAGCTATTTTCGTGGTATCACTGATGTAAGAAATGTAGTCCCAGATGGTTCCCGTAATCATGAACACTAAAAACAAGTTAAAGAAGATGAAGAAGAAATTTTTCAGCAACGTTGACAACTCGATATCGCTATTGGATGAATAGCCCTGGTGCTTAGACAAATACTTGTAAAAGTAAGGCAACAGAATATTCAAAAGGGAGAACAATAATGGAGGCAAGATACCGGTGACAAATGTAGTAAGCCATTTTGACTTGGAGATTATACGTGCCAAAGCCGGCCACAATTTCTTGATAGTTTTGAGATCCAACAAGGTAGTCAATGGAGTGACTAAGAAAACGATAAAGGCATAACTCAAAATAATGATAAAGGTTATCAAGTACGATTTGACCAACTTTTGGTAGTAGGAAAGCTTGAAGTTTTCCCACTTGATATCTTTGGGAGCTGGTGCCAAATTGACTATCAATTTATATACACGAGGATCCAACACGGTCTGGGCCGCCATTTGAGCCGATGCAACCGAGTCCATGGTGATGAATGCACTAGACACTTGTTTGAACTCTGGGTTTGTCAGTAGGTCGATGGTGGAATTTGCATCGAATTTGTCCTGTATATCTTTGATTTGGGCGTTGATTGTGACTAGAGACTTGGATAGGTGAGTGATTTGGAATTTGAGTTTCTTTGCTTTCTTTGGAGAATTAGGGCCCTCTCCTAGTCTGGGTAACACCGACGGAGTTCTGGCTTGGTCATAGATATCGATATCGAGCTCATTGAGCGAGGCATACTTGTCTTCTAACATCTTGATCAAAGACCATCTCTGTTTGAACAAGAGTTCTAGAGGAGTCCAATCGTAAATGAGCTTGACGTCCATGACCTTACCAATGCCCAAACCTTCGATGAACGATTTCAAGACCAGAGGGTCATTAAACTTCAAGAGCTTTTTGGGGATTCCGTCCAAACGAATGGTTCGATCGGTGATGGAGTTTTGAGACGCCAAGTACTTTTGTCTCGTTTTCAAAACCTCTTTCGTGAATTTAAAGATATTGAAGTAGACAATTATGGAGAAAAGATAGGTGAATATTGGATAAACCCACAAGTACTTTGGGAAGTCGTCGTTGAATTCAGGTGGAGTGCCAGGAATCAGTCCCAAGTAGCTTGTACTCAAGCTGACCGGTTGAGGCAGAGGCTCGGTATAGACGTAGAATGACCGTATTATAGACCAGGTGATATTGTCCTTATCGTAATTTCCAGTAAAGTAATACCTGATAGGACTCAATATGAATATTGCCATCAAAGCAAGACTCAAAAAGATCCTTATTCCCATTTTGAAGAATGCCAAAAACACGTAGGCGTCTAGCCCCGAGAACTTGAGGAGCTCTTCATCGGTTATTGAGTATATTACCGCCATCCAACCAAAGTAATCGGCCGGTAGTGGCTTTAAAAGAGCACTGGAGCTTCTTCTCAAGGTACGAACTGCATAGATATGGGGCCATCTGTACCGTAGAATACAGAATAGTATTAGTGAGAATACGCCCGTGGTCAGACAGATGACCAATTGAGTGGTGAAGACCCTTTGCTGACCTCTTATGATGATAGCATCGGGAGGAGAATCATCTAAGCTAGAAAACCACCACATGATACACCTTGGGTTGTCCTGTCCAGTTTCTTGAGGTGATAAAGATTTGATAGAGATGGAGATTATCGCGACGCCAGACGCGATAGCGAGACGAGCAGAAAAATGGGGGAAATAGAATAATAGAGAGACAAGCGCGAGCACTACAGAGGCCACGAGAGGCAGCGAGTATGCCTAAGGGGAGAGTAGGAAAATGTTGTAGGTATTCTGATCATGGCTTGCACAGTTGCTTATAACGAGCGGGGTGAGTAGCTTACTAGTAGACCGTTGATGCGCTTACCTGACTACATCTTGCATATGATCGACTAACGCAGCTATTTTCGTCTATTTTGGTTTCGGCAGTGTATCGACAGATATTTGGCGATCTGCTCTGCCATAGCAAGGATCACATGCTCTATAATAATTCAATATTCAATAACTACAAAAACACTCATTCCAAAAGAGTGTTAGGTTGTATATCTACTCTTACTCTCGCTATACAATCTCACCCTCCGCGTCTCTGATCTGTTTCGATCTACAATCGTTGTAGAAATCCACGTGACCACGCCGACGTCGAAAAAAATCCCATTTCTGCTACCGCCAGTTTATCAAGACAACAGACAGGGGTCTACAATGAGTGACATATATGTGGTGATTCATATTGCCACTACATGCGACGATTCAACGACCTATATAACCAAAGATGCAACCGAAATCATCGAGTTTGCCTGGTCTGTTGTGGACGCCACATCGCTCACTGCTATCGACACCCAGTGTTGTTTGGTAAGACCGGTGAACACGCCCATCACGCCGTATTGTCTGCAACTTCATAGAATTACCTGGGAACATGTCAGAAACGCAGGCTCCTTCAAGGAGGCTATAGCAAAGTTCGATACGTACGTCCAGGACAACATCATACTGAAACACTTGGACTTTTCTCTAGTGTCATTTGACGTCACTTCACTTAGAGTACAGTTGCCTAGAGAAGCCAGAGACAAATCGGTGGGCCTTCCGCCTTACTTACAACATCCTCGTGTGTTTGACTTGCAAAACGAGTACAAAAAGTGGCAAAAGTCCCATCCAGAAGCATTAACCTACACCGCCTCATCATTGTCCAATATCATCACAGCTTTGGAAGTAGAGGTTGATAATCTCGATGATGTGGTGCGCACACCAGCCCCATTCTCCACCACACCTCCACCATCGGCAGATATAGCGACCCCATCCGACCAAACGACACCTTCACAGTCAGAGGGACTTGCCCAATCTAAAACCATTCCCACCGTATCGTTGTATAGTAAACTCTTGATACAATTGGCCAAGAAATCGTTACCGTTGAGCGAGCACTCATCGGTATTAATCAAGCCCTACGACACGGCTCAGGACGTTCGAGTTTTCGTCTCCGAACGGTCCAAGATCTTGTATCTTTCGAACTTGCCTCCTGACACCACACAGTCAGAACTTGAGTTGTGGTTCACGCAGTTTGGTGGCAGACCCATTGCATTCTGGACACTCAAGAACATGGACTCTGACAAAAACAACACCACCATCGTAAAAAGAAGAGCGCTATCAGGATTCGCGGTGTTTGCAACCCACGAGGAAGCCACAGAATCTTTGTCCATGAACGGTAGATCGCTCAACGACAGGGCCATCGAGGTGCAGGCTTCATCTACAACGGTATTGGACAAGGCCAGCGACTTGTTGACTCCTTTTCCTCCCTCCAAAAACCGTCCCAGACCAGGCGACTGGACTTGTCCTTCGTGTGGGTTCTCCAACTTCCAGAGAAGAACCCATTGTTTCAGATGCTCATTCCCAGCATCTAGCGCCGTGGCTATTCAAGAATCTATGTATACTGGCAACAACCGTCGCAATACTTCGAGCAGCACTAATTTCACCAACGCATCAAGTATCAATGACAAGATTGCCATGAACTCCAGTATTGTAAATGCAGCCGCAGTTCTCAAGTCCAACTCCTACAACAGCACCAACCAGGACAATGGCCAGTTATATTCGCAGGGAAACATCAACAACTCAAACAACGACCACCATTCGTCCAACTCCAACAACCACAACAGGTCCCACTACGGTAACAACGTGCCATTCAGAGCCGGCGATTGGAAATGTGAGGTTTGTGTGTATCATAACTTTGCCAAAAATTTGTGCTGTTTGAAATGTGGAGCCTCCAAGCCCATAATGAGTGCCAATTCCCACCAGAACAACAACATTCATTCGGTCAATTCGACAGCTGCGGCAATTGCCGCGGCCACAGCCAGCGGCCAGCCACTCAACCTCAGCAATGGATTCATGGGCTTGCAGCAGCCACAACCTCAGCATACCTCTTATGGCCAGATTTCCAACCAGCAATCACGCAATAACTCGGTGAGCTCGGGTAGTAGTCACTATTCAAGTGGTAACAACAGCAAATACTACAATAATTCCAGTTTGAGAGGTAGCAGCGGTGGGACCCCGCAGCCAATGATGCCCCAACAGCTCTTAATGATGCAACATCACAACTCACAGCATCAACCACAACAGCAGCAACAGCAGCAACAGCAGAAACAACAACAACAGCAGCATGTACAGTATCAGCAGCCCAAGCAACTACTGCAAAAGTACTCGTCGGTGAATAGTTCACCGGGATTGTATGCGACCTATTCCAACGCCAGCAACAGTGGGCTGTCATATTACGGTCCTGTGTCATCTTACAATGGACAGTCAGGAACAGGAAATGGGTCCAGTTCAGGTGCCAATGGGTTACACGACAACTCGTTTCTTTCGAATCAATTGAATTCTTTGAGTTTGAACAATTGATGCATTCAATTTAATTTTGTCTTTATGTTTGCCATTTTTCTTTGTTATTTAAGTGTTAGATTAGTTTTTATTGTCGAATCTCGGTACAGGAGGTTAGAGGTGGATTTGTGTTATAGGATTCAGGTTCTATGGTTAATTGTGTAAAAGTTATGGTTTCTATTTCGTGATTATATATGATAGAATTAACAATTTTAGTATTACTAGTAGGCATGAGCCAACTTACTTCTGTTCAACGGAACAAGCCAGTATTGGTATAACAACTTGTGATCCCCACTTTTTTTTTTCGAGTTAAATGAGCGATGGTTCAACCATGGCTAATTTTCACGGCAGTATTTGGTACAACCGGCTCATCATATATCTAACGTGCGTCAAGTTTGGAGGTTTTGGGTGCAAAAAAAAATTATGGGCAAGAGGAATGTCGAGACTGCTACTATCAATGTCTTCCATCACTCAATACTGAGTCTTTATGCAAGAGGTTTTGCTGAGTACCTACTGCAAGAATTTCTTGAAAAATAGGTCTTGCAACCTATAGTTGGGTTGAGCTGATGGTTTTAGAGATAGTTGCTAAAACACACCTGAGGATTGAATTCACTTCATGCTTCACTCTTTTGCTCATTAAAATGCCCTTTTATCCATAGCACTCTGTATGTCTTCCAATTGTCTTATATGATGTAGAACGTGTTCATACTGTTTATAGTAGTGTCGAATATCGGTAATCGTTGAATGCGGCTCTAACAATTCTCCCTATTTTTTAGGGTGCTCGCGCGGTCTGTCGCTAAATTTCCAGTTCTCTCGCTAACTTCTACTAATCTAAAGTCATTTCTTCAGTTATGATTGAATTCTTCAGATTTCAATAACTTCAGTTATCTTTGAATTCTCTACTCTACTCCACTATAACTTCTTCATCGCTCGCACAGTTGCGCTAGTTCATTTGTTATTTTCTACTGTAACTTCTCTCGCTATCGCTCGTTCAATTACGCTCGTTTTACGCTCGTTCCTTTTTTCCTCTATTTTATTTCATCGTCACCGCGTCCGTAAAACAAACACGTATCAACACCTCCAAACCCAAACCAATCATTCAAAATGGGAGACAAATACTCAGTGATCTTACCTACTTATAACGAAAGAAGAAACTTGCCAATCTTGGTATACTTGTTGGCTAAAACCTTCAAGGCCGAGAAATTGGACTGGGAAGTCGTTATAGTCGATGACGCTTCGCCAGACGGAACCCAAGAAGTGGCCAAGAAATTGATCGATGTGTTTGGTGCTGAACACATTCAGTTAAGGCCTCGTGCTGGTAAACTCGGTTTAGGTACTGCCTACGTACATGGTTTGAATTACGTTAGTGGTAACTTTGTTATCATCATGGACGCCGATTTCTCCCACCACCCAGAAGCAATTCCTCAATTCATTGCTAAGCAAAAGACAGAAAACTTTGATATTGTTACTGGTACCAGATACGCCGGCGACGGAGGTGTTTTCGGTTGGGATTTAAAGAGAAAATTGGTTTCTAGAGGTGCCAATTTCTTGGCTGCCACTGTTTTAAGACCAAACGTTTCTGACTTGACTGGATCCTTCAGATTGTACAAAAAAGACGTTTTAGCAAAGATTATCGACGTTACTAAATCAAAGGGTTACGTTTTCCAGATGGAAATGATGGTCAGAGCTAGATCATTGAACTTTACTGTGGGCGAGGTTCCTATCAGTTTCGTAGACAGATTGTACGGAGAGTCCAAGTTGGGAGGAGACGAAATCGTCGGATATTTGAAGGGTGTGTGGTCGTTGTTTACCTCCGTCTAGATAGATAGACGCTTATGTAAGTGAATAAACACGTGATAATTGAATAAAAGATTTAGAAATACCAAACGCCCTAACAACACCAAACATCTAAGCACCACAATGGCAAAGGATACGTACCTTAAGAAAATCCTCGGGGGCGAGCGGCTCGAGAAGATGAGGAACACCAAGATTCTTATGGTGGGAGCTGGTGGGATCGGGTGTGAGCTTCTCAAAGACTTGGTGTTGAGCGCATACGGAGAGATTCATATAGTCGATTTGGATACCATCACGCTTTCCAATTTGAACCGTCAGTTTTTATTTAGACACCACGATATCGACAAGTCCAAGTCATTGACAGTAGCAAAAGCAGTTGAGAATTTCAACTACTTTGGCACCAAACTCGTGCCACACCATGGTAACATCATGGACACCAAGCAGTTTCCAATCCAGTGGTGGGACCAATTCACGTTTGTATTCAATGCATTAGACAACCTTGAAGCTAGAAGATACGTTAACAAGATGTGTATCTTTCTCAAAAAACCGCTCATGGAAAGCGGCACCACTGGCTTCGACGGGCAGATCCAACCGATTTATCCATACTATAGTGAATGTTTCGATTGCCAGGCTAAAGTCACTCCCAAGACCTTTCCAGTATGCACAATTCGGTCTACTCCATCACAGCCTGTCCATTGTATAACATGGGCCAAGGAATTCTTATTCCACCAGTTGTTTGACGATACAGAGGGGTTGACTACGTTGAACGACGCCGCCCAAATCCAAAGCGAAACTGATGACAAACAAGAGATCGAAAACATGACTCAAGAAGTCAACGAATTGCTCGACCTCCGGAACCTTATTCGTACGTCGGACCCCACCACTTTCTTCAATGAGTTGGTGCAGAAAATTTTCAAGATCGATGTAGAAAGATTGCTTCTTATCGAGACGTTGTGGAAATCACGTACCAAGCCTACTCCGTTGGACTTGGCAGAGTTTAGAGGTCCATTAGATGAGATTTTGACCAGCGAAGACACCGTCAAATCGATCTTCTCCAACGAGACCAAAACGTGGTCCACCATCGAAAACTTGGTGGTTTTGTACCAGAGTAGCAAGGCACTCCATGACAGAATCAAGAACGAACATGAGCCATTTGTTCCTTTTGATAAGGATGACGAGGACACTCTTGACTTTGTGGCGGCCGCTGCCAATCTCCGGTCGATAATATTCAATATCGACGTCAAATCAAAGTTTGACATCAAACAGATTGCGGGAAACATCATTCCTGCTATTGCCACCACCAACGCAATTATTTCGGGCTTTTCCAGCATCAGCGGAACAAACTACTTCAAATACAAGCCATCGCTGGACTTCAGCCAGATTTTCAAAGAGTCCTCGTCAATCTTTATAAGTATCAAGCCTAACAAGTACATTACATCAGCGTCATTGGTTGGTCCTAATGATCAGTGTGCTACCTCGTCCATTCCCCGCGGAATATTCAAGATAACCCAACAGGAATTGAGTTCCAACACTGTGGGGTGGCTAGTAGAGACTTTGGCCAAAACGTTTGGTTACGACGAAGAAGGCATTGCCATTATATTGGGCAAGTCTAGGTTGATATACGATGTTGATTTCGACGATAACGCCAATAAAAAACTCAACGAAATCTCTGGTTTTGTCGACGGAGAATTGGTGCTTGTCCAGGACGACACCGATCAGCTCGAAAACTTGGAGCTTTATATCACGCTAGTGGACGAAAGTACCGAACACTTGTCGGGAATCACGGTGGGACCTAAAAAAGTGGCAATTGAGAACAATGCCGAACACCATGACAATGCTTCGGATGCGATCGTGGTAGAAGAGGACGAAGACTTGGTCGAGGTTACCGAGCCATTATCCAAGAAAAGGAAGATAGAATAATAGGGTTGCCTACGGCTTCCTCATTGTATTATATAGTGAGCAATGTCTATAAGTTATATAGAGCGAAGCTTAATGTCTACCAATATAGATGGAGAGAAATCAATTTGCTTTAAGATGAATCAGATTAGCCCATCTTTGTATAATGTAAACGTTCGGTCAATCAATTCATGCATGCTCTTCACTAAATGATGTTCAGATTATTCATTACACGTCGTTCATTACGGTCGTTCATTACGGTCGTTCATTACTAGATCAAGCTTCGTCTTCCGACTCGCAGTGCTCAGAATTTGCACCTAGATTGATTCAGCCATTGCAGGCCGCCATGAACCCAAATTGTCCTGTAGTGGCACCAGACAAACAGCTACACAGCTAAACGGCTACACAGCCACACCAGCGAACTCCAGGACCTCCATAGCCCCTCTCTAACTCCACTTGCAACTCTCGCAGATCCCTCGTCTACTGCTTACATAAGCCCTCGCGTGTGGCGAGCAAACTATAAACTGAGCCGATCCAGCCAACACCACCTACTCTTCTCTTCTTCAACACGATGTCTTGGCAAGCTTACACAGACAATTTGGTCGCTACTGGCAAAATCGACAAGGCCGCTTTATACTCGCGTGCCGGTGATTCATTATGGGCTCAATCCTCCTCCTTTGAATTGCAAGCTCCAGAAATCACCAGTATTGCTCAAGGTTACGACGATGCGTCCAACTTACAAGCCCACGGATTACACGTCCAAGGCCAAAAGTACTTCTTATTGAGAGCCGACGATAGATCCATATACGGTAAGCATGAAGCCGAAGGTGTCATTGCCGTCAGAACCAAACAGGCTATCTTGATAGCTCACTACCCAGCTGGTGTGGTTGCCGGAGAAGCTACCACCGTGGTCGAAAAATTGGCCGACTACTTGATCAGCGTAGGCTACTAGGTAAGGGTTTTTTTAGCGTATATATTCTTAATCTACCTACTTGTTTAATCAATTGTAAGCTGCTTATTGTGGAGGCTGCTTTTCGATACGGTATCTGATCTCGACAGGGTGGATCAAGGCTGTGTCGATGTCCCAGATTCCTTCTTTGTAGAAGATGTCTTGCTTTAAGAGCTCAATCACTTCTTCTCTCGAGTTCTTGACAACATGGAAACAACTGCCAGCGAATTGGGTTCTGGCTTCGTCCTTGTAAATGGGTCCTACCGCAGTGACCTGTCCTGATTCAATAAGACTGGGGATGGCCTCGAGGTGGACGGCTCTGAACTTGGTACGGTCGGTGTTTGGCTTGTCGAAGATAACCACGTTGTATTCCTTGGCCATTTTGGTACTGTAATTTCTAATTGCAACTCCTGCTCTCCTGAACACTTGTCTCATTGTGGAGGTTACTAATTGTTGGCAATTCCGTGTATAGGCCATGTCACGTGACACGGCCTCCTGAGTCACGGCAGGCACCAAACGGTAGCAGCTATGGGCTACGGTGGCTACTCTTGGTCGTTCTAAATAGGAATAGTTTATTAAATACTACACAGTATTAACGGCCACCAGCCAAAGGGCAGACGTCCATGTCATAGAAACAGTCGTTTTTGATTTCTTCTTTCGGCACTTCTATGATGATGCAATGCAATCGATAACCGCTTTATTGAAGTGAATATACCGGTTAAGTGGGGTTGTTTGTTGGGGGTTTGATTTAGGCTTTGTTGGTATCAATAGGAGCATAGACATTGATTCTCTCCTTTCTTGGACCTAACTTGTCGGTTTTTATACCGCTGCCGAACTGCTTACCGTAAGGCGAGTGACTGGCAATCAAAACATTTGGAATGGCTGAGGAGTCAGTGATTCTTCTGAATTGTTTTTGACCTATACCTCCCTTGTCTCTAATGAGTCCTTTGATGAAAGATGCCTTGTATCTCTTCAAGTAGTTTTCGTTTCTGGCATGTTCACGTTCACCGCTGCCTTGTTCTTTGTATAATGGTGTGGCGACAAGTGGCTTGTCAGTTGGCTCATGGTTCTTGTATACTAAAAGAGCGCCGGCCAATGCAGCAATACCAAACACCTTGGTGATATTGATTTCAATAGGCTTGGCATCGTTTACTTTATGATGGGCATCCAGCGAGTTGTATCTTCTGGCACTTTGCTGTATCGAACGAATTCCACTATTCTTTACCCTGGCAAACATATTCCTTTGACGTTACTTGTATACTTCAGTTCAAAACGAGCTTCCATCTTTTCATTTGACCAAAAAAAGGTGTATGTGGCACAAAGCCACTGGCCAATGAAACGAGACTGATTTGTCGCGGCACGTGAACACGCACGTGAAACATATAGCACCAGCGTCAGACCACTTTTACCCTACATGCGGTAGCGCGACTCGATTGACGATACCACGATACATCGAGAATAAGTGGAATCGAGCTGAGCTGGAAATGTGCCTAGTAAGAGTTGTGCTGAGTATGGATTTTTTTACGGTGTGTTTATGGCTGCAAATCATCGGTCTAAAACGTGCATTATGGATCAGTAATTAGTCCATAGCCTATTTGATGCTCCACAGAGATTCTGTCAAAAAATTATGTAGGCCTTACAGTAATTTACGTTCGGGCGGGAACAGGGCCCAATCGCCGAGTTAAATCTTACGCGAGAAATTCGTCTGGATTAGACCTATTTAAGTGATTACAGCGATTAAATTAAATAATGTATTAGGTAAGATTAAATGAGTGAAATGACCGGGTATAAATTGAAATCGTTAATGAGCGTGATGACCGGGTATTATAATGCTTTGAACTGAATATGTAAACATCAATTGTTGTAATTATGTTGCGAATATGTTGTGAGTGTGTGATGTGTTATGAGTTTATGCTTTAATTCATCAGGTTGTACATATATGTTGTACCTGATTGTCTTGTATGAATATTGTATGAATATATGTTGTATGAATGTTGTGTGAATATTTTGCAGTGATTATATATGAACTCGTGATTGATTCATGGTACTTTCAACTGATTAGTTCCATCTGGAAGAGGCCCAAATGGACTGCTGCTGGATTCTGTTCAGCAAGCTAGGTATATTGTTGGTTGATTTATGAGTAATTCCTTTTGATCCATTTTGGGAAAATTTAGTGACAATAAACTCCGATGCAATTAAGAATGCTGGGGTGAGCAAGAACAATCCTCCATTGGTAAAAGGTTTCATTATAACTGAGCCGGTCAGATTATTAGTAGAAAAATCGAGTTAATCAAATTTCAATTCTTGATTAGTTTTTTGATTTAGATAAAAACTTTATTTGCTGTGATGAGAAAATTGCTGCTGTAAAAAATTGAGGTGCAATTTTTCGCTCCATCCATACACCCGAAAATCGCGGGGCCGAATCGTCCCGCCTCTCACTTAAGCCAATAACATTCTACATACCCCACTGGTCATATTAATGCCCCACAATCATGTCTACAACCTCAGAAAAGCTTGATCCAAACCAACTCGAACTAAGAGATTAGATAAAGTATCAACTAAAAGATTCTAGTTTTATTCGAGATAATTAAGCGACGTATATTTTTTTCATTTTCTTTCTATAATACGAATTTAACTGTATAAATCATCTTCCTCTTCAACATTACCAAATGAGGCACCGCCATTAGATCCACCGGTTTCAGCTGGTAAAGTAGCACCACCAGCACCGTTTTCAGAGAATCTAAAGTTGGTGAATTGGCCTCTGGAAGCTTGTAACTGTTGGGCGTATGCTTCGTAACGGCGTAATTCAGACTCCGAAACCGAACGCTTGGCAGTCTTCATAGCTTCTTCGAAATGAGCTCTGGTGATGTAAGGAACTGGGTCCTCTTCTTCGTCTTCCACTTCGGCGTTTCCGGTTGGCTCAGATTTCATGTCGACATCTCCTCCTTCAGTCTTGACTTGTTCCTTGTCAGCATCCTTGGCCTTCTGGGTTCTTATGTTTGCTTCAATAGAATCTTTGATGGCAAACTTGGCTGATCTTTGAACAATGTACGACAAATCGGCACCAGAGAATCCATGGGTGATCTTGGCAATGGTCAGCAAGTCCAAACCTGGTTCTAATGGAGTGTTTCTCAATTGAGCTTGTAAAATGGATAATCTAGCAAGCTCATCAGGCAATGGAACATAAATCAATTGATCCAATCTACCAGGTCTCAACAAAGCAGGATCGATTTGATCTGGTCTGTTAGTGGCACCAATGACGAAGACATTCTTCTTGGCATTCATACCATCCATTTCAGTCAACAATTGGTTGACAACACGGTCAGATGCTCCACCAGCATCACCTTGAGAGGCACCTCTGGCCTTGGCAATGGAATCCAATTCGTCCAAGAAAACAACTGTTGGAGCAGCAGCTCTGGCCTTGTCGAAAATGTCACGAATGTTGGATTCGGACTCACCATACCACATACTCAACAATTCAGGCCCCTTGACAGAGATGAAATTGGCTGAAACTTCAGTAGCAACTGCTTTAGCCAAAAGAGTTTTACCAGTACCTGGAGGACCAAAGAATAAAACACCCTTGGTTGGAGCCAAACCAAACTTTTGGTAGTGTTCTGGATGTAAAACTGGATATTCGACAGTTTCCTTCAATTCGTTCTTGATGGTGTCTAAACCACCAATGTCGTCCCAAGTGACATTGACATGTTCAACAACGGTTTCACGTAATGCAGATGGGTTGGAGTTACCGAGAGCAAACTTGAAGTTCTCCATGGTAACACCCAAAGAGTTTAATACGTCAGCATCGATGGTGTCTTCTTCCAAATCAATGAGATCCATCTTTTCACGGATTTGTTGCATAGCAGCTTCGGAACATAAAGAAGCAATATCGGCACCGACAAAACCATGGGTCTCGGAAGCAATGGCTTCCAAGTCGACATCATCATTCAACTTCATGTTCTTGGTGTGGATTCTCAAAATTTCCAAACGGCCTTCAGCGTCAGGGACACCAATGTCAACTTCTCTGTCGAATCTACCGAATCTTCTCAAAGCAGGATCTATGGAGTTTGGTCTGTTAGTTGCAGCAATGACAACGATATTGGATCTAGCCTTCATACCATCCATAAGAGTCAACAACTGTGAAACAACTCTTCTTTCGACTTCACCATTGGTTTTGTCTCTCTTTGGAGCAATAGAGTCGATTTCATCGATGAAAATAATGGAAGGCGAGTTCTTTTCGGCTTCTTCGAAAGCTTTCCGCAAATTAGATTCAGATTCACCAGCCATTTTAGACATGATTTCTGGACCATTGATCAAGAAGAAGAAGGCACCGGTTTCATTGGCAACTGCTCTGGCCATGACGGTTTTACCAGTACCGGGTGGACCATACATAAGAATACCCTTTGGAGGTTTGATACCAATGGATTTGAACAATTGAGGGTGTCTTAACGGCAATTCGACCAATTCTCTGATTTGGGCCATTTGCTTCTTACAACCACCAATGTCGTCGTAACCGACATCATTTAAGTTGTTTTCTTCGTCCTCACGATTGATTGGATCACCTTCACAATGGATAATAGTGTCTTGAGCAACGATGGCGATTTCTTCAGGATCAACCTCTACCACTTTGAATTCCACTTGTCTCATACCACCTCTAACTGTGAACAAGTCACCCTTTCTTACTGGTCTGTAAGCTTCCACGAAGTAAGGTTTTAAGTAGAGGTCGAACAAGGAACCGGTGATACCTTCGACGGTATCAGCGATTGGTAACACTGAGATTCTGTTGGCGTATTTGATATCAGGGCAGGCGTGAATTGAGATTATATCACCTAAGCGAACCCGTAAATTGTTACGTACACAACGGTTGATTCTGGCGGTACCATCATCCATGTCGTCATCTGCCAACACAATCAACACAGTGTCTTTTCTTTTCTTTCCCTTGACAAGCACGGTATCACCACGGAACAATTGTAACAATTCCATGGTGTTGGAAGACATGGTGATTACTGAGTTATCGTCATTTACGGCGTCATCAACGATCAAGGCGTTGTCCTTCTTTTTGCGTCTCAAGATAGCGGTGGCAGTACGGTCCTCAACCGATTGGGCACCGGAAGCATCCAAGTGAGGTTTTTTATCTTCTGCTGCCATTGTTTTGGTCTAGTATTGTAGTTAAAAGTAGTCCAAATTAACACTCTGTAAAAATCGCAATTCCAAATCTCAACGCTATCAAGGAAATGCTGACTTTTGGGTTTGCAACGACTCTTGGGGGGTTGAAATAGATTATAAGTTAAACCAATTAATTCTTAACAAAGAATAGCTTGGAGTAATAGGAGTATTTATGGGTAATGCTAGTTACTGGTGATAACTATTAAGTGGCTAAAAACTATAAATAATGCCGGGAGAAGCGCCACTCCTTATATACTATGGAAGCCCAAAGAATCAGCTGTGTGCAGGCGGTGGTTTGGGTGGCGAAATCTGGGTGCGAAGAAATGAGGTGACGAACTGGAGGTGATAACTGAGCGATAGCGGGAGAAGGCAATGTGTTAGAGAATAGGGTAATGAATAGAAAATAGGGTGATGAATAGAAGAATAAGGTAACGAGTAAAAGACCAAGTCTTGCGCAAAGAAGTTAATGGGTGCAAGAATGAAGTTGGTAGCACTCCAAAAAGGGCATAAAAAAAAGGGCATCCGTAGACAATTGTAGAGGGGCGTGCTAATGTGTTCTAGTAAGTGAAGTGATTAATAAAGTACAGTTTTCCATGAGTGTAGGTGTTGCTCGTCAATTAGCTGGCAGTGGTTTTTCGGTGCTCGCGGTGCAAAAGTTGAGATCTCGTGGCTTTCGCAGTGCTCGCGGGGCTCCGCAGACATAAGCTCTTCGCAAGTGAGACCCCGCAGTTTTTAATCATCCCAACCACCACATCAAAATGGCCTCTACTGCAGCATCGAACGCTTCGTGTATCTTTTGTAAGATCATCAAAGGAGAGATTCCTTCTTTCAAGTTAATTGAGACTAAATTGAGCTATTCGTTTTTGGATATTCAGCCTACTGCCGAAGCGCATGTGTTGGTCATTCCAAAGTACCATGGAGCCAAACTCCACAATGTTCCTGACGAGTACCTCGCTGATATTTTACCAGTAGTCAAGAAATTGACCAAAGCCTTAGGTTTGGACACCAACAACACACCAGAGGGCGAAGGCTACAATATTCTTCAAAACAACGGAAGAATCGCGCACCAAGTGGTTGATCATGTCCACTTCCACCTTATTCCCAAGAGAAACGAAGAAACCGGATTGGGGGTCGGATGGCCGGCCCAGGAAACCAATTTCGAGGCCTTGGGAAACTTACACAAGAAATTGTTGGAAGAGTTAAAGGAAAAGTTGTAATATTTATAGTATGCCTCCAATAAAACCTCCCACGTATCCAACTATATAGCTTGTAAACCAAGTAATTGTGGTGGCACCAAACGGGAAATAACTAAATGTGTAGTATGCGACTGCGAATATTTCTACTGCACTGGTCAAAATGGTCAAAATGCTGCTCTTGAGGATCACGGCTGAGTATAGTGTGGCCACCACCGAGCCCAAAAACACCGTCGTAAACATGATTCGGCCTGCCGACAACAAGTGACGGATATACGCAACAGGGCCCTGCAAGATCCCAAACGACACCAAGAACAACACCGATCCCATGGACCAAATCAACCCAAACTTGCGCGGCCTGAGGGCCAATACTGGGAACAAAAAGAAACTGATGAAGAAACAAAAGATAGACCCCGAGAGACACACGATAAACCCAATCATACGCTCTAGCCTCGAGAGTTGAAACCACGACGGCTCTTGCGCAGAGTCGACCGACGTATTGGATGTAGGCAACGAAGTATACAAGTTGTTGGCACTCGACTTGACGTAGTCTGTCCATTCCGACAACACAGGCCTGGCTCCTGCTGTGCTGGCGCCACCGCTGCCTCTGGTGTTCCAGTTATTTATCAGCTGTCGAAAGAAGTTTTCTGAGTCTGACATAAGTAATAGTGTGAGTATGTGTACGTATACTATGTGTATGTGTACTATGTGTATGTGTACTATGTGTATGTGTATGTGTGTGTACTATGTGTATGCGAGGTGTGATTTGCCTGTTATCATACTCTGATTTAGGCTTTCACGCGCAGTCTCGAATTGCCATCACAGGCTGTCAAGCATTCACTTGCGGGGTGAGCAATACATACAAGAATAAAACAATCAGTAGCAATTAGCAATAAGACTACAAGACTACGCTACCTTGTTCACTGACTCTTCCCACTCTCCTAATCTACCAACTGCCGGTGCTCTATTACGCTAGGCTGGCTGTCACTGTCCGGGTAACCTCACCAAAAAAAATCAACCACATAGTCGTAGGGGCTACTTGTAATTACTCCAACAGTACAAGGAGTAGCTATATTGTGCGGCAATTAGTCCAGAAACGAATAGTCTGAACAGTACAGGCGCCAAACTACCGTCCAACCGACTCAAATCCTATCAATACATCCATTTCCCATCAAATATACTACCTATAGTGGATTGCACTCTCGAGCCATGGAAGAATTCTTAAAGAATAGTCCTACGGATAATAACAACTACAATGAAAGGCCAATGGATCCGTACAACCAAGGACCTAACCAGCTAGACGATACAGGGCTAGGTTATGCTAAAGGCAACTACGTGGCGCCCAACTATATAAGCCCGCAATTGGACCCGCAAGAATTGCGCAACGACGGCTTTGGCGACTTCACCAACCCCATAAACACCCTCAACGACCCTTTTTTGGACGACTTGGAAAACTTGTCGTTCCCACTGAATGGTGGCATGGTTCAGCCACAGTCGGTGCCTCAATTTGTCAACCCCAGTGCTGCTTCCAACTTGGACGAAATCATTTCTCCCCCACAAAACGATGCCAACGGCAACAATACCTTTCTTAATCCTCGCTACTTCTCGCCGCCTAATAGAAATATCGGAAACAACTTCAACTCGCTAAACTCGATTGCTGAAGACGACAAGACCGATGCTTTCAGTCGAAGCTTTGACGGCCCGGGAAGTTTCAATGTTCCTCACCACTATGACAACACTAATAATTTTATAAATGCCCCCGACATCAACACCGGCTCATACTTATCACCCCAAGCACACTCACAGTATGTTTCTCCCAACAATAATAACAATTTTGACTCTTCAGATACATTGAGATCACCTTCCAACTCATACTTGTCCTCACCACCGCAATTCCAAGGTATTCGTGCCCCTACCCATGCCATTAGCTCCAGTATTCCCATTAATCCACCCATCAAAACCGAACCCAATAACAATCTCTTGTCTCCTCCCACAACTTCTAACATGAGCACATCTGCTCCAAGTCATACGCGGGAAGCGTTACCCACCAAGCAATTGACCAAAGAAGAAAAGTTGAAGAGAAGAAGAGAGTTCCACAATGCGGTGGAACGTAGAAGACGT
The DNA here is from genome assembly GCA_030585145.1 of Suhomyces faveliae. Taxonomy (NCBI): domain Eukaryota; kingdom Fungi; phylum Ascomycota; class Pichiomycetes; order Serinales; family Debaryomycetaceae; genus Suhomyces; species Suhomyces faveliae. The sequence continues at coordinate 216,988 of JAJMBY010000018.1, forward strand.
GATTTGATTAAAGAAAGAATCAAAGAATTGGGAATGATTGTTCCTCCATCCCTCCTTAATCCTCAACTATGTGCGGTCCAAATGTTACAAAGAAGCACCAGCATGAACTCCAAAGAAGTAAACGATTTGATAGCAAGTATAAAAGTAAAGGAAACAAAACCAAACAAAGGAACTATTCTAAACAAGGCTGTGGAATACATAGAACAATTGAAGTATGTGTTGGAAACCCAAGAAGCGGCCAAGGAGGATCTTTCCAAAAAGATTGCCGAGCTTCAAAAGTCCAAGCAATCTTACAATAATACCAATGACAACAGTACCAACATTAACGAATATACCGAAGCCACGCCACAATTAGGTGCCGATCCATCGTTCGAAACTCCCACTATAAGCAACGACCAATATTTCAATCCTGATGATTTCTTTCTGGATATGATTGGATCTTCAAACCTCAACTTGAACGGCGACAACACGCAATCCAACGGAAATAATATATTTTAAGACAAGCAAGGGGTATTCCTTGTATCAATTACTTTTTTTTTGATTATTATAGATTTCTCCTTCTTCTTTAACTGCTGAAGCGAGGTGTGACTACTTATTGATTAGGCAGCTCATGACATTTCAAGTTATTTATTTAGTTGTTCTTTAGGAAGCAAGATAATCATTATTATGTTCTTCCCTTTCTCTGTATTTCTCTGTATTTCTCTTGATTTGTTGCTTATATAGACTTTCAATATAAACTTGGTCGGGATTACTTCAAGCAGTGATCGATGTAGTGTTCGAAACTGCTTATGATTTCAGTCTCGTTTTCGGTATCTCCCCACAGAGATTTCTCGATCTTCGTTGGCTTTAAGATGCAGGGCATAATTGTGCTTTCTTTGACTACCTTGACTTTAAAGTAGTTGGAATATCGAGATGAATCTTCTGGTGGGGTATGTGGAGTATGAGGCTGCAGAAAGATATTGAAATCAGAAGGGGCACCTTCGGTACTCGTCGGATTGGCCATCCACGTAGATCTATCGGAACCTTCCAAGACTCTCTTGAAATTACTGCTGAAAATAGTGCAGCTGATTCTATTATCATCTGCAATATCAAACACTGTTCCACCCAAAGAGACAGGTCTGATGATACAATTTGGTGATAATGGACTTGTATAAACAAACTTGGTAGTGGGTGTAGGCTGAGTTTTATTAGAAGCCAACTGGCTGAGGTCTTTCAACTTTCCACTCAACAATCTTTTCAACTTGTTGCGCTTACTTTTTTTGGGTCGAGTAGTATTTTCCCCGATAATTTCGTCAATGCTATTATCGATGCCATCGATAGTGTCCTCGATCCGTGTGGCAACCCTACTATGGCCAGTTTCCTGTGCTGGTGGCGGAATGCCTGTCCAAACCCTAGCTACTTGCTTGTCTAATTCGGTTTTTTTTTCGCAGCCATTATTTTTTGCACCCAAATTTCTAAACTCAATGGATGGTAGCAAGCCATTGGGCAATGATGGTTTGGCCCCCGAATTTGTTGTGCCGGGTGGAATAACGGTGACTTTATACTCGTGTGGGCTATCGAAATTTTGCGGTGTATCAGGAGTTTTTACCGAAGTTTGTTCGAATAGCTCACCTGTAGAGGGACTTCCAACGGACTTGGCATTGCATAATGAAGGAGTAGGCGAAGCTTCAGGTGAATCTTCGGGACCATCAGAGTTTTCTTTAGACTCTTCAATTTTAACTTCTCGGATACCGCTTTCTTCGAGCTCGGCTGATCTTGGTAGGACCTGCTCAACGTATCTTTTCAGCACTATTAATTCTTCAGGTTTGGAAGCGGATGAAATCAAGTCTTCGGCATTCGTGGCATGGAGTTCCATAGACAGGTCATGGTGTACCTTGGGAAAAGAATCAGAGCCAACCTCTGGATATTTATCAGCTCCCTCGGTGCTAATTCCTTCACGACTTGATGAATTACGAGGACCAATTTCCGTCTCGAAAACTTTCTGCTCTTTCAAACGATGTATATTTGAAAAGTCGGGAATTGCTTGGCTTGGGATAGTTTCTTTTGCTTTGATTAGCTCCAGGTATCCGTGCCTCTTTTTCTGATACTGTTCATCGGCTATCTCGTATTTTGTTCGATACCCATTAGGCTTCTGAACTTCACCAGAGTCGGTTTCGAACCGTGATATCAAAGACTTGACACCTGCCATTTTGAAGAGTGGGATGTAAGCTTTGCTAGCATCATCACGTCCTTTTGTTAATTTGCTTTGAAAGTACTGCTTGTACTTGCATAAACTTACTTGACTTTGCATAAATAAGTAAATGAGTCTACTACAACTAGTTTTCTACTGGAAGGTAATGATCAACTCCACCTCTTTACATTCTGGTATATCACTATTCCTATTTTATAAATTACGAATAGTATATCGTATAAAGTACATGCAATCATATTACATTCGAGTGAGCGGATTCAAATGAACGCGATACCAGAGATTTACTTTATATTCTTCCTTCGAACTTCCCTCTCTAGCACAGTAATCATTCTAGTCCACCAGGGTCCTCTCAACTTATTTACCAGCAGCTTATTGGATTCTAAACCATGCAACTTCTCTTGTTGCTCGTTCAATTACGCTCGTTCGTTTAATGCAAAAGTTGACATGGCTGCGAAATTTTTTTTGGTAAATAATTATTCTTGACATGTACATGATAACTCATTCTTCTTAATGCGCTATTGCTCATTCAGTTTCAGTCTTTTATTCTTCTATATACCAATAACTTTTCTAGCGTTAACCTCTTCTGAATACTGTAACTTCTCTCGCTATTGCTCGTTCAGTTATACTCATTTGATTTACTTTCTATTTTTACGCTTCAACTTATCGACCAACGATTTATAATCGGAGCCAGATTCGGTTTTTTGCTTTTTGGCTGGTTTGTTGCCGTCAAATCTCTTTCTCTTGGACCGTTCATCCAAAATCTTCTTCATGGTAGAAGTCTTTTTGAATTCGGTATTGGTAGGGTCAATGGCGTAGTCATGGCTCTCAAACACTTCCTTAAAACGGGGATCGTTCAAATCAACCTCAAACTTGTCCTGGACCATTTCGGTGTCGTACTTACCGCCCTTGCCCTTTCTCTTCTTTTGCTTTTCGGACTTTATCACATCCTTCATGTTGAAATGTTGTGGTTCATTCTCGTCGTCGTTTTCGTTCATCATAATTAGTTCTAGTTCGGCATTGGCTTTCTCGTCTATTATTGGCTTGGTGGACTTGGCTTTAGACTTCTGTTTTTCGGGTACGTCTTCTTGTTTTTGTTCCTTGAACTTCTCTAATCTACGCTTACGACGTTCTTTCTCCTTACGCTTGTATATGGATATGGTAGACTCTTCTTCTTGGGGTGGTTGATCCTTGGCCTCGGCCGATTCTAAAGCTGGATTGAATGTGATCTCCATATCGACTTCATCCTCCTCTTCATCTTGCTTATCATTGGACTTGAATCTGTCTCCTAATAAGTTCTTATATTTGTTGGCCCCGGCCTCTTCGTCTTCGTTTTCACTGTCTGATGCCAAGTATGCTTTAAAGTCCATGTCGTCGATTTCCTTTTGGGAAAATTGTCTGCTGGCAAACTGCAATCTTTCCTTGGGGGTTTCGTCCCATGTCAACTTGACTTTAGAGTGTTGTAATGCATCGGTAACGAAAGTCGAGTTGGGTTTATATTTGGAAGTGATTTTGTCACAGAAATCATGAGGTTCGTCATCAAACTCCATATCTTCAGGTACGTATCTCAAATCAAAGATGTTGGCAGTGGACTCAAACTCAGTTCCATCACAGTTTTCGTAGATTTTTCTTGAGGTGGCTACCGAGTCACACTTGACTACGGCGTAGTAGTATCTCAATCTCTGAAGCTGGTAACGACGCAAGGCCTTGGAGTCGTAGTCTTCTTCTCCATTGTCTTCTTCGTACAACTTCTTGGTGACTTTTTCAAGGTTGTTCATATCGACCTCTTCGTCCTCCAGATCCAGATCCTCGGCCTTTTTGGACTTTTTGGACTTGAACAAGTCTTTAGGAGGTCCTTCGATCTCCTCTTTTTGCATCTGTTCTTTCCCAAACTCCGATGGGTAGATGGAAACAGACTTAATGTAACCATTGGATGGCACGAACGATGCAAAAGTAGCCATAAGATCAACGGCCTTAAGGTTGTCCCAGTCCATATTGACAACAGCAAACGAGCTGGTAGGATCACCTTCTTCTGGTTTGGACTCTTCAAGTTCGAGTTCCGATTCTTCTTCGCTAAATGCAGAGTCTGAATCGGAGTCGGAGTCGGAATCGGAGTCGTCTGAAGACTCGGCGACGTTGACACCTCTAGCTCTGTCTTCAACTAGAGTGGTTTCGGACCCATCCGACTCGGCGGAGTCTGAATCGGAATCTGAACCGACTTCTGGTTCCCCTTTAAGCTTAGTGGCCTTCTTTTTATCTTCTTTTTCTTGCTCTTCTTCCTCATCGCTCTCTTCCTCTTCTTCCTCGTCACTCTCTTCACTCTCCCCCTCGAGCTCGTAATACTTTCCTATATCATTATCGCTGTCCTTGAGCTTTCTACCATAACGATCAATCTTGACCTTCTTCCCAGTAGCACTGGTGTTTAAGTTCTTCAAGACGTTTTTGCTAAAACGCTCATCGACCTTGACCTTAAACTGCTTCAAATTGGGCATGCGGAAACGCGGATCGCTATGCACAGACTTGAACCGCGCATCCTCGGTCACGGCCTTGTTACTGTCACCCTTCTTACTATGGTTATCCTTCTTAGTATCCTTCCCCATCGTTGGTTTCTGTCTACTAAATAAATTTACGTTGAAATTTTTGATGCTCATCGCGCACGAGACTATATAATTATATGGGGAACACACCTACACCGAACCACCACTAGAATTGTGGTTTCCTACCATGCCGACCATTTCTAAAAACGCTCTTTCTTCACCTAGGTTCTTCAAATTGACACTTTGACGGGCCTGGGCCTGTTTTTCCTCCCACTCCCATTGCTTACGTTGCTCATCCAACTCTTTGGTGGATCCTATACCCCAGACTTCGAGGTCGGTAATCATGAACCGGTCTTCAAAGTCATGGTCTACAACTTGTGATGGATTGAAGTAGGTTCCACTGGTGGACTTGCGCTCTACCAAGTGTCGGAATACAGCAAATTCAAGGTTGGCTTCAATGGTAAGCGAAACGTCTCCCGGCAAGTACCGCTTAGTTCCTGCTTTGTTGAGGGGCTGGTCGTTGCCAAACCCTAGTCCTAGCCCTTGGTTATTGAAGTAGATCAGCGTGCTGGGCCGGGCCACACTATGGGTAGTAGTATAATAGTCGAGACGGGGCAGAAGCGATATAATCACCGTCTGGTTATCGCCGAAATTGTGCTTGTTGGAGTTTTTCCATGGATGGTTGACCACCACGGCATATGTGATGGTATCGCTATCTCTTTGCCAATGGCGCTTGTTGTTTTCCAGCGACCTGTAGTAGCGAGGATACTCTGAGTTGAACTGTTCGTACCGTTTGTTGGTGGTAATGGTCTTGTTGCGTAGTCTTTTTCCGCTGACGATAAACAAGGTCGGAGCCTGCCACTTGAAGATCTTCAGTTCTAATGAACGTATGGAAAAGCCCGATTCTGAGCCCAAATATAGTTTGACCAAGTTCTGGATAGATATTTCTGACTTGATTCCGGTCAATACGGTGGAGATGAGCGCAACCGTGCCTTCGTTGACCAACCGAGAAGAAGATTCTTGTGTTTGTTCTGTAGTTACTTTAGTTACCTCTGTAGCCACGGGTGATAGAAGGTGCTTGAATAATCGTTGAAACGACTGGGGAAGAAACTTTTCAAATGCACTGCCAAACACCCGCAGAAACTGCTCGTAGGTCACGGAGCCGGTGGTGGCAATATCGATGTCTAGGTACCGGAGAAATGCCGTGGTGTACGGCTCGAAATCGGACCATTGGTTCAAATTATGCTGCAAGTGTCTCTGCATCTGTTCGTGTGACTTTTTGGGCACTGACTGGAGAATGAAAAACAAGGTGATGATTTGTGAAAGGGCACTTGCTGGCACAGTGAGGCCCGAGACGTCTGCAAGGTCGAAAAGCTTGACGGCCTCCAACGAGTTCCAATTGATACTTCTGGCTACATATTCCGGCAGCAGGGTTTCTTCCAAAGGTTTGGCTAGAGTGACGGCGATGTCGGCATCGTCACATGACGACTCCACCTTTCCTTTGGGTTCGCCTAGTTCGTTGGATATTGCCAACGACAAGAAGGTGAGTTTTATGTATTCGTAGTCATGGCCCAAAAGTGTTTTGTAGCGTCCGGTGTGTATTATGCTGGCGATGATCAAGTCGTCTAAAGTGAGTTCCAGTGGCTTGGAGGTGTAGTCGTGGAGAAACGGAAAGCATCCTAGCACTTTGAACGACGAGTACAATACTTTAACCGTCTTGTGTAGCGGGTGGTCCTGATCAGACGTAGACAATCCTAGAAGGTGGCTCAAATCACTGGGCGTCAAGACTGTCTGGTGCAAGTCGGTAATGTTGAGCTTTTGGGTAAGAGACTTGATTTCAAAGTCACGAAGAAGAAGAGAGCATCGTGTTTTAAACAATTGGATCAATTTGGATTTGGTGAACTGGTGGGTTCCAGCCTCTGGAGTGCTTGAGTTCTGCCCCATGACATGGATCTATGTAAGTGTATAGGGAGTACTAGCCAGACGAATGGTAAGTGAACACAGTAATGGAGTAGTAATCGAAGTAATGGAAGTACTGCAAGAAGTAATATATCCTAGACTCGTATTAAGAGAGTCGCATGCCAGAACTTTATGGTAGCGCGCAGCGGGGAGAATATGATCAGAAGACATAGAGAACTAACACCAATACTATGTTGAACTCGTAATTGAAAGAATAGTAGCTAACCCTACCGAATAAGAGTACTTGTTGTAGATTATATAAATGGACTGATACTACCTGATACATTAATACAGTGAGGTCTGCCAAAACTAGGCGGTGAAATCTTGCACATGCTTAGACTTTAGTAGCGACGTCTGTTTGGCGTTCAGTTTCTGTAGTGAAGGACGAAAGTAGGTATAGGTTCATATGGTTCACATCTATTAGACTAGTACTTGTATGAAACTAGTTATTCAATGCTATTAATTATTCATATACTGCTGAATTGCTCATATAATACTTCCAGACTATTGAATAGTACTACTCTTAATTATTCATACCTCTTCTACTTTAAATTATTCATACTTCTACTTTAAATTATTATGCTCTCAGTATTATGCACACGGAAACATTTTCGTATTCCACCCATCTTCTCTCTCCTACTATTTTCTCGCTCCCAGTAAGTTATTATTTATATTATGCTATTAGTGATAAAGTATCTTTTAGTCGTACCATTGTTTAATTAGTGGCTTGTTACATCTTAATTGAGATACTGATCAAGAATATCCTTGGCTCTCAATTCCCATTGAAATATCGTTCTTCTGACATTGGTCAAAACCCCCGTGCCCTTGGCCAAGTCAACCTCCTCGTCATCTCTAATGATATTATCGTTATACCTCTGTGTATCATTGGCTTGTTTGATAAGAGCCTTGGTGAAGGACAACATCACCAAGTTGAAGTACAATCTCATCACCGTGGTCAAGGTGGTTCCTCCAAAGGTAAGAAACATTTCTCTGGCTTGCGACGCCGATTGGCTCGATAAATCGTCTTGGGGATCCGCACGGGTTCCCACCGGACTCTCGTCCTCTTGACTGAACCAAAAGTTGATGAAGTAAAGAGTATAGAAAAGGCCCACCACCGTATCGGCGGTATACACCAAACTAGCCAACGAGAACTTGCGGACGTTTTTATGTTCACTCTTGATGTGAATCAACGCTTGGATGTAGAAGGGCAATGTTGAGATGGCCAACACGTTGTAGAGCCACTGCCAGAAGTTGATGGGGTGTCCGGTCAAAAGCGATACCACTCCGTAGACCCCACCCGCCTTGTTCAACACCGAGATTCCCAACACTATCTCCACCCCTATGTACAAGGGAATGACCCCCAAAAACCTCTATTTGTTAGTAAGAGCTAGAACTGCACTGAAATCCGACATACCTGAGGGAGTATTCCACCTAGAAAGTTCTTGACTGACATGACTGTTATGATGAGATGGAAATTAATCTCAGAAAAAAAAAAACCACTAAAGTAGATCAAAAAAAGACTAACAAAGTTAGCACAAGTCAAGTTCACAGTATATTTAATCTGGTCTATACTCTGGTCCATAATCTGTTCCAACCTATCAGCCTAACCAGCCTAACCAGCCTAGTCAGTCAGCCAGTACCAGTATGAGTTCCGACGAGTCAGATGCCTTCGATGAGCAGGTGCATCCACCCAGTATGCCCAAAACTATTACTGAAAAAGAAGATATTGTGACCAAGTACGCCGACAAAATCAATACCGACAGCATCAAGAAAGGCCCCAAGACCACCAAAGACAGAGCCAACCGTGCCACCGTGGAGCAGGTGTTGGATCCACGTACAATGGGCTTCTTGGCCAAGATCATCAATAAAGGTATACTTTCCAGAATTAACGGGTGTATCAGTACCGGAAAGGAGGCCAACGTGTACCATGGAGACCATGAAGACCCTGAAGTGAGCGAAAAAGAATATGCCGTCAAGATATACAAGACATCTATCTTGGTGTTCAAAGACCGTGAACGGTATGTGGATGGAGAGTACCGGTTCAGAAACACCAAGGGACAAAGTAATCCGAGAAAAATGGTCAAGGTGTGGGCAGAAAAGGAGTTTCGGAATTTGAAGCGGTTGTACTTGAATGGCATTCCTTGTCCTGAGCCAGTAGAGCTCCGTTCGCATGTGTTGGTGATGGAGTATTTGACCAAAGGAAAGGGCCAGCCGTCGCCCAAGCTTCGAGACCATCCTTTCAAAGATACCGACGAAATCGTCCACTACTATCACCAAATGCTCTATTATATGCGTCGGATGTACCAAGAGTGTCGTCTTGTGCATGCGGATTTGAGTGAGTACAACTCCATTGTTCACCAAGACAAGCTTTACATCATTGATGTGTCACAGTCGGTCGAGCCCGACCATCCAATGGCCCTTGACTTTTTACGAATGGATATCAAGAATGTCAACGACTTTTTCTCCCGTAAGAAAATCAACGTCTATCCCGAAAGACTCATATTCAAGTATATTTCCGAAGAAGCACAAGTGTTGGGATTGACGTCCAATAGTGATGAAGAGTTGGGCCAATATTTGGAGACGTTGCCGTTGAAAACCGAAAATGACGATGAAGTAGAGGATGAGATATTCAGGTCGCTCCACTTGGTAAGATCATTGAACCACTTGGAAGAACGAGACTTTGAAAAGTTTGCCGAGGGGAAGGTGGATGTGTTGAAGGAGTTGGTAGAGGAAAGCGACGACACTGATTCTGATCTGGAAGAGGAAGAAGACTCAGACGACGATTCGGAAGAAGATGAAGATGACTGGAAGCCTAGCGAAACTATACTCAAGGGTAAAAAGTATGAAGATAAAGATGAAAAGAAGGCCAGAAAAGAGGCTGCGAAACTTGAGAAGCAGGAAAAGAGAAAGACCAAGATGAAGAAGCACGTCAAGAAAAAGATAATTAATAAAAGAAAGGCCAAGTAATAGAATATAATAGAATATAGACTAACGAACGAGCGATAGCGAGAGAAGTTAGCAAGCTATCTTTCGGGTGCAGTATTCTAAGGAACGAGCGATAGCGAGAGAGCTTAGCCACTTTCTCTATAATATCCAGTGGTATCTAATCCACCAGTAGTATCTAATCCACAGTATCTAATCTAGTGCTTCTTATTCTTCTAAACTTGTGGTTATTCTTCTTTGCTTGTGATTATTCTTCTTTACTTGTTTTTACTGGTAACTTCTTCTGAACTTGTCTAGGACTATAGCTACAATAATTAATAGAATAGAACAGCGGGAATATATGAGAAGAATAGAATAGAAGAGGCCTAAGGTGACTATAGACTAGGGTGAACTTTTCTTCTGAAAGATCCGGATGTTGGCACGTGAAAACACGACTTCCGGTCACCTGGGGGTCCACCACAAGGACTCAGATATCGGAGCCAGTTGTAGCGGAAAGTGCGCAAAGCTCGGCTCCGCGTATTGACCATAGTTCTTCGGGCTCGCTGCCAGCAGCATTGGTGCACCTCTCTTGTGGAGCTAGCTACACAGGTACCTCGAGCCGAGCAATTCCCGGATATTGGCAGCACGCGTGATCTGACTGAATTCCGAGCCTCGCGTCTTTCTAGATCGCACTATGCGACGGGGTCTCGCTACAGATTGCGAGGCAGCTGTCACCCCACAGCGAGGCTCGCGCGAGCTCTCGCTACGTGCCAGGACTCTTTCACACACCAGACCAAGCTATTCACCTCTTTATATTGCACTCGCTCGATGCACGAGTCGGTCTTGTCTTTCTCTTTCACCAGCTATCTCCATTACCACTCCCCTACTCCTCTCATTCTTGTACTCGTCGCAGCTCTCGCTATCGCTCCTTCAGTGTTCTATTTTCCCCTCGCACTACCTCGTTGAAAAAATGACACGCGTTGAATTTGTTGATAATTGATATTTGTTGCCATAGAAGAACACCAGACATGTTGAGTAACTCGTTCAATAAAATAGTGACATTGGTGTTGATGTTGGCAGGTATTTCCAATGCCTTGCACTTCTACTTAAACACCGGAGAAACCCGTTGTTTCTTTGAAGGCTTGAGCGAAAGCACCTTGTTGGTTGGTAACATTGATGCATACGAAAAGGGCCATAATGGAGAGTATCATAAAAACCCTGATTTGAGGGTCGAAATCACAGTTGACGTACGTAAAAGAATTCAGCATGACCATTAACCAATACTAACATTCAGGAAACCTTTGACAACGACGACCGTGTTGTCTCGCAAAAATCTTCTCCAACTGGTAAGTTCACCTTTACCTCGGTGGCTTCAGGAGAACACAAGTTCTGTTTGACGCCAATTTACCTTGATGGAACCACTGGTAAGTCCCACAGAATCTTTTTTGATGTTGCCATTGGCTCTGCCCATGACTACGCTGATTCCAAGTCCACCAAGCGTGTTGATGCTTTGACCGCTCAAGTCCATGGATTGAACAAGAAATTGAAGGAAATACACCAGGAACAAGAAACCATGAGAGAAAGAGAAGCTGTCTTCAGAAACCAATCTGAAAGCACCAACTCCAGAGTTGTCAAATGGACCTTCATTCAGTTGGTGGTCTTGGTTGGAACTTGTTTCTACCAGTTGAAGCACTTGAAGAGTTTCTTTGTCAAGCAAAAGATTGTGTAAACAATTCATCATGTATGCTCAAAATGGCATTAGTGATAGGGATGTAGCATATACTATACTAGTATGAATGTAAATTACATTAGAAGTACTGAGCGAGCGATAGGAGTTGTAGATCAGCAATAAAACGGTGGTGGAAACTATTGGAGTGCTTGGAGAAGCAATAGTCTATGACTATTCATTGCAATATGATCAAGTATTGGACTAGAGAGATAAATTCAGCTACTGTATTCGATAACTTACAGATCTCCTTGAATACAACCTTTTGACCCAGGCAACTTCAGATTTCAAGTCTCCACCGTCAGCCCCATGACATCCTAAAGAATTATACTAGCGTTGCTATCTTAGTCTGCACTCAGACGATGAACATCCAGTGCATTATTGATCTATATATTTATCTTATTCCTTTTATATATTTTTCTACTTTTCTATTCGTATTCTATTCGTATTCTATTCTTCTTAATCTATACTTCTACTCTTATTATTCTATTATTCTATCTTCAATCTTCTATTCTTATTCCTCGTTATTCATCTCATTATTTTTATTTTTCATTTTTCACCCATCACTTCTTATCATGGAGAACCAACTATTGGCAAGAATAAAAGAGCTAGAGGAGGAAAATGCCCGGCTCAGACTGGCTCCCCAGCCCCAGTATCCCAAGATCGACTCCAATTTCTCCTTAGATGAATACAAAAGGTACGGCAGACAGATGATCGTGCCGCAGTTCGGATCGCTTCCATCGCAGATCAAGTTGAAGAACGCCAGCATATTGGTGGTGGGTGCCGGTGGTTTGGGGTGCCCGGCGCTCATGTACTTGGCTGCAGCAGGAATAGGCCATATCGGTATAGTTGACAACGATACCGTAGATACAAGCAACCTCCATCGCCAGGTTCTCCACACTTCGGAAACCGTGGGCATGCTCAAATGTGAATCGGCCAAGAGATACCTCAACAAACTCAACCCACATGTGGAAATAACCACCTATGGCGTCCGTCTTGACAACACCAACGCTTTCGGCATTGTAGAACGCTACGACGTGGTGCTAGACTGTACCGATACTCCTGCTACAAGGTACCTCATCAACGACGTTTCTGTGCTTTGCGGAAAGACCATAGTGAGTGGTTCGGGGTTGAAAACTGAGGGCCAGCTTTCGGTGCTCAACTTCCACAACATCGGACCATGCTACCGGTGTTTCTACCCCAAGCCTCCTTCGCCTGATTCTGTCACCTCGTGCTCCGATGGCGGTGTCATTGGACCCGTAATCGGGCTCTTGGGAGTCACCATGGCAATCGAAACCATCAAGGTATTGACCTACTACACCAACGAAACTTTCAAACCCTTCTTGTCAATGTACTCAGGGTATCCTCACCAGCTGCTCCGGATGTTCAAAATGAGAAACCGCAAAACTGACTGTGCTGCGTGTAGTTCCCAAGCTCTGATTACGCAAGAGATGGTGGAGTCGAACCAAATAAACTATGCAGCCTTCTGTGGTTCAGTAAACTCCAATGTGTTGGATTCTCACTACAGAATATCCGTCCATCAGTACCATTCTTCGCCTACCGTGCTTGTAGATGTGCGGCCAAAGGAACAGTTTCAGATCACCCATCTTCCTAATTCTATAAACTTACTGTGGGAACAGCTCAAGAAATGTGACTCCATGGACGAGTTCTTGCCGCAGGGCTTCGACAAAGAAACTGATCCCATTGCCGTGATATGTCGTTATGGCAATGATTCGCAGTTGGCCACCAAGCGCATGGTGGAGGAGTTTGGGTTCAAGCATGCTACTGATATAATAGGAGGTATTAACAAGTGGAGCGATGAGATCGACGAATCCATTCCAAAGTACTAATATACATAGACTACTAAATGGTTGCAAATAATTTTCAAAATAAATTGTCAAATATTTTCATTGAATATTCTACCTTGTAAACTGCAAAATAGCTTTCCGATTATTATTGAGAATTATATAGTCAGATTCTTGTAGTCTTGAGTGTAGATTAGTCTCGAGAGTACTTTTTGGCTAAAAAATTTTGTTTGTTGTACTTCGTACATCTTAGCCAGAAGGTGCTTGACGGCTGTGGAGGCGAAAAACCTCTGCAACAGTCGTTATAAGCACTTGCGCATAATATAAATCTATGGAGTCACAACTCGTGTACTCCACAACGGCATTTATTTTTTGCCTCATGCATTGTGTCAAATAAAAAATATTCCACTTCAATTGACCATAATTATTCCGAAGTTTTGCATTCGAGCCACCACACTTGCTTAGCTCACGAACACAGATGACAGGACAGCTACCTAACAAAAGTTTCCTGCATTAACCAGTACGGGTCTCGTTCGGGTCTAAAACTACCTCTTTATTAGTGTCGGAGGTTTCGGATGTCTATCAGACATTGCAAACCTGACCAGTGCTCTCGAAGTTCCATCGAGCTGACGCTCTAGCGTATGTATCGATAATCCTGCCTCTGATTATTCCCGGAACGAAGAAGCCACTACTGCAACATTTATCAATGGTACATCTCATTGGGAGACCATGCTAAATGTGTGTAGGATTGCGTTAATATGCACCACAGGTCAATCATCGAAGTCTCGCGCCATGATCATATATATGTTACTACGAGCAAAAGTTGCCAAATAGATAGACTAAAGTACCAACTTGAAGATAGATAAATACATAAGAGCATCGAATGATGATAAGTCAAACCTAAATACTAAAAAATTCCTGACTGATTCCTCAGATAACCCATGGATCAAAAATCTCGAGCTTGTAGACTAAATGTATCCAGAATAGTTTACTGCTAGCAGCTTACGATCTTTGGTCTTGATTCATGGCGTATCGCAAACGGAATCTTCTATGAAATTTCCTTGAATAAACGTCGCAATATTTTTTTGCTAAAATGTGAGGTATTTCGCGATATCACATCTCTATCATAAACCGTGGATTTTTTTGCAAGATATCATTAGTATCCACAGGCAATTATCGTATTTCAACTCCACAATATCCAACGGCGCCTATTTTTTTGAGGCATTGTGTCAAGCTCAAATATTTTCCACATGCATTGTACCAAAATTATTGCGAAATTTGCATCATGTTGCAACACAATTGTATTTAGCCCAACGAAATCAGATAAACTACTGTTCAAGAATGCAATATATATAGCCAACATCCCACTCATTTTGAATGTAGTTCTCTATTAAAACATCAGTATGGGATTCATTTCAGGTCTTAAAACCAGCTCTTTGTTGGTATTGGTG